>CM074193.1:47662601-47812338 GCA_037179385.1 Holothuria scabra
TGTTATCATCCTATGTACTTTCCGTGTTTTATCTGTGACAGAACTTTAAATCCTTGTTATCATCCTATGTACTCTCTGTGTTTTATCTGTGACATAACTTTAAATCCTTGTTATCATCCTATGTACTTTCTGTGTTTCATCTGTGACATAACTTTAAATCCTTGTTATCATCCTATGTACTCTCTGTGTTTCATCTGTGACATAACTTTAAATCCTTGTTATCATCCTATGTACTCTCTGTGTTTCATCTGTGACATAACTTTAAATCCTTGTTTTCATCCTATGTACTCTCTGTGTTTCATCTGTGACATAACTTTAAATCCTTGTTATCATCCTATGTACTCTCTGTTTCATCTGTGACACAACTTTAAATCCTTGTTTTCATCCTATGTACTCTCTGTGTTTCATCTGTGACATAACTTTAAATCCTTGTTATCATCCTATGTACTCTCTGTTTCATCTGTGACATAACTTTAAATCCTTGTTATCATCCTATGTACTCTCTGTTTCATCTGTGACACAACTTTAAATCCTTGTTTTCATCCTATGTACTCTCTGTGTTTCATCTGTGACATAACTTTAAATCCTTGTTATCATCCTATGTACTTTCTGTGTTTCATCTGTGACATAACTTTAAATCCTTGTTATCATCCTATGTACTCTCTGTGTTTCATCTGTGACATAACTTTAAATCCTTGTTATCATCCTATGTACTTTCTGTGTTTCATCTGTGACATAACTTTAAATCCTTGTTATCATCCTATGTACTCTCTGTGTTTCATCTGTGACATAACTTTAAATCCTTGTTATCATCCCATGTACTTTCTGTGTTTCATCTGTGACATAACTTTAAATCCTTGTTATCATCCTATGTACTCTCTGTGTTTCATCTGTGACATAACTTTAAATCCTTGTTATCATCCTATGTACTTTCTGTGTTTCATCTGTGACATAACTTTAAATCCTTGTTATCATCCTATGTACTCTCTGTGTTTTATCTGTGACATAACTTTAAATCCTTGTTATCATCCTATGTACTTTCTGTGTTTCATCTGTGACATAACTTTAAATCCTTGTTATCATCCTATGTACTCTATGTGTTTCATCTGTGACATAACTTTAAATCCTTGTTTTCATCCTATGTACTTTCTGTGTTTCATCTGTGACATAACTTTAAATCCTTGTTATCATCCCATGTACTTTCTGTGTTTCATCTGTGACATAACTTTAAATCCTTGTTATCATCCTATGTACTCTCTGTGTTTCATCTGTGACATAACTTTAAATCCTTGTTATCATCCTATGTACTTTCTGTGTTTCATCTGTGACATAACTTTAAATCCTTGTTATCATCCTATGTACTCTATGTGTTTCATCTGTGACATAACTTTAAATCCTTGTTATCATCCCATGTACTTTCTGTGTTTCATCTGTGACATAACTTTAAATCCTTGTTATCATCCTATGTACTCTCTGTGTTTCATCTGTGACATAACTTTAAATCCTTGTTATCATCCTATGTACTTTCCGTGTTTTATCTGTGACAGAACTTTAAATCCTTGTTATCAGCCTATGTACTTTCCGTGTTTTATCTGTGACATAACTTTAAATCCTTGTTATCATCCCATGTACTTTCTGTGTTTCATCTGTGACATAACTTTAAATCCTTGTTATCATCCTATGTACTTTCTGTGTTTCATCTGTGACATAACTTTAAATCCTTGTTATCATCCTATGTACTTTCTGTGTTTCATCTGTGACATAACTTTAAATCCTTGTTATCATCCTATGTACTTTCTGTGTTTCATCTGTGACATAACTTTAAATCCTTGTTATCATCCTATGTACTCTCTGTGTTTTATCTGTGACATGACTTTAAATCCTTGTTATCATCCTATGTACTCTCTGTGTTTTATCTGTGACATGACTTTAAATCCTTGTTATCATCCTATGTACTCTCTGTGTTTCATCTGTGACATAACTTTAAATCCTTGTTTTCATCCTATGTACTCTCTGTGTTTCATCTGTGACATAACTTTAAATCCTTGTTATCATCCTATGTACTCTCTGTTTCATCTGTGACATAACTTTAAATCCTTGTTATCATCCTATGTACTCTCTGTGTTTCATCTGTGACATAACTTTAAATCCTTGTTATCATCCTATGTACTTTCTGTGTTTTATCTGTGACATAACTTTAAATCCTTATTATCATCCCATGTACTTTCTGTGTTTCATCTGTGACATAACTTTAAATCCTTGTTATCATCCTATGTACTTTCTGTGTTTCATCTGTGACATAACTTTAAATCCTTGTTATCATCCTATGTACTCTCTGTGTTTTATCTGTGACATAACTTTAAATCCTTGTTATCATCCTAAGTACTTTCTGTGTTTCATCTGTGACATAACTTTAAATCCTTGTTATCATCCTATGTACTCTCTGTGTTTTATCTGTGACATAACTTTAAATCCTTGTTATCATCCTATGTACTCTCTGTTTCATCTGTGACACAACTTTAAATCCTTGTTATCATCCCATGTACTTTCTGTGTTTCATCTGTGACATAACTTTAAATCCTTGTTATCATCCTATGTACTCTCTGTGTTTTATTTGTGACATAACTTTAAATCCTTGTTATCATCCTAAGTACTTTCTGTGTTTCATCTGTGACATAACTTTAAATCCTTGTTATCATCCTATGTACTTTCTGTGTTTTGGAAAATTTGCTTCAAAATGTTTCCATTCTCCAGGCTTGTAGCAGCTTCACAAAAATACTTGTGGTTATTAATCTACATTACTTTTAGAAAACAGTGAAAAGATGTTAGCAACCTGATAAAATTAGAACATCTTGACAAAATTCAAACATGCCTGTAAGGAAAGGATAAAATCCCAGTTTGAAGGGTTCTATCCATAGCAAAGTACATAAACTTTGCTAATTAGATATATTGAAAGTAATTAGGAGAATACATCTTCATATTAAAAACACTCACCTCAGCAACTTTGAGGAACTCTGCTACCTTCTCCATTCGAATCAAGAATTTCTTGTACATTTCCAGCGCTAGTTTGCATTCTTTCTTAGGCATTTCAAAGAACTTGTCTGTATGGATGAATGAAAAGAGCAATTAGCAGGTAGCCTTGCTAATAATCAAACAAACTCTTTACCCCAGTGTTGACGGCCAACATGTTTGAGTCTTTAACCATGACTTAACAGTTGGAAGAGTTCTAGGTGATAATATTGCCCTACAAAACCAGTAATGTTGTGTTGTTTCAACAGAATTTTTATGTGTAACAAAGAAGACTATTAATTAGTGCAAGCAAGTCTAACATTGTTGATTTCTCTCTGCATGCCTCATTGTGTGGGAAAGATACAAACCAATCTAACCTTTGAATGGTTTGAACAATGATTTGCTGTTTGTTAAGTTGCCCCTTCCATTTACAAAAAGAGGACTGGAGGGACAACCAAATGGGTGCAATTGAATACCTTAGTGCATATTATGTATAGCCTTAAGCAACACACTGCATAAGATAATTTTGTCCCGCCAATTTCCAGAATGTAAAATACTTTGAAGTAGGTAAACTTTTATTGAAAACGAGAATATCAGGAACCATTACCAACAAGCAAATAACCTCTGTCCCAGGAACCCCTCCCCTCAGACAGCAACGTAGATGTCAACTGTCCTTACTTACATAGGCTAGATCTCGATCTGTTGTCCCAGGACAACAGACTTTATTATATGGGCCATTCTCCGTTCTAAAGGAAATGTTTCGAGATGGATAACAGCACTTGATCACATAGCCATGAAGGGCTGTAGACTCAGGGCTGAAAGTTCCAGACTGACTTTCATAGGCATAGGCTCCCCTTTGGAATTGTAGGTGAACTACAATTAGAGCTCATTAAAAGAAATCAGATGCAGTTTTTCTGTTTTGAGGACTATACCATAGGCCCACATATGGAAAATCTTTTATTGTTACTTCATTTGAAATAATTGACAAGTTTCACAGAATAGACAAATGTGGAGTTTTGCTGATTTTAGCCCACCACACTTTTGATGAGGGACTCTTAATCCACATATGAGTTGACCTATATGGGTATCATCTGGATTGGCCCACATGGGAATTGGCTTACTACATGGGAAAAACCTAGGCCATGTATGGGTAATGTTATCCTTTGTTTTAAAATCTTCATTTCAAGGACAGTTTTAAAATTAGTTTCTCTTGAGAGTTTTATTTTGGAAGTTTAAATTGTGTCCTTGAAAATCATCAGTATCAATCATCAAACCATCCTGTGAGTATTTAAATTAAGGTTACCAAAAACTGACAACACTGTGCAGCACTCTACATCATTATTTTTGCATATAAGCAACAAGTTGCTTCAGAAACATTCAAACTTTGAGTAGGTATACCTTGAGAATTGTAAAAGATATTGACAGAAGTCCAATGGATTTTCCTAAGGAAGTTAACTCTGTAACTGCCAAGTGAAGTCAGGGCTTTAATTCTGCTGAAATGTCACACTACCTTTAAGGATCCCATATAAAATGTAACCTGGGTTTGATGAAACAATCCTATGCTGCCATAAATCATTACAAATCTTTGTTTATCCCACACTGTATCCATTCTGAATTAACCTTTTTTAACAATCATCTTTACTCATTAGAGATTGATAATTAAATTGTATTAATTTGTATATTTCTTTTTAAGTTTCCTGCCTCATCCCCCTTGGATCTTTGTGTCCTACTTTTGGAAATTATTTAGTGTTTTATTTTCTTAGCACTTCTTTTCCTCTGTATATATACTTCTTATAAACCTTTTACTTATTCTTTCAATTGCTGTGGTTCTAATATTGGTTTATTGCCTTGGTAGAACATAACCTTCTTTGATTCTGCTTTCTATTTTCTAGTTTTACAATTGTAGGTATTTTTGTCATTTGCCATCAATTAATTACCCTTTTGTAATTTTAATAAAGTTGACTTTAAACCTGAACAAGGACCCCTACCCATGGCTTCTTACATGCTACAACAGTCCCAGTCACAGGCCAGGTAATGAATCTTCAAGGACCAATCCTCTTACCCCAAATTACCATTCTTGTAGGGGTTTACCAAAATTCTTAATTGGCTCAGCTCTTTGATTGACAGCTTATTCAAACACTGCAGAGTACCAAAGCTTATATTACACAACATGAACTATACTGATAGTGTTTTGATTATACACATTGAGCTTTTTTATACTCCCCCTAAAGCAGTAAACTGAGACTGTGTCTGGATGAGGATGAATTTCAGACAAATGTGGGAGGGGCTTAAGTAAGAAGGCTAAAAGAATTGGTACTGTTTGGGGTATGGAAAATGGGCCTTTAAAGCCTGTCACTATAGGTGCAAATGTAGGCCAAGTCAAAACTACAAACCAGTGTGCAAGAAGGACTTGACCAATTGAATTTAAAAGAAGTAAATGTCTGCACTATTTTGAGGTTGACAGTTCAGCCAATTTACATTAAAGTTTTCCAAAAACTACTAAAAAAAATTTCTCCCATTTTCTCCGACATCAGATGTGTAATGCCATCATTTAATGTGATAAGCTATAAACACCACAAACTCTTGGCAAAATAGCTTGAAGTGAGAAACTTAGATAGGGTTTAACCACAGGGCAACAGGAGTGTGTTTTATGGTGCCATCTAAGGCCAAAAAAGGCAATGGAGGGTTTGTTACTTAGATGGGGTTTCACCACACGGCAACATGAGTGTGTTAAAAGGTGTCATCTAAGAAAAAACAATGCAATGAAGGGTTTGTTACTTAGATGGGGTTTCACCACATGCCAACACGAGTGTGTTAAAAGGTGTCATCTAAGAAAAAACAATGCAATGGAAGGTCTGTTAATTAGACCACACACCAACGCAAGTAGGCCTGTCATGTTTAAACATATTAACAAACGATTGGCCATTTAAGCGGTGCTTTCATAGCCTAAACGTTTAAATGAAATGGGCCTAACTCTATGTTGGACCTAACGTTATGTTCAACTAAGTTGTTGATATTACTAGCCTAGGCCTACAAATCGAATCTGCCCCATTGAATCTGCTTTCAATCTTCGTTAAAACTAATTCCTAAAGCCTCCAATTACAATGCCGAACTTAAGGTAACAATACACCTGTTCATGTAATCTATGATTTTGATGACGTGATATCGCTTGGTAACATTTTGCCAGCTTAGGCCGAGACTTTGCTCAGCGGGGTATGCCAGCTGCTTAGTAAACAAGCCTGTGCCGCAGCAGTTAGCTTCCCCTGGTAGCAGCAAAGCCACAGTGTTCTCTGTTTGTTTCTCTACTGCAAATCTTTTACGCAGATACCCAATGACTTGCAATGCATATCCCGGATGTTTTGTGAACTATTAGAGGGCAGCATGCCAAAATTAGTCTCAACAGCAGCATCTGTTTATATTATCAAGCTTACATTTAATTCTATGGGAAATCAAAGGCTGCTATATTTGGACATCGTTTAAACGATAAACAAACCTTTATTTTGACCGTTTAAACTTTTAGGAAATTAATTGGAGACTGACAGGCCTACACACGGTGGTATATTGTGTCATCTAAGGAAAAACAATGCAATGTAGGGTTAAAATTAACTTGAAAAAGATAAAAGTTTGGGAAAGGTCCTTCTTAAATTTGGAAAAAAGAAATTGCAGAAGATTTGCAAAAAAAAAAAAAAAACACATCGGTAAAGGTTCCTTTCTTTGAGAATGCTAAGAATGAGAGAAGAATCTCTGTGTTCAAATAACATTAACTTCTGAAGGATGTGGGAATACTCCCCACAGTTAATTAGATTGGGACTGACAGCACAACTAAAGGGAACACACTATGCTCTTTCATCTTCATGGAGTTAATAGGTATGGGTAAGAGTAATGGGACCAATGTGAGCTCTGCAAATCATAGCAAAGTACTATACATTGTTATTCTAATACTTTAAGTTTGAGGTTTGTTTTTTTTAGGAAATTCCCCAGATGTTGGGATTAGTCACATGGTTAAAGACTCCAGTATGTTCAACTGCTATGTGTTTGAACCAAGCAGTCATTACGTACAACTGCTATGTGTTTGAACCAAGCAGTCATCACATACAATTGCTATGTGTTTGAACCAAGCAGTCATTACGCACAACTGCTATGTGTTTGAACCAAGCAGTCATTACATACAACTGCTATATGTTTGAACCAAGCAGTCATTACATACAACTGCTATGTGTTTGAACCAAGCAGTCATTATGTACAACTGCTATGTGTTTGAACCAAGCAGTCATTACGTACAACTGCTATGTGTTTGAACCAAGCAGTCATTACGTACAACTGCTATGTGTTTGAACCAAGCAGTCATCACATACAATTGCTATGTGTTTGAACCAAGCAGTCATTACGCACAACTGCTATGTGTTTGAACCAAGCAGTCATTACATACAACTGCTATATGTTTGAACCAAGCAGTCATTATGTACAACTGCTATGTGTTTGAACCAAGCAGTTATCACATACAACTGCTATGTGTTTGAACCAAGCAGTCATCACATACAACTGCTATGTGTTAGAACCAAGCAGTCATTACATACAACTGCTATGTGTTTGAACCAAGCAGTCATTACGTACAACTGCTATGTGTTTGAACCAAGCAGTCATTACGTACAACTGCTATGTGTTTGAACCAAGCAGTCATTACGTACAACTGCTATGTGTTTGAATCAAGCAGTCATTACGTACAACTGCTATGTGTTTGAACCAAGCAGTCATTACGTACAACTGCTATGTGTTTGAACCAAGCAGTCATCACATACAATTGCTATGTGTTTGAACCAAGCAGTCATTACGCACAACTGCTATGTGTTTGAACCAAGCAGTCATTACATACAACTGCTTTGTGTTAGAACCAAGCAGTCATCACATACAACTGCTATGTGTTTGAACCAAGCAGTCATCACATACAACTGCTATGTGTTTGAACCAAGCAGTCATTACGTACAACTGCTATGTGTTTGAACCAAGCAGTCATTACGTACAACTGCTATGTGTTTGAACCAAGCAGTCATTACGCACAACTGCTATGTGTTTGAACCAAGCAGTCATTACGCACAACTGCTATGTGTTTGAACCAAGCAGTCATCACATACAACTGCTATGTGTTTGAACTAAGCAGTCATTACGTACAACTGCCATGTGTTTGAACCAAGCAGTCATTACGCACAACTGCTATGTGTTTGAACCAAGCAGTCATCACGCACAACTGCTATGTGTTTGAACTAAGCAGTCATTACATACAACTGCTATGTGTTTGAACCAAGCAGTCATCACATACAACTGCTATGTGTTTGAACTAAGCAGTCATCACATACAACTGCTATGTGTTTGAACTAAGCAGTCATTACGTACAACTGCTATGTGTTTGAACCAAGCAGTCATCACATACAACTGCTATGTGTTTGAACCAAGCAGTCATTACGTACAACTGCTATGTGTTTGAACCAAGCAGTCATTACGTACAACTGCTATGTGTTTGAACCAAGCAGTCATTACGCACAACTGCTATGTGTTTGAACCAAGCAGTCATTACGCACAACTGCTATGTGTTTGAACCAAGCAGTCATCACATACAACTGCTATGTGTTTGAACTAAGCAGTCATTACGTACAACTGCTATGTGTTTGAACCAAGCAGTCATTACGCACAACTGCCATGTGTTTGAACCAAGCAGTCATTACACACAACTGCCATGTGTTTGAACCAAGCAGTCATTACGTACAACTGCCATGTGTTTGAACCAAGCAGTCATTACGTACAACTGCTATGTGTTTGAACCAAGCAGTCATCACGTACAACTGCTATGTGTTTGAACTAAGCAGTCATTACGTACAACTGCTATGTGTTTGAACCAAGCAGTCATTACGCACAACTGCTATGTGTTTGAACCAAGCAGTCATTACGTACAACTGCTATGTGTTTGAACCAAGCAGTCATTACGTACAACTGCTATGTGTTTGAACCAAGCAGTCATCACATACAATTGCTATGTGTTTGAACCAAGCAGTCATTACGCACAACTGCTATGTGTTTGAACCAAGCAGTCATTACATACAACTGCTATGTGTTTGAACCAAGCAGTCATTATGTACAACTGCTATGTGTTTGAACCAAGCAGTCATCACGTACAACTGCTATGTGTTAGAACCAAGCAGTCATTACGTACAACTGCTATGTGTTTGAACCAAGCAGTCATTACGTACAACTGCTATGTGTTTGAACCAAGCAGTCATTACGTACAACTGCTATGTGTTTGAACCAAGCAGTCATTACGTACAACTGCTATGTGTTTGAATCAAGCAGTCATTACGTACAACTGCTATGTGTTTGAACCAAGCAGTCATTACATACAACTGCTATATGTTTGAACCAAGCAGTCATTATGTACAACTGCTATGTGTTTGAACCAAGCAGTCATCACATACAATTGCTATGTGTTTGAACCAAGCAGTCATTACGCACAACTGCTATGTGTTTGAACCAAGCAGTCATTACATACAACTGCTATATGTTTGAACCAAGCAGTCATTATGTACAACTGCTATGTGTTTGAACCAAGCAGTTATCACATACAACTGCTATGTGTTTGAACCAAGCAGTCATCACATACAACTCCTATGTGTTAGAACCAAGCAGTCATTACATACAACTGCTATGTGTTTGAACCAAGCAGTCATTACGTACAACTGCTATGTGTTTGAACCAAGCAGTCATTACGTACAACTGCTATGTGTTTGAACCAAGCAGTCATTACGTACAACTGCTATGTGTTTGAATCAAGCAGTCATTACGTACAACTGCTATGTGTTTGAACCAAGCAGTCATTACGTACAACTGCTATGTGTTTGAACCAAGCAGTCATCACATACAATTGCTATGTGTTTGAACCAAGCAGTCATTACGCACAACTGCTATGTGTTTGAACCAAGCAGTCATTACATACAACTGCTTTGTGTTAGAACCAAGCAGTCATTACATACAACTGCTATGTGTTTGAACCAAGCAGTCATCACATACAACTGCTATGTGTTTGAACTAAGCAGTCATTACGTACAACTGCTATGTGTTTGAACCAAGCAGTCATTACGTACAACTGCTATGTGTTTGAACCAAGCAGTCATTCCGCACAACTGCTATGTGTTTGAACCAAGCAGTCATTACGCACAACTGCTATGTGTTTGAACCAAGCAGTCATCACATACAACTGCTATGTGTTTGAACTAAGCAGTCATTACGTACAACTGCTATGTGTTTGAACCAAGCAGTCATTACGCACAAGTGCCATGTGTTTGAACCAAGCAGTCATTACGCACAACTGCTATGTGTTTGAACCAAGCAGTCATCACATACAACTGCTATGTGTTTGAACTAAGCAGTCATTACATACAACTGCTATGTGTTTGAACCAAGCAGTCATCACATACAACTGCTATGTGTTTGAACTAAGCAGTCATTACGTACAACTGCTATGTGTTTGAACCAAGCAGTCATCACATACAACTGCTATGTGTTTGAACTAAGCAGTCATTACGTACAACTGCTATGTGTTTGAACCAAGCAGTCATTACGTACAACTGCTATGTGTTTGAACCAAGCAGTCATTACGCACAACTGCCATGTGTTTGAACCAAGCAGTCATTACGCACAACTGCTATGTGTTTGAACCAAGCAGTCATCACATACAACTGCTATGTGTTTGAACTAAGCAGTCATTACGTACAACTGCTATGTGTTTGAACCAAGCAGTCATTACGCACAACTGCTATGTGTTTGAACCAAGCAGTCATTACGCACAACTGCTATGTGTTTGAACCAAGCAGTCATTACATACAACTGCCATGTGTTTGAACCAAGCAGTCATTATGTACAACTGCTATGTGTTTGAACCAAGCAGTCATCACGTACAACTGCTATGTGTTAGAACCAAGCAGTCATTACGTACAACTGCTATGTGTTTGAACCAAGCAGTCATTACGTACAACTGCTATGTGTTTGAACCAAGCAGTCATTACGTACAACTGCTATGTGTTTGAACCAAGCAGTCATTACGTACAACTGCTATGTGTTTGAATCAAGCAGTCATTACGTACAACTGCTATGTGTTTGAACCAAGCAGTCATTACGTACAACTGCTATGTGTTTGAACCAAGCAGTCATCACATACAATTGCTATGTGTTTGAACTAAGCAGTCATTACATACAACTGCTTTGTGTTAGAACCAAGCAGTCATTACATACAACTGCTATGTGTTTGAACCAAGCAGTCATCACATACAACTGCTATGTGTTTGAACTAAGCAGTCATTACGTACAACTGCTATGTGTTTGAACCAAGCAGTCATTACGTACAACTGCTATGTGTTTGAACCAAGCAGTCATTACGCACAACTGCTATGTGTTTGAACCAAGCAGTCATTACGCACAACTGCTATGTGTTTGAACCAAGCAGTCATCACATACAACTGCTATGTGTTTGAACCAAGCAGTCATTACGTACAACTGCTATGTGTTTGAACCAAGCAGTCATTACGCACAACTGCCATGTGTTTGAACCAAGCAGTCATTACGCACAACTGCTATGTGTTTGAACCAAGCAGTCATCACATACAACTGCTATGTGTTTGAACTAAGCAGTCATTACATACAACTGCTATGTGTTTGAACCAAGCAGTCATCACATACAACTGCTATGTGTTTGAACTAAGCAGTCATTACGTACAACTGCTATGTGTTTGAACCAAGCAGTCATTACGTACAACTGCTATGTGTTTGAACCAAGCAGTCATTACGCACAACTGCTATGTGTTTGAACCAAGCAGTCATTACGCACAACTGCTATGTGTTTGAACCAAGCAGTCATCACATACAACTGCTATGTGTTTGAACTAAGCAGTCATTACGTACAACTGCTATGTGTTTGAACCAAGCAGTCATTACGCACAACTGCTATGTGTTTGAACCAAGCAGTCATCACATACAACTGCTATGTGTTTGAACTAAGCAGTCATTACATACAACTGCTATGTGTTTGAACCAAGCAGTCATCACATACAACTGCTATGTGTTTGAACTAAGCAGTCATTACGTACAACTGCTATGTGTTTGAACCAAGCAGTCATTACGTACAACTGCTATGTGTTTGAACCAAGCAGTCATTACGCACAACTGCTATGTGTTTGAACCAAGCAGTCATTACGCACAACTGCTATGTGTTTGAACCAAGCAGTCATCACATACAACTGCTATGTGTTTGAACTAAGCAGTCATTACGTACAACTGCTATGTGTTTGAACCAAGCAGTCATTACGCACAACTGCCATGTGTTTGAACCAAGCAGTCATTACGCACAACTGCCATGTGTTTGAATCAAGCAGTCATTACGTACAACTGCCATGTGTTTGAACCAAGCAGTCATTACGTACAACTGCTATGTGTTTGAACCAAGCAGTCATCACGTACAACTGCTATGTGTTTGAACTAAGCAGTCATTACGTACAACTGCTATGTGTTTGAACCAAGCAGTCATTACGCACAACTGCCATGTGTTTGAACCAAGCAGTCATTACGCACAACTGCCATGTGTTTGAACCAAGCAGTCATTACGTACAACTGCTATGTGTTTGAACCAAGCAGTCATTACGCACAACTGCTATGTGTTTGAACCAAGCAGTCATTATGCACAACTGCCATGTGTTTGAACCAAGCAGTCATTACGTACAACTGCTACGTGTTTGAACCAAGCAGTCATTACGTACAACTGCTATGTGTTTGAACCAAGCAGTCATTACGCACAACTGCCATGTGTTTGAACCAAGCAGTCATTACGCACAACTGCCATGTGTTTGAACCAAGCAGTCATTACTATTGGTACAGGATACTTGCTTTTCAATATAATGCTAATTAAGTTCAAACCTTTTTGGTGTTACAGTTTAATTTGGTGAGACACATTTGTCCCACATCAGAAATGTAAATGTAGTTTAATACTGGGATATGTTACTCAAAAGAAACATGAAATGGTCCCCAGTAAAAGGTTTGGAAGACCTAGCTTCAGCTGCAGTATTAGTACTCACCTAACAAGTTAATGATTCCATCATTGTAACATGCAAACAATCGGATGCAGTCTTTGAAGAGTAGCAGAAATGCACTGTTGATTACACCATTACTCAATATTGCAGAATTCACCTAAACAAAGGGAAGATAGAAAAAAGTGTTTTAAAGCATAATCTCTGACTTACATTTTACTTCAAAGATATCACCATCCACTTGCACAAGAGGCATTTTAAACATTTTGAAGGATGTTTTAGATTCCAAAAGTAACAAAACTAACAAAGCTAGGAGACTTTCAATTCATTTTAACACTGAAGCTCCACTTCTTGAGATGCATTTTTTAAGTTGGGGCAAAACTCCTAACTTACTTACCTACAGTGGTACATGTACACACACACACAACCTCATGTGCACACACTCACTGGGAAGTTCACCAACCAAAAATTTTTTTGCCTACAGAGAGAAGTTGAATGGAAAAATAGGATGCTTAACAAAGTCAAATTTGGTTGACTATTTCCCTGTATAAAGTATCTATTAAGTCAAATTTGGTTGACTATTTCCCTATATAAAGTATCTATAAAGTCAAATTTGGTTGAATATTTCCCTATATAAAGTATCTATAAAGTCAAATTTGGTTGAATATTTCCCTATATAAAGTATCTATAAAGTCAAATTTGGTTGGCTATTTTGCTATATAAAGTATCTATAAAGTCAAATTTGGTTGACTATTTCCCTATATAAAGTATCTATAAAGTCTACACAAATGTCAGAAACCTGCAGTTGAGTAACTGTCACTAGCACATACAGTTTACTACTACATATAGGATCTTTAAAGTCTACATTCAAGTGTAGCTTGGTTTACTGTAGAAATATGTGTCTTTAAAAACATTCTTTTTTCCAGCTTCATTCTAGTGTCTATATAATTTTCTAAACATGCAAGAGCTTTCGGGAACTTTGCTGCCCCTAGACTCCACCAGGGACTCTAAGGCGTGCACCTGGACCCCGGCAGAAGTGGGGAGGGCTTTGCACTCGCATGGCTCCTTCAGTGCCACGACCTGACACCACCTCACACTTTCCAGAACCCAAGGGAAACTCTATAATAATGCATTTATACATCAGATTTTGTTTACACAGTTTGTAGTAATATTATAAAGCAAATTGACAGCCAATAATTTCATATATTCTAGCATGTTTTAAATGTGACTAATTGAGAAAGGTCTTCCACTACTGATTATTTCATCAGCAATAAACAGCATATTAGCTGAAAGTAAAAACCGGTGATTCGACTTCCACAGATATAAAAATATATAATTCAAACTATTTCTTGAGATGTAAACTTGGCAGATTGTTTTAATATACCATGAATTGTGCACATCAGTGAAATTTGAAGACAGTACACTCTTCCTAAACAACTGACATAATGCTCAGCTGGCAGCTTACAGTACTCCAGTTCAAAAACAGAAGTGTCCCCAGTAAAACATAGTGGGAAATTAATTTACAAGACTATCTCGGCAGTACTAAAGAAATTTCTTCATGACCTCATAGAGGGATTTCAATTAATATTATGGAGAACAAAGGCAATATTCTACAATTTCCATAAATTTCAATCCCCCCCACCCCCCCCCCCCCCCAAAAAAAAAAAAAATTCCCATATTAGTGCATCATTCAAGAAGCTAACAGGAAATGATGCAAGTTTATACTCTTACTTCAAAATCCAAAAGGGCATCCAGATGACTCTGTAAGTGTGGTAATGCTTTGAGGAGCTGAAAAAGAAAACAAAAACACTTTTTGAACTTTTTTCATTTACTATGATAACTGTCAATCATAATGTGCAGGGTCTTCAACTTCTTTGAGATAAACTAATGACACTAGGGTATAAAGCACTTACTACCTGCAAACAAGTTCTCTTCTCAAGTTTACTGGACTCAATGAAACAGTTAGGTGGAGTTTCACCACCCAGTTTCCAACCAATTGGTTCATCTCAGGTTTCTCAGGTTTACAAGACTCCATGGACTACTTCATTATCATTCATTACTTCCAGCTATGACAAATACATTCATTACATCCTGAAGTGTCTCATAAGGTATACTGATTTGATACTAAAAATACTTTTTTAAGATACATACTGAACTATCAGTATTCAGAAAAAAAAAAAAACACTACAGTATTTGTAGTTTTTCAACTATCTTCTGCATAAATTGGTTTTCTAGATTATTCTAGATTATTCCAATCTTGCCTCAAGGGTTTTAGGGCACATGAGTGTCAATTTGGGAGGAGAGAGAGGGGGGGGGGGTGGGGGGTGGGGACAAGTTTTCCCCTTTTTTGAGTGGAGGGGACACTTATGTGAAGGTCCCCCTCCCCCCTGAGACTTTAAAGCTTGGTACTACCAAAAAGACTATACATGTAGGCTATGAAAGGTATCTTTTACCAATTACAATCTATTTTCTGTATAATTCCCCATGTTTTCTTTGCCAATCCCCAAAATTTTCATGCACTCCACATGCTCGTGGTCTCTCTCTCTTTCAGTTGCATTTCAAATACACATTATAGTGAATGACCTGCCTGGAAGGCTGAAATTGGCAAACACATTTAAGGAAACTGAAAATGTCTCAGTGCACATTCTGCATGCAAATAATTTTTAGAATAATAAATGATTTCTAATGCAAAATTTTGTCACACGCATTTAGCACATTCGTATAGCGATTCAACCATTTCATATTTTAACTATTATCAGAGAAGTAAAACCACACTGACATTCGCTAGATAAGAAACTTCAATATGGAATTAGCTAGAGGTTCATCTCCATCCTCTGTCTGCAGTATGATGACAAATGGATCCAAAGGACAAAGGACATATTTTAATGTTTTTTTTAACCAACAATCATACACTGGTAGGCCTATGCAACAGTGTCTCAGAAGCACCAGTGGGTACCACCCCCTCGATCTGTGATTTTCCACAGTAGATTGAAATGTGCTTTTGATCAATTACCGGATTAATTTCACCATTTTCATTACGAATGGTTTCCAACTATTAGAACTTTTGTATAAATCCTTCACAAACTATCACAGTTTTCTTTGTGATTCTCATTATTTTTACAGTACACCCAGTATTTAAAGTCACATTGACCGTAGTCTGTGGTAGTAATTACCCACACTTTCAAGACCATGTTTTGAAAATTTGGAGTTTCCCTAGTAAGTCAAAATATCAAATCATGTAGCACCATTTTGCATCTGGGCTTCCTTCTCTTAAACACCCAGTGGTATGGCTACAGGGGGCAGGCAGCTCTGAAAATGAAGAACTCGGAAATGCGCGCTTGTAAAACCAGTCTACTGTTTGGCTTTGACAACTCATCAAATCTCGAAATTACAAATTCTTTCCAACAAAAGCTTCACACTGGTCATTATTTGTTTCAAAAAAGCAAAATTTTTCGTGTGCTTTGTGCGCTGCAAATTGCAGTTCCTAAGAAAAGGTGCTCACTGGATACCTTTAGTTTGTTAAACTTTTCCAAGCTCTGAAAGTGACAAAATAAAAAAATTGCTATATCATCAAGTGACATTAGTAACTATAGTGCTACTTTCATAAAATTTTCTTTCATAATATTCCAAATTTTCTCCAATATAAGCTCTTGACTCAAAAAATTTTGTCAGAGAGCCTCACTTTGTAGGTGCGGGATTACATTATGTAGCAAAAATGCATACTTGCCAACATTTCATTCCCAGAAAACGGAACACGTGGGAGATGAAGCACTGAGTGCCCTAAGGGCGCACGGCGAGCGCATGAGCTCTCACGCCCTGCGGGTGGGGTCCAGGGGCCCGTCGTAGGGCCCATGGCGGGGTCCAGGGGCAGTGCCCTGGTGGGGGCCAGGGGGCGAAGCCCCCGTAAGCGCCTGGGTTTTTGACTTTTGAGAGGTCATGGAAGTCACATTCAGTGGGTTACTTTCAGGGAGAAAATAGCTCAAATATACACACACACAAAAAACAAAAAATGCAAGTGAGTGACAGCTTTACAATATATTTCACTCTGTGCTACTTGAGGCTGCTCCATAAAGTGCCTCATAGGTTGCCTTCTTAGCTAATCTCAGCTCTCCTTCTGAGTAGGTTGTGGTATGACAAGTGAGACCTCTATTGGCCATTTTTAGTTTATGTGTCATCAGAGAGCTTAGGGTTGAAGTGTTCATATTAGACCTATACGTCGTTTTGTTCTTTTCTACGATTGAAAACACTCTTTCACAGTCACTGTTACTATGGAAAATAACCAATATCCCCTTCATCGCACTGGCAAGATGATGGTATTTTTTTCTGCAATTAGATGAATCACAAATGTCTCCAATGGCATTTCATTTCTCATCTATTCTAGCAATGTCTTTCACATATCATTTATTTCTCTGTCTACTTGGTAGAGGTTAAACTGTTGTTGAAGCTGGTCCATATCACGGGCAGGAATAAAGTTAAACCTTTTGATCAAGTATTCCACAGCACTAAACTTAGACCTGCTTCTTCTGCTAATGTTTAGCACTTCTGCATTTAACAATAAGTCATCATTATATGGGTAGTTTTTAATCATGTATGCTGCTGAAGCAATGTAATGAATTTTTTCATTCTGAGAGAATGTTTTTAAGTCCAATGAGTTTTTGTTTTCCTTTAAGAACTGGCTACATTCAAAACCTATTTGAATATCTTCAAAAGCTTTGTGGTTTTCTTCCTTCTCCAGATCCACCTTAGTGATATCACTAGCTTGGATAATAACATCAGGCTTAACAAATCTTGACAGGATAGTTGAAAGCTGACTCACAAGAATTCCATGAACTAGATGAATTTGAGGTTCATCCTTTTGTAAAATCTGTCAAGGAAGGGGCATGATACATAAATAAATACAGACAGTTGTAGATTTTGTTCTTCTATAAAGGAAATACAAAAATTTACAAATTACTTGTGCAACATTGCAAGTGCTTCTAGAATGATCCTACATCAAAATATAAACAAAGACCAGAAAGCCAAAAGGCTTAGTGATTCCTTGCTGCTGAAATGTAAGGCCTTTTTTCACATTGACATTGCTTTGCAATGTTTTTCAACTAACAGGGCTCCATAATGTGCCCACAAAGTACACATGCAAGGCATCCAATCTTACATTGAGATCCCCCTTGCCCGTAATGAACCCAAATGACATTTGACCTCCACCAAAAACTTCTGGGACCATGTATTCACTATGTGCCATCTACATGACAAGTTACAGGACCCTAGAAGTGACCTTTCTTGAAAGACTGTGTAGGAAAGTTTGTCAGGCTTTGAACATGCTGACTCCAAATGAACTTTGACCTTTGGGAAAATCAATAGGGATCATCTACTAAATATGACCAATCCACACACTAAATGTGAGCACAGTCACATGTACTGTTCTTGGGATACCGTGTTTACAAAGTTTTGACCTCTCATGACCCCAAATGACCTTTGACCTCCACCAAAAACAATAGGGAACATCTACTCAATATGGCCAACACACTCACCAAATATGAGCATAGTCACATGTACCGTTCTTGAGGAATCGTTTTTACGAAGTTTTGACCTTTTGACCTCTCGTGACCCCAAATGACCTTTGACCTCCACGAAAATCGATAGGGATCATCTACCCAATATGACCAACCCACACACCAAATATGAGCATAGTCACATGTACCGTTCTCGAGTTATCGTGTTTACGAAGTTTTGACCTCTTGTGACTCCAAATGACCTTTGATCTTCACCAAAAACAATAGGGATCATCTACTCAATATGACCAACCCACACACCAAATATGCGATTAGTCACATGTACTGTTCTCGAGATATTGTGTTTACGAAGTTTTGACCTTTTGACCTCTCATGACCCCAAATGACCTTTGATCTCCACCAAAAACAATAGGGATGATCTACTCCATATGGCCAATGCACACACTAAATATGAGATTGGTCACACTTACCCTTCTTGAGATACTGTGTTTACAAGCAATTTCTAAGGAATTTACCTATTGACCTCTCGTGACCGCAAATGACCTTTGACCTCCACGAAAATATATAGGGATCATCTACCCAATATGACCAATCCACACACCAAATATGAGCATAGTCACATGTACCGTTCTCGAGATATCGTGTTTACAAAGTTTTGACCTTTTGACCTCTCGTGACCCCAAATGACCTTTGATCTCCACCAAAAACAATAGGGATCATCTACTCATTATGACCAACCTACATACCAAATACGAGGTTAGTCATGCTTACCCTTCTTGAGATATCGTGTTTACAAGCCAAAGCGTCACATTCACACACACACACACACACACACACACACACATACACACGACATCACCATCGCATAGATTCCTTGCCTGCCTTCGGCAAGGAATCAAAAATGGATGGCTAATTAAAACACAATCTTACAAAGGCAAACAAAATGGGAAGGGGGGCGGCAGGGCATCTCAATATCCCATGATTCCATCTGTGAGTTATAGTGTGTTCAAATGTTAGAATATTGGTTAGGTCAAGGCTAGCATGTCTAAACAAGATGGTGTAGGCTAACCCCAAACGGTTGCTCTCAAAATGCCCAGCAAACCTGTGCTAACCTAGCTAGCTCCTTCATTGGGGTTTGGTTTTCTTATCAGGGCATCTTAAATCTAACCAAATTCTTTAAAAGTAGAAGTGCACACCATATGTGTTACAGGTGTGTTGCGACTGGCCTATGACCAAATGTAGGCCTAGCCTATGCCACGTTAGGCCTAACTTTGCATTGCCTAGGCCTGTAGGATAGGCCAAAGTTACAGCATGTGGCTAAAATTAGTTCACACTGTGCATGCACATATACCTGCTACCTAGGGTAAATGACTGATGCTGATTAGGCCTGACTGCCTACTATAGCCTGCGCTAAGCTACACGGTCAGCGGTAGGCATTATGCCTAGCCTAACGTTAGCCACTGTGCATTATGTTGCACGGTTAGGCCTAGTCTATAAATAGGCTACGATGTACTGTAGGTTAGGCCGATAAAGTGTGACTACTTGTACACCCACCGGATTCTCTCTTACTAGGCCTAACGTCGCTCATTTTACGAATTAACTTCACTGGCATGCATAGAACAGACAGGTAAAAAAGCTAACGTTAGACGAACGTAAGGCCTAACTTAGGCTAGGCCTAATGTAATGCCTAACGTATGCTGACAATGTGCACTCGATGCAATAAACACAAGCGATGGAAAGCAATCAAAGGACTGTAAATTTCTTAAGTACCGTTTGATGCAAGTAGGCTAATAATGAAAACTTTGTAAAGTACACGATCTGTCTGACTTACCTGAATATTTCTCTAGGCCTAGGCCTAAGTGGGACTAACTTTTGTAGCTGTGATCACAGGACGCTTAACGATACAACTTCCATATACATACTACACAAATTTGACCCTCGAATCAAACCCTGCTTGCTCTTGCTCACGCACACATGTATTGTACATTAGTAATACACCAGGCAGTTGTCATTGTTTAATCGCAGTGGTCACCAGCTATACCTACACGTAACAGTAGGTGAAGTTCTGTTTCCACTGCATTCGGACAAGTTAAGTTCAAAATAACGAGAAGTGGAAATTGTACGATCACATGTGTTCCTTTTCCGAGTAGTTTGTACGTAAATGTGTGGAAATAAATGAAAACTTTGCCGTAATGGTTTCCCCAAGCTGTTGCTGCGCGATTTACCTGATCATTTTTTGTATCAGATTAGTTTTACACCCAAAGTTGGAAAATCTGAACGTTCCGATTTTCAAGCGCTTAAAATCTCGAAAAACGGAACTGTTCCGCTTAAATCGGAACGGTTGGCAAGTATGAAAATGCCTGGTGGCTGTTCAATCTCAAATTTGGCAACAGCAAATGCAAATTCTTAAGTACTCCCCCAACTTTTAAAGTTTTGCTACAGGAAACCCAGAATCCAAACTTTTCTGAAATACAAACTCCATATTTTTAAATATTTGAACAGGGCAAAAATTTCAGTATGCTTTGCACACCGCAAATTACATCCCCAGTGTAGTGGTGTTCCCGCTTAAAAAATCATGAAATTTGGATGCTTGCCCACCCAGCCCCTGCCTTCTTCCTGCAAAAATGTCTAGCTACACCACTGTAGACACCTTAACCACGAGAGAAGAAAAAATTAGGTCAGATGTCCCCCCCTTCCGTTTGAAAATCAAATCTACCTCCCTGTTAGGGCATACAAGGCCTGAGCTGCCTTTAAAGTGCTTACTTCTCAACCAATATATTGACACTATAACCATCACCAAGTTTGTGTGGTAAGCACTGCAGGCAATTAGTTCTTTCTTGCAAGTCTTCCATATGAATTTGCTGAAATTTATTCCCACAGATCACTGGCATGATCTCTAACCACCAGGCCAAACCACTGAATATTCATACTCACTGGCTCTTTAAATACAATTCATAATCATGGCATTAATTCCATAGTTTCATTGTCTGACAAAACTACCCTACTTGTGATCAATAATGTCACTACAAAAGATAACTTTACCTTATCTGTGGTCATTGTTCTCAAAACACCATCTTCCTTCCTAAAAGAGTAAACAAAAAAGATTTTTGTAAGACATGAAAGTATACATCTGAAATAGGAAGTTTACACACATCAGCAGAGTACAGGCTTTGATGCAAAAGATCTATAATTGCAGAGATCAGTGCACAATTGTGTCATGTCAACTTTTATATTGACAAAGTATTTCATTAATATTTGCTGCTATGTTCAGTCTGGATTTCAGTGATTGATATGACCACATGTCACTAAACAAACTAATGTCACACAATACAAACCAGTTTGTCAATGATGGTCTCAATATTAATATTGGAACAGCTATTGTTGGAAAGGCTTCACAGATTTGCCCCCCCCCCCCCCCCATATATTCACACTGAAGTAGTTGGCTATATGAACAAGAGTGCAAATAGGTTATGATGGCTATGCTTTATTTGATCCTCCAAATGTTCAGCCTAAAGCAACTGTCTATGGGCAAGAAGGTAATTGATAATATTTAGTCAGAAATTGATGTCCCCCACTACATGCCAGTTTGCAAATGATGGCAGCAATGTTGAAAATAAACATCACGAAGTAAATCAGTTTGATCCTCCTCCAACACTCCCCAAAGTTCAGACAGAAACAAATGGCTACAGTATAGGGCAGAAGGTAAATGATAGCCATGCTCTGAATTCCCCCTCCCCCAATGTTCAGACTGGAGCAGATGGCTATGGAGTAGAAGGCTTACATCTCAGGAGGTGTCAGATTGGAGCAGCTGGCTAGTGAGGTTCAGGATTCATAATAATATTAGACCTTTAGGTAGAAATTAAAAATAAGTTAGGTAAGGGTCTCCTTAAATTCTATCAAATGGCTTCATCACTGCTGCTGTATACACGTATGCTTTCAGGGTATTCCCTCACACAAACTACCTTGCTCCAAATAAAAATACATGTGCCTCTCTGTTAGATTAGCTAAACTCTATCTGAAGTTAGAACAATTCTGTATTTAATGGGTTACACTCTTTAAGACCATCACTCATCTTCAAAGAGGAAAACCCCTATTTTAACTACAGTACACCTGCAGAGTCAAGAACAATTTTTAATTGGTCTGGCTGAAACTGGTATTTGGGTCTCTAACATGGGGGAGGAGTCTTAGGGGAGGGAGTGTCCCTCTTGAGATATCATGTTTAAATCCACTTTAAGGTATCTCTATTTCCACAAAGAATTAAGGGAGCAAGGTAGCCACCTTGTCCCTCTTGAGATATCATGTTTAAATCCACTTTAAGGTATCTCTATTTCCACAAAGAATTAAGGGAGCAAGGTAGCCACCAAAGTAAAATAAATTCTCTGATCCGCAAGCTTTGCTATGTCACATCTAGCTTACTGAGTCAATATGATACCAATACTTGTCAAAGCCATACAGTATATGCCGTGTGTTTTGTCTTGTGTAACAGTAGACTAAAAAAGACTCATATTAGCTTAACTTAGGCTGGCCTTAGGGCCTAGCCCTGGTCTACCGAAGCTACAGTTGAATTTTTATGGCCTTGTTTCCAACCAATTGGCTAAAATTGAGCCAGCCACAGCCTTTTATCCAATTGCGGAAAAACTCATTGATCGAAAAATATTTCCAATAACTGCAAAATTGAGTATGTTGTTCATGAACCTCCTGCAGATGATGTGTCTAGCTACTTAATGGTGTCTCCATCTGTTCCACAGAAATTTATCATTCCTTTGTTGAGATACTGCATCATACTTAAATCCAGGCACAGACACACTAAAATTAAACACTAATACCCAACATGACTGCACAGGTTTGTTTCAGCAATTACATGTATAGGCTGAACATATATCAGGAGAACATCATTGATATCACTGTACTAGCAATAGCTCAATGCTAAAACGGCCAACACATGTCAGCTGTATCCAAGATTCATCAAAGGTGTAAAGTATTGAACAGTTATTATAAATCTGCACACAGAAATCTCATATTGCTGTAAACAATGGGGGGGGGGGGGGGGGGCAAAAGCATGGAAAAAACAGACAAAGGGAAAAAGATTTTCACTAAAAACAGCTAAAGGATGTGGTGCAATTAATGCAAAAGAAACCTGAAAGTTTACATAGCCCAAGTAGCAAAAATATGAAATGATAATGCCTCAGTACAGTATTAGGGGAAGGGTATGTAAAATACAATGCAACAGATTAGCAATTGGAAGTTAAGATTGATGAAGGGAGGAAAAAAAAACTGAGAAAGACAGTCAAGGAGCAAGCTTACACTTGGAAAAATCATTTGGAATTGTGTCAGTATCCTTTACGGTTCTCAAGATATTCTGCATCTTTCCAAAGTTGGAATGTTTCTGAAGCAACTTCTTGCTCATGCAAAAATAATGATGAAATGTTGCAAAGTGTAAACATTTCTCTTGTGAAACCTTTATTAATAATGTCTTAATTACTCAGTTTATGGTTTGGTAATTGATACTGATGGACACAACACAAACTTTCAAAACAACACCCTCATGGCATACTAATGTTAAAACTGTCCTTGAAATTTGAAATAAAGATTGCAAAAACAAAAGATAACATAGCCACATGTTCCTCCTTTGACATAACAAGGATTTTCATATTGAGCTCATGTTTTAAGGCAATTAGAAATTACTTGTAAAATGGTCAATTTTTGACTGATTTTGATGGGAATTGTGGCAATTTTCTTAGTATTTAATGCTTTGCACATCAAATAGCTAATCTTGTCATTTTTATGTCACATGACCTTTAAAAAGACCTTTACATGGTAGATGGTTATCACTGGGTGAACATCAATTGAAGTCTTCCATTAAATAATAACCTGAACCACTGCTCTTTAAGCAGATCCCCAGATAGTTATAGATGACTTGCACTGATGTACAAGACTGAATCCAAACAATTTCCTTCATAACTATACATATACTACTCTAACCTAGTCCCTCATTTGAGACCAACTGAAGTGAATAAAGATAAATTGGAAACCCCACCTGAAATGTTATACATAAGTCATGATTGGCACAGAAATATCAGAACAGTCAGTAATTTTCACATGTAGAGGATAATAGGTTATTTGTCAGTACAATGATAATGCAGACAAAATTTTGCCACACCCGAACACCAGAGAGTTTCAACAACAATTCAAGTGAAATACTGTAGTATCTCTTCACATCCACTATGAACTTTTCCGATAGAAAAGCCAACTAAAGAGGGATCTATTTAGCAACTGAATAATAGACTTACATGATGCTTTCCAAAGAAAATGCAAGCAGGATGAGAAGACAGAAAATTAACTTACAACAGAATGCATAAGCCAAAACAAAATACTCCTAACATTTCCAGTTAAATATCCAATCACACTACACAACATCATCCTCAGAAGGGGATATTCCCTATTAACATACTGAGATTCACTCATGTGACACTACCTGTTGCATGTGCAGAATAATTTAAAAAGTTCTAGTGGGATGTAAGGCTTCTTTTTGGGGGCAACCTTGGAATTTGAGTGTCATACGGCAGGGTTTACTTTTCCCCATTAAACCCCAGTGTGCAAGAAGAAGTTGCTGAAATAATTAACTTTATCTTATGTATAAAGTGTACTAGATTTGCATCAAGGGACTTGACAGGCCTTTTACCATTTTCACTATGAGACTTTAACTGACATACTCATTCACTTAACTCATAAGTAACTGCATCTCCCAACAGTAGTTGAGGTCAGCTGATCATATTTGGCACTTACTCTACAATGGTTTACACAATACCAGACTGCAGATTGCAGGATAAGTATATACGTGTGTGCCTTTGACACAACAGTTCCCTGCAGAGACCAAAGCATGTGATCAGTTTTTCACATTTCAGAACAGAATTTTCCCAAAATGTTTGAGAGAAAATGTCCACATGTTCAACACAATTTTGACCAACACAAAATTGATTGATGCATTTTCACCAAAATTATAGAACCTTTTGGGGGGGTTAGGTGAAGATTACAATTGACGGCTGATTCAGAAAGTGGGTATATCAAAAAAAAATTTTTTTGCCTTGAAATTTTATCATAATGGTTTTAGGCAAATAGGATGTAAAGAGGGTGGGTGTCTCATCAAACAATTAAATGGATAATATTGTGATTATGATAAATTTGTTTATCCGTTCTGACAAGCAAAAAGAAATTGCAACTATTTTTATGCAAAACATTTATTGTTTAGAAAAGCCCAACGGAAATTGATGTTCCCACTGGATCTATTGATTGAATGAAGCCAACGTCACTTAAAGCTGACTTGGATGATCTTGGAACAGATGATGCAATGAACTTCTTCTTCCTCCTTGGGAATACGCTGCAGACTCCCAAAGGTCACAAACGCAATGGAGTAAGAGAGAGAGGGATCAGCAAGATGCCAGGTGGCGCGTGAAGGTGTCCAGGGTCTGCAAATTGACTATCTCATCTGGGTTTGTTGCAAATGCAGAAAGTATACCCAAGTTCAAATTTACAAACACGTATTATAGAGGTTGCAGAATGGAATATATGCTTACGTCAATTTAACATTTTGGGACAAGAAGAAGGCGGTATGCAGCCACATGCATCACTGTTTTCTTTCAAAAAGACTGAGTGGCATCATTGTCTACTGCAAGTCCAATGGTTTAATACTGTAACTTTATGAAAGGAATCTGAGAATGGCTTCATTTATTTAGAATAATAGCACAAAATACCATCTTCCATCTCTTAGTTTCTAGTTGCTTTGTCCAGCAAACATAGATTCATTTACATGGTAAGCTTCTTGATTTGAAAATGCTGCTAAACATTGCTTGGCAGTCCATAATTTGTCTTTTCTGTAGAAATGTTTGTTCAGCAAGGAGTTGCAGTCTTGTACTGAGATATCTACATGGTGCATTGTATGAGGTTCCCAAGTGCATGCAAAGCTAATTGCAGGCATATACTACAGTATATTTTCTCTTACATACCTGGATTGTACTTTATAGGTACTGTACAAAGCACCAACAATCACATCCATGGCAGAGGATAAGATATACAAGTTTATAGGGTTGTGTATCTTCAGAAAGTATTAAACTAGAGCAGCAACGCCATTACCCGCCTTGCACTAGAAACTGTCTAGTGTGAAATATCAGGTAATTTAAAAAAAAAATCATGGCCAATATGGGAGCAAACACTAACTTAATTTGGACTGGAATCTGTACTGTGCCAGGCAAAAATCTCATCAAGTTTGCTACAGTCCCTGGTTTGTCTTCACCCGTGCTGATACACTGCATTTAGGGGAAACAAGGATCGAGATCAGAAACTACACTGGTTTCAGAACATAACCCACAAATTTGTGTACAGAAATAGGTCAAGATTTGCCTCAACTCATTCAAACCAAAATTGAAAAGCACAAAAATGAACTTCTTGATCAAAATCACACCACACATCTGAAGTTTTAATATCACTAGGTTAAAAACTGGAAGCATTTCAAATTCTATAAATATACAAAACATAACAAATTAATGTTACTGAAAAGGAAGAAAAATCAGGGACAAATGTGATCTTTGCATCTATGCAAACAGTAGTACACACAAAAGCCTGAATATTTTGATTCAAATTTACTGCATAAACCATGGAAGTACTACTTGAAGTACTATTCTGTTTCTACAGTCTAGAACAATTGATGTTCACACAAATGAAGTTATCAACTGATTTTTCTCACAGATTCAATTATCCCTTTTGCACAGCCTGAACTTTTGGAAGTGCTAAATCTAAATGTGGATTCTTAACGTTTTCATTATTTTTTTTTTTATTTGACCATAATTAAGTATAAACTGTGTCTGAGAGGTTCCCCTTTCTGCAACATAAGAGAAACTTTTGTCTTCAATTTTAGTGGTATGCATTGAGTCCACCAATGTACAGAAATGTCACAACAACATGGCCATACCCCTTTCATTTCCCCCACAATTCCTGACTAATGAGTCTGGTTGTGCTGCCTTATGAGGTATTGAGGGACCAAAGTCTCTACATGTAATGTCCATACAACCAGCAAGAAGAACTACCACTAAATCTGGCCCAGGAAAACACTGCTTAATACAAATGACATCTCTACATGTAATGTCCATACAACCAGCAAGACGGACTACCACTCAACCTGGTCCAGGAAAACATTGCTTAATACAAATGACTTCTCTACATGCAATGTCCATACAACCAGCAAGAAGAACTACCACTCAATCTGGTCCAGGAAAACACTGCTGAATACAAATGACGTCTCTACATGTAATGTCCATACAACCTGCAAGAAGGACTACCACTCAACCTGGTCCAGGAAAACACTGCTTAATACGAATGACTTCTCTACATGTAATGTCCATACAACAAGCAAGAAGAACTACCAATAAATCTGGTCCAGGGAAACACTGCTTAATACAAATGACGTCTCTACATGTAATGTCCATACAACCTGCAAGAAGGACTACCACTCAACCTGGCCCGGGAAAACACTGCTTAATACAAATGATGTCTCTACATGTAATGTCCATACAACCAGCAAGAAGGACTACCACTCAATCTGGTCCAGGGAAACACTGCTTAATACAAATGACTTCTCTACATGTAATGTCCATACAACCAGCAAGAAGAACTACCACTAAATCTGGCCCAGGAAAACACTGCTTAATACAAATGACATCTCTACATGTAATGTCCATACAACCTGCAAGAAGGACTACCACTCAACCTGGTCCAGGAAAACCCTGCTTAACACAAATGACTTCTCTACATGTAATGTCCATACAACCAGCAAGAAGAACTACCACTAAATCTGGTCCAGGGAAACACTGCTGAATACAAATAACGTCTTTACATGTAATGTCTATACAACCAGCAAGAAGGACTACCACTCAAACTGGCCCAGGAAAACACTGCTTAATACAAATGACATCTCTACATGTAATGTCCATACAACCAGCAAGGACTACCACTTAATCTGGTCCAGGGAAACACCTCTTAATACAAATGACGTCTCTACATGTAATGCCCAATTACAACCAGCAAGAAGGACTGTGTAACTGATAGTTAAACTAGTTGGCTATTCTGCTGTAGGAACACTGCTATCTTGGTTCATGAACAATGCACACAGTAGACACTGGCTTCTATGGCAAACAATTATGTCAATACACACTGAAATATTGTCTTCCTACTGTACACGCTTCTAGACTTACAGGTGCTGAGCATGCCCATCCAGATTTTAAAGACCTGTCCATTTTGTCAAATCATGCAGTAACAATCTGTGCTGCCATTCCAACATGACACCCTTACTACAATTTTTTAAAAATTCCCCAAAGATTTGCAGAAGATGAAACCATTTTAAGAAAGAGACAGACATTTCCACCTCCAAAGTACAACATAAGCTTGAACCATAGTGTAGGTCAAGCTAAAAATCTATAGCAAGTTCCAAGTACTGTGCATCTTAGCCTTTGACCAGTTTGAAAATAATCCATGGTGGTGATCAGTTTGATGGCAGAAATTTACAAAAGACAATTATCTTCTGATTATGGGATAATCAGCCTCATCTAACAGATGATCCATCTAACACTATTTTTGAAGGTTTTGAAAAGATATATGCAGGGTAGAGGTTAAAAGTTTGCACTGTCACAAGAATAGGTTTTAAGGTTTCCAGCACTCTTTACAAGCCCCAACAGATGACTGGCACCAGAAATTTTCAGAGACTCTATCAACTATGTCATCTATTTATGCCAAACCCAAGGGTACATATGGACTGGAAAGGACTGAAATTTGTAGCAAGATAAAGAGATCTGAATTTTAATTTTATTACCCTCTGAATGCAGCCAGTGAGCCACAACTGGAAAAAAAATATGGCTGGCTTGACTTTAACCATTTAGTTCGAAACTGGGCTACACAACTCCATGCAACTAACTAACCTAGACTGCGGGAAACTGTTCTTCTTGGGCTCTGCAAAAATGCTTTTGGAAAATTATTATTAAAGTTTCCATTATTAAAGTTTTCTTGGATAGAAACCATTCCACAGTACTTTATATTATTTACCGGTTGCCAAACGACTATTATCTTTTTGCTGTTGAAAGTGGCTATTACTGTAAGATTTGTCAAATAACTGTACAACTTAACCTATGTGTCAAATTTGGCATTAAGTGGTATTTTTATGGGAAATGTGAAATACATGGGAGATATGTGTATATTAACTGAAAATAGGCATGAAGAGATGGACTGAACCTTTTTAGCTTTAAGAAGTCTCATAACATGACTGTACATTTTCTGATTGTACTAGGCCTGTTGTCTGCTCCTGGTCCCTACATTCTCATTTGTTAAGTCACCAGAAAAGTACAAATTTGTTTGTAACATTTTATAGGCTATTTTTGAAAACATCTACAGCTTCCTGAATAGCAGTATCAATGGTTTTATTCATGTTGTGGGTTTCACCATGAGAGCTGACATTGTAAAATTACCTACTTTTGTTTCCTTTTCAAATTAAAATGTGCAATACAATTAAGAACTTTCAAATGTTTTTCTTACAAAGCATGTTGTATGGCTCAACATGAGACACATACTGACAAGAAAGAAGCTACACCATTTGGCAAGTTATTTTACATCTTTTTGTAGCGCAACTTAAGGTACACTTAAACATAAGACTTCATAAGTGGATGGAGTCTACAGCTTCAATACTGTATATAAACCTGTATTTGCTCCCAAGAATTTTAGTACATGTCATAAACTACATTAACCAAATGAAAGTACCCTGATTCTTAAAACTTCACACAAACTTCGCAAGCTTCCAAGGAACATGTCCTGTAAAGTCAATCCTTACCCTCTCTTAGCTCTGCAGAAATCGAATGCCATGTTCCTATAGGAATATGCTTTTTGATTCAAATACTTGGAGTATTTCCTTACAAATATCGACATCTCGTAACCTGAAATAATAAAAATGAAAAAAGTGAATGCAACTAGACACAATACATTGAGAACCCGCCATAAAAGTTACAATATAGGTTGGTTCATACAGACATTCATAAAAGATTTCTCCAAATGAATTATGAAAAGGCTAGGTATATGACCAGGTACATGGCCAAGTGTGGGAAGACCAGGTATGCAGCCAAGTGTGGGAAGACCAGGTAAATGGTCAGGTGTGGAAAGACCAGATACTGTATGTGGCCAAGTGTGGGAAGACCACGTAAATGGTCAAGTGTGGGAAGACCATGTATGTGGCCAAGTGTGGGAAGACCAGGTAAATGGCCAAGTGGGGGAAATGAGGGGGCACCTTTCCCTATGATTTTCTAAAACAGTGGTCTAGCACTTGTTCTGAATAATAACATAATTTTATGTCAATGAACCATCGCAAGTAAACTTTCAAGACTAATTCTGTCAAAGACAAAAAATTTGCATCATTTTTCATCTAGGCTCCTTGAAAATGGCCAAATTTTCAAAGGATGAGCAACCCTCCCTCCTAATTGTTAAGCCTCTCTACAGGCCCGGCAAAGATAGTTTGGTAACTCCATCATGATGGTAGTTCTTTTCCAAGGAATCACTTGAGATCAACTGAAAAAAGAGAATGAAAGAATACACTTGACTATGAAGCATTAAGTGGTAATACTGAAAAAGGACAGTACAAGGATAGAAATATTCACTTTGTTGTTAAAAAGAGTTTATATCTTTAACAAGACACCCAAAATTTGGGAAATTTCACTTTTTGACCTTTGGTGACCCCAAATGACTTGTGACCTCCCAAAAATATGAAGGTCCTCTTCTTAACCATACAGCATGCATGCACTAACTTTGAAATTCTTCCAGCTTTCCTACTTGTTAAGTTTTTAATCCAGGCCCTAGTGATCTCAGGTAACATTTGACCTCTGGTGACCTCACTTGACCTCTGATTTCCACTAAAAAAAATTCTTCCTCTCATTGTGTTTAAAGGGGAACAATTGTACAGCTTAGACAGCACAAAAAGTTCAATGTAATTAATCTAAGCAAATTTGGCATGATTTATGACCAATTTCAAGTGAAACCTGAGGTACTGTAGCATGGGTTTTTCTGAGGTTAGTATGAAAGGTAGTCAAGGCAATCATATGTCCTGGAGTTTACCCAAAGTGCAACAAAATAGTGAATGCCAGACCTGCACCCAGTGTATACTTTTGTAACAACGCAACTCAACTGGATCGTTGTATCTCCAACAGTCGAGTAATGTGCTTGAGTTTACGACTGTGATTTGCAGTTGCAAGACTAGTTTTAAAAGAATAGTCCTGGACTGAACATGCTAATTTATATTAACTCTGCAATGACACTGGAAGATTCCTCAATTTCACTTTGAAAGAAAGTATTTGTCATTACTGTTGTACCGAGAAACTAGAGGACAAATTTCATCATTTATTTCAATGTAAACTGTTTCTGAAGGAAAGGAAAATTTACTTGAAACGTTTCTGTACAGGTTACCCAAATGCATTTAAAATGAAGCAACTCTTAAAGACGAAAAAAAAAATCCATTCTAAGAAATCTCATTAAGTTTGTTATTTTCATTATGAATTCTTCCAGCTAATTAATTAACCTTCTGAATAGGCTGGTGGCATAGTTATCTCGCTGCCTTCTCAGGTCAAAATGGTTTTCTTTGTTTTTCTCTCTTTTTTCTTTCTTATTTCTGTTAATTTTGTGATCTTGTATTATTTTTCTTGTAATATTTGTAAATATTCTATTTTGATTCTTACACCTCAAGTGAAGGTAAATAGAATAAAGTGAAACTGAAACTGAAACAGATTTTGTGTTTACAAGGTTTTGACGATCTGACCTCTGATGGCTCGAATGACCTTTGACCTTCAGTCACCACATACAATAACAGAGACCATCTACTCAATTTGGCCAACTCACACAGCAATATATGAGACTGGTCGGACTTACCCTTCTTGAGATATCGTGTTTACAAACAAAAGCATCACACGCACACATGATATCACCTTGTATAGATTCCTTGCTTGCCAAATTGTAGTTTGTAGTCCAAATTGAAGATGGAACAGGTACAGTACAACAAAGTTCTTAATTTGAACAAAGCTTTAAGACAAAAGCAAAAGAGAGTCCCTGTCTTTCTTCTTTCTGCCTATGTAAGAAAACTCTGGAATCTGTACGACTACAAAAAAATTTCTTTTGCTACAGGGTAAACTGGGGAATCTTACCCTGTGCACCACCTTTGTCTGTAAATTCTTCTAAATTGAAGATAGTTGTTCGTGTGGCCAAGTAACGCAAAAACCTCTGTGGAATCAAATGAAAAATGGAAAACATGAAATACTATTACAGTAGAGGTGGTTACTCTTTGGCATATTATTGTAGGCCTATGGTGTATTAGGCTCATTAGGGTGTTAAAGCATGGAGCTACCAACAGGGATGGTTAAAGTATTCTGGGGCATAAATAACTACAGACCCTGTGTTGTCTTCTAAATCTCTTTTTCAATCCCGGTTGAAAAAAAAAAAACAAACAAACAAACCACTGGTTTATACAGAAAAAGAAATATCATGTACATACATGTTACACAAAATAGTGACTGATCTACAAATCATGTTTAATTATTGACAAATAGGGCTTAACTTTGCTGTTCATACGAAACTCCAGTACAATATTCATTGTACAGAGCTTGTACAGAGAGGAGAAGTTGTCTTGTATCTCATCCCAACAGCACTACCAATTTGTTTTTCCTTTAACCCCATTATACCATGCTTTTATAGGTACTGTAGCTTACACAGTGTGTAGGAGAATATGTACAACAGATGACAATAAAGCACCAAAATAGTAAGCACTCCTGTAAATATTTGAAACACAAAAGGTTACATTTTGTTTTACTGTACATTTTGTTTCTTTGTCACATAAAGTCATTAGTCTCTTGAAATCCTTCATGTATGTGTCACCTCTGGGTATCTTGACTAAATTTTGACTTGAGACAGTCTTGACTTGGCTAGGGTATTTCAATCAATTTGGAGACATCAATATGTTTTAAAGGCCTTATAGAGGGGTAAACAGTACTGTAAGTGGAAGGATTCCTCTCACCCCTTACAAAATGTTGTCCCTCTCAACAAAGCCCAGCTATGCAAAATGGTGTGAGACACTTCTATTTTGACAAAATAGGCATTTTGTTAAAGGTTGTTGTGTTGGTTTACTGATGTAAATTTTTGATATACCCTTACGTGAAAGACCTCATTTGAGAATTCTGAATGAGGGAAGGAGCAGACGGAAAATTGGAAGAAAAATGTATTCTTCACATTTCCACAAAATTCCCAGAGAACAAAATCTCAGTGCATAATTACACTACTGTACGTTTTGCCCAAAATTATTTGCCAGTATTAGATTCATATTCTAAGAGGTTGAAAGAAGGGGGACTGATACTAATTTCCCCAAATAACAGTATATGCATGTACAGGTACAGGTATGTGGTTAGGTTTGTGTTCAGCCTCAAACTACAGTATGTTGGGGCCTGAAATTCTTTTTGGTCCCATAAAGTGAGTGTTTAACATTCTCAACAATGCAGCATGGAAAGTCTAATGTGGATTGAAACCACTGTACTGTATCTTAATCTACTTAGTAAATTCTGTCTCAATTGAAAAATCTATCAGTATGGAAACTTCTTGAAAGTAACAACAGTGTGCATTGTGCAACCATTTCAATTTGTCTGAGCAGGATTTTGTTGAAGTTTTAGCCTATTGATTATGCAATCACCTGAAAGTTATAAATCTACAGCACACTTCTTAATCTTTTGAATATTATGAAGGGGAAGATGAAATCAAATGGGTTTCATGATGAATAATGAGATGATAGTAGGGCCAGCAAAAGCCCCTCCCCCTTTAGGGTTGGAGGGAAAAAATTAGCACAAACAGTATGTTTTTCAACCACATGCATGGTAGACTTTTATGACTCTCTAAAGGAAAAATGAAATTTAACCAACAAGAAGCCTAATTTTTAAGTTTGCAATGTTTTAAGTTGTATTCTTATACAGTAATATCAAAGTAAACCAAACATTTTATCTTCCTGGGGTGTGTTTTCAAAATTTCTTGCCATAAGTCAACACTAGTGTCAAATTTTTCACAGCCATATTTTCTCCACTGAAAAGAGTGTTAGTGGAGTCCACAAATAATTTATATTTGGGAAGGGATTTAAAATATTATGGTAGAACTGTACAGCAGGGATGGGCCTAGCACCATTTCCCCCCCCCCTTTTTTTTTTTTTTTTTTTAAAGAAAAAACAGATTGTCAGAATTAATTTCTTCATCTTGTTTTCTTGTTTGAAGCACAAATAATTATATTGTTAGAATATCATTTCTATGGTTACTGCAACAAATTATATTTTAAAGAGATTTTAAATTTAAACCTACATGTACATCAGACACTTTATGCCAAACATGATGAAACCAGCCATATTGCAAACCAACCTACTACTGTACATCCAGTGACAATACAGTACCACCTTCCTTTATGGATATTTAAACAGCAGCTTACTTCCCACTGAAACCTCCCTTCAAGCTGTAAACTTTAACACTTGTGCCACGCTGTGACAAGCAACAGCTGTACTGTACCTTATCTAGATCTATACAAACCACACAGTACAATGTTTCAGGTCAGGTACTAATGTATGTGGTCAGGTTCATTTGCAATACACACTTCCTTTGTCCATGAGTGCAACAAGACAAATGTAAATTAAGAGCAAAAAGTCTGTCAGTACAAACCGAACCAGATACCACCTGACACAGGTCTATAACCAGGTACATACCGCAAAATGTCGCAAAATAGGTACTTTACACAGTAACTGCACTACTATCATACATTCCCATCGATCTATCGCACACCTCCAAGGGATTGTCTGCACTGTTTTGTTACTACAATTTTTTGCCAATGTTTTTTCCCTTCTTTTGCAGCAAAACAAAGTTCTCATTTAACGAAATCAGTTGATTACACAAACTTGATTGCGTTTTTGAAAGTAATAGACCATACAGCACACAACACATTACACTTTTAGATTTATGAACCAATGGTCCCTGTGACTGAAAGCTAGCTCTCAAGTAACAGTACTAGTACTTCAACTAATTCTACAGTTTCAAATGTATATGACAACTCAAGGGACTGATAGCATTCCCTTGTTTGTCGGTGCTCTGGAAGTGGTAGAACTTTCACATGCTTTTTGCCCTGTGACCTACTTTTCTTTGTCACAGAAATAAACATATAGAAAATAATTGAATATTGGGTGTTTAAATGTGCAAGGGGATGTCTAAACAACATATTCCATGTTGTTCAGACTAAGAGTGTTTTTGTACAAATCCAGGGTAGAAATGGCTGTATCAAAATGGGTGTACCACATTTTGGGCATCATTCAAAACTGGTGACCTTTTGACCTCTTGTGACCTCATATTGCACATAATTTGCATTTTTACGTTTCTGTCTGGTAGAGGTGATCAAGGCAAACATTTTGATGGGTCATTCATCAAAAAGTAACAATTCTTTCCAAAGTTATTTATATTTGAATTTCTCCTACCCCCAAAATATAGTCACTCAGCTGCTGTCATGCACTATCAATATCTAAACCTATAGATACCATAGTTCATCCCTTTGAAATCAATGTTAACATAAAAAATCTGAAAATTTACACTTTAAACTACATTCCAATCCCTATTTCATCGATTCTAGGGGCATGCTAGGTGAACCCCTCCAGCCCACTGACTAATGTAACAGTGATTTGAGGTGAGTGATGGTGTGTGATCTCACTCGCACACCTCAAAATTCAAGGCCTGGATTTGGCTTAAACAATTCTGAACTGTTGAAATTTGTGTACATCCCTCCGTTGACCTTTGTATTTCTGCTCATTGAAGTAGGCACAGTATACTGTAGGAGCAAGCACAAACCCGTTATGATTTCATGAATATGGAATACATTGTGGCTTTATTTACCACCTATTTGATACAATATAATACAACAGCTAAAAGCAGTGAATTGAAATCAGTAGGTATGATTATCTGAATCCACATATTTATTGTGTAATCTTTTTACCCATACCTGGTATATCTTTTTACCCACACCTGGTATTTCTCATATAGAATATTTGTTTAATATCTATTGTATATACAGGTAGCTTATCTTTTTACCCATACCTGGTACTTCTGGTATGGCATCTTGATTTAGGATTGATTTTTATACTGCTGCTAAAGGTATGAATGGCAAACCAGGTCAAATGGGTACATTGATATACAGATATACTGTACCTTGCACAAAAATTTTTTACCTTGACAATAAATTCTGCAATTTTGATCACTCAAGACCAAATAAGTTTAAAACTTACTTTATAAAAACCACTACTTCACTGTACCACCTCTTTTGCTTGTATGCCCAGCCAGGTTGGTCCATTTCACATGAGGTAGTACATTAAACCATTTCAAATGTGCAGAAAGGAATTATATGGCTTGCACAAGAGATTATCTAAGCAATTTCACTATTCACAAAGGAACAGATTTTCAATGAAAAAATAAACTAGGGAAGCCAAGGAACAGGTAACTGCTGGATTGTTTTGGGTCACATTCTTTACAAAATAAATAATCTTGTCAGTAAGGTACTCAGTAAGTAACCCTAACCCTTTACTTCTATATGTAAGCCTACTAGGTATGAGGTCTCTATGTGTTTGGTAGGATGCAATTAACACTGACACTTCAATGCTCGTACCCAACCTGATGTACAGTATGCATGTTGTGGATAACCATGCAAAACTGTCCAAGTCGGCCAAGCTTTCCTTAGCTCATTTTAGATAGTTTAAATAAAAGTGCTTCAATTATTAGATTTGAGACCAAACAGCCTACAATAATGGACCAATCAATCCCACTGACAACTATAGAATGAAATTGTACATTTTTGTCTCCTCTCAACATTGGTACAAAATGGTAATCCTTTTCCCTGCGTTTGTCGCAGTTTCCTCCTGTAGAGAGCATTGCCATCAACACCACTGGGTCTCTGTCCTTTGGATGGTGTTGGAAATCAATCTAAATGCAAGAGACTCAGTGGCATCTTTAACACTGGCATGCATGGACAAAACTAATTGTGACTTACTTCATTGCCATAAACCATCAGATGATGACAGGTTACAAGTGTTTTAAAGGCAACCACCCAGTTGGTATTGGTGGATCTCTCTATGATCATGTCAGCTAGTTCTGGAATGTTGATATGCTCTGTGTTTGTACACTGTAGTAAATCTGGAGGTGAACAAAAACAAGAATAACATGTTATCAGTAAAAACAACTGGCCAGTAGTTCCCTCTGGTACTGTACAGTTTTTCCATCAAGGAGGGGGAGGAAAGGGAGGTTGTCCCCTTCCCTTCCAGAAGAGGGTAATCCTTCCTCTCTTTCATTTTCATAACCAGAATGCAAAACTGCATTGAGGTTTTGATGATACACAACCGTTCCGTTTCAAATAATCCCATCATGTACCATTATCTTCTCATTCAAATGTTATACTAACATGTTCAAAAAATAATTTTGTTTTCCCACATGACCTTTGTCCCCCCCACCAAAAATAGGGATCATCTTCTTACCATAAGCATTCACAAACCACATGTGAAATCTATTTCAGTCTCCCACTTTAAGATGTGTTAACACCTATTAAACAAGGTTGTCATTCACATTTTGACCACCAGTGACCCTACAAATCCTTTAACCTCTACACATTGCAATTTCAAAAGGCTTCGAGCTGACTTCAAGAAATGGAAAAATAGGAATCATGCAAACCTTCTTTAAAAGTGGACCCCCCTCATGCTAGGGCAACCCTAAACCATGGTACAATTAAGAAATGACATAATGATGGTTTTGATGGTTTTGTATAATTACCTGCAAAAAGTCTTGAGAGTTCACAACACTGTAAACTAAGGACCCTCTCCCCATCCTTTCCAGCTGAGAGGTTTAATAATACTTTTAAGACTTTGATGAGGGTTAGAACACTAATATATACAGTATGGGAGAATTTCATAAGTTTTCCCCTGCTGCAGATACCACCCTGCTACCAAAATATGCTGCTGCATGCTTTATATCATGTTCTAGAACAAATAAAATATTGGTAGGAAAGCTTCATTTCCCACTAGGCTAGCCTAAGGATATTACACAGAAACATACATGTGTAGAATAGGTTCAAAATGTACATATATGCTATACATTAGGCAATGGCAAAAGTGCCAAGACATTAGACATGATGAAGAAAATTATATCGCAGGGAAAAACTTTACACCTAAAGCTCACAAAAGTACTGCAGATTGTTGTATAAGGGTTTTTTACCAATGCCTTTTAAATATTTTTGATGTTCTTGGCCAAGTGGATTTTGTTGATCCTCTTCAGTACTCGATTCTGCTTTGTGAAAGATGTAGCATCGGCTAGGCCTAACTTAGGCCTACGTTAAGCCTAGGCAGAAAGTACTAGCCCACTTGCTCATTCAAACTATACAATTTTGGCCTAAACTTTTCAGTTTAGGGAGCTAGACACTTTGAGATTTCAACAAAGATCCTTAACATGTGAAAAGAGCAATTTTTGGAGGATATTCGTAATTGCGGAATTGAGGGTGAAAATGGTAATTATTCCACCTAAATCAAGATACTCAGCATCTCTGTAGGGACCATCTCCTAACTTGAACCCATGCACATTCCAAATATGGAATCTATCCAAGTTCCCTACCTTGTGATATTGTTGTCCCCCCGGTGACCCCAGATGACCTTTGACCTCCACCAAAAACAAGAGGGACCATCTTCTGACCAAAACGCATCCACAAACCAAATATGAAATCTATCCAATTTTTCTCCCTTGAGATATTGTGTTGACAAGTTTTTCGGACTATGACCCCCGGTGACCCCAGATGATCTTTGACCTCCACCGAAAACAATATGAACAATCTTCTGACCATAAAACATCCACATACCAAATATGAAATCTATCCAAGTTCCCTATCTTGAAATATCGTGCTAATAAGATTTTCAGACTTTGACCCCTGGTGACCCCAGATGACCTTTGACCTCCACCAAAAACAAGAGGGACCATCTTCTGACCAAAACGCATCCACAAACTAAATATGAAATCTATCCAATTTTTCTCCCTTGAGATATTGTGTTGACAAGTTTTTCGGACTATGACCCCCGGTGACCCCAAATGATCTTTGACCTCCACCGAAAACAATATGAACAATCTTCTGATCATAAAACATCCACATACCAAATATGAAATCTATCCAAGTTCCCTATCTTGAAATATCGTGCTAATCAAATTTTCAGACTTTGACCCCTGCTGACCCCAGATGACCTTTGACCTCCGCCAAAAACAATAGGGTTCTTCCTCTCAATATGGGGCATCCATGTATCAAGTTTGAAAATTGTCAGACATTTCTATCTTGAGATATCGTGCTAACAAGCAAAGTGACACAAACACACACACACACACGCATACACACACACACACATACACACATACATACACACGCCATCATGATTGCATAGGTTTCTCTTATCATCGAAACCAAAAACAAAAAAAAGTCAGTATCTTGAAAACTCTTATTTATGAAGAGACCACCTTTGCGGCAATGTTTGAATTTATATAAATAAATAGCATTAAAAACTCTTCATACAGTACAGCACCTTACAGTATAGTGGCCTTGAAGCAGGCCACTCCTGAACCCAACTGTAACTTTGGCCTATGACAGCATCAATTTAAACTTGGGTCAAATATATCCCCCTCTTTTAATTTCTGGCAGAATGCCTGCTATTGTACCCATAGAAATCATGTTAGCAAGATTTCAGACTTTAACCCCTGGTAACCAAAGATGACCTTTGAGGTACGTGTACCACTGACAATGATGGAGAAGATGTCATTCATGACAAAGGAACAAATCATCAACATAACTGATGTTCTAATGACCATTAAAATGATTGGATACAGCACAGCATGTCATTAACACCCTGTGACATTACTTCACATTCAAAACAAAAGTTTTGACCTGTTGCCCTCATAGCTACATAAGAAAATAAAACCACACAGCTGAGCTAGACTGATACATGTAAACATATGCAAAATCAGTAAGGCCTATAGTAATGAATAGACTGTAAAATTTTTGAGTCATGGTGAACTTTTGTGACAAAGAAAACCATGAATTTCCAAAATTTATCCAGCTTCATTTCCGATTGATTGTTGCATTTACACAGTTTGTTTCTTAATCTGTGCTTTTTGTTCAGGCTCGGCATATGAATTTTTCCATACTGTACTTCTACACAAACATACCAGCATTCTACTGGTGCCAAGCAGTAATTTTACTGACTATCTCATGAAATGGAATATTTGATCTGGTTTCCCTGATTCTACCATTTTAGCCAGGTTCCATTATCAATAGTCATAACTACAGTATTTTAAACTGACAAAAAGTCTTGTTCTCGAAGTTAAATACCCTGTTACACAGTTCTATTGATTTTGTTTAACATATAATTTGATCATTCACAAAATAGTCCCAGACTTGAAAGTAGTTACACAGGTTTACACTGGCTGTGACTCAACCACACCATCAAAAATCTCCGCTTGTTTAATATAGCATGCTGGTCAACCACTTTAACCCTTTATCATTGTTTGGGTCCTTTTGGATCCATGCGGAGAGCTCGGCTGTCACCCATCTTTACTGTTTCACGCGGAGCTCGAAACTGCGAGTAGCTACTCGAAAATTCGGCCACGACAGCGAGAGAGACAATAGTTTAAGGTCACAGGGTCAATGGCCTACGGAAGCCGATGCGGGGTGGGCTACGTCCGCTTTTCGGCCCACTCCTGAGGTGCGCAAGTATGCCCCGATCGGAGCACAACGGTAAAGGGTTAATCTAAAATATCTGCACCACTCGGCTAAAAGGGTTACGTGCACACACGCAGAGACAGTGGCATCAGCTTTGTAGTAGACACACTCCACAGGCTTATTTTAACCCTTTACCGTTGTTTGGGTCCTTTTGGACCCATGCGGAGAGCTCCGCTGTCACCCATCTTTACTGTTCCACACGGAGCTCGAAACTGCTAGTAGCTACACGAAAATTCGGCCACAACAACAAGAGAGACAATAGTTTAAGGTCACAGGGTCAATGGCCTACGGAAGCCGATGCGGGGCGGGCTACGTCCGCTTTTCCGCCCACTCCCGAGGCGCGCAAATATGCCCCGATCGGAGCACAACGGTAAAGGGTTAATCCATTGACAGGATTCAGCTTACTGTAAACTGTGCATGTGCATGCTCAAATACTGTACGCCCTGTTGACTGCTTGGAAGATACCTTTCTTACCCAATGCATGAAGTTGAGTTGGCAGCAGAACATTTTTTACATTTAGAAGAAAGTGTGACAGGCTGCTTGCTTGTCTCCATCCAGCACTTTATGATCAACCTGGACTTAAATTCAAGCAGTCCTGATATTTGCGTTTTCTTCACTTGTCTTCATACCATCTTCAGTGGCTTACAGTAGCTACAGTACTTGCTTGCAGGTACAAACTGTCTGGTTAGATGAGGTTGCTTGGCCCAATTTCTATCCAACTGGGCATGATTTCCCTACTCCATTGGCTAAGTGCACCCAGCACAAGTGCTGTATTGAAAGCATAATACTTGGCACTGATCAAGTGCTAGCTTAGGCTAGCACTTCTGTGTGTAGGCTAGTAATGTTTACCTACAGTAAGTGATGTTAGTAGGAACAGCTGTCTTTATGCCCAGAACTTTGTGCACTCACGACGAGGTGTCACATAAAGGTGGATAGGGTGTCAGTGTGGGGGTTGGGGTTACTAGCATTTGGGATAGGTAAACGTGTCACTGTGATCGTGTGTTTAGTGGGTGTGTTCTAGCATTTGTGTGGCTATAAATTACTTAATAGATGAGTCTGCATGTTTACATACAGTACACAATCTGAGGTTCCAGCTGTTGGAATCCACAAACCAGATCTACACCCCTGCTTTAGGGTTGGCCCCCCAATCCACAAACGACCCCTGGTTTAGGGATAGTGCTGCTAACATTCTGAGACATCTTCTACTGTACCCAGTGGCATGTGCAGGATTTCAATGTGGGGGCAGGGCAGGGAGGAAGGAAATGGTGTCCTATGGGACACCAAAATTTCCCCGAAGGATCAAGACAGACTAGCGCAAAACTATGTCGGGTAATGACACCAATATGAAGGTACTAATAACCAATAGGTTGGAAACTGAGCTGTAAAACTCCATCTAACTTACTAGCCATAGTTGATTTGAAATGGGATAAAGTTTGCTGCCTCTCATTGTCAATTTTTTGTCATTATTTTTATGGAAACTTAGCAAAATTTTTCGCATTGAGGATTGTTCATTTTGTCCTCATTGTGCGGGTATGGACTGTTTTAACTTTCTGTGAAAAGTATGGTGAGATTAATTTAATGTATTCCCTTTTGTCGAACACAAAGTATCACTTCAATATTGGACACCAAAGAATAGTTATGAATCTTCATGTTGTATGGAAACTTATACCAAATTCACAAGGGTCACGGGGCAAATTTTGAAGTAGAGGTTGGAGAAAAGAGAGGAGGGGGGGGGGGGGTTATCACCAAAGGCAGCCCAATATCTTTAGCAACGTAACACCTAACCCAAAACTTACCTGGTTTGGGAATCTATGAGTGCTACTTACCTCACCTATAGCTACAACCGACTCCCGACATTTGGGTTCAGCAGACAGTCTCAATGGGCTACAAACTGAAGCGACAAGGGCTTATAAAGTGCTTGTTCAGCAGCTTCAATTTTAGGATGGGTGTCCGCATGTCCATTTTTTTGGTATCAGGAAGAATGAAGACATGTACAGGAAGAAGGGTTCCTGAGGAGAGGCTTGACAAACAGGGCTGTGAATGTTTAGCAAAATAACTAAATGTTTAACCTCAAAAGTTTTCGATTGTTTAGCGATTAATCGCAATTACCTTATTACAAAAAAATAATTTCAGTGTGAAGTATTTGATACTGAATGTAATGCAGAAACTATAATACTGTAGTTGTTATCTTGCATGGTAATAAAATCAGATTATTCTGAAACTTTGAAGCCTACAAGGTTCAAATATACCCAGAATGTTCCATTTAACAAAAGCCAGGGATCATCAGAGTATACAAATGGAAAAAAAACACTGTCCTTTCAAAAAGCTGGTTTTGCTTTTAATCCCTTGTAGGTTTGTACTAAACGTTTATTCCACATGCGCTCGTTTAGCGATTAATCGCTACACGTTCACAGCCCTATCGACAAATGGCCTGGCTGAGTAAAAGATCGTGTTAACTAGGGCTGTGATGGTTAATCGGTTAACCGGTTAACCGACCGACTAGTCGGTTACTCGTGCGTGATTCCTCTTCATAGATTAACCGTTTTTGTATTGCCAACAAGCCAGTCGCCGCCGCGTGGCTTTGTTAGTAAACTGTTACACAAACATCGCGCAACAAACAGAGTCAGTTTCTCACAAATTATCGCTCAAACAATGACTGTAAAAAGAGTTTTAAAATCGGCCGTTCAATTGAACGGATTAATTCCGCGGCAGCTCCCCGAATTAAGTACATTATGATGAGTGACAAGTGGCGCACCCATTGTTACTTTCATTGGCAGAACTTCATGTGCTCGTCTCCTAATCCCTTCAATAGCAACACCCAAGCACAACTTTAGAAATTAGCGGCATGTTTGAGAGATTACCAAGCGAAAAGAAAGCTACAAGACAAGCAGGGGGCTGTACAAAAAGTGACCATGCCCTGTATTTCTATGGCAATGAAACCTCCGCGAGACCATGATTAGGGCACAAAAGTATATTTGAATAAGTCTTCCCACTGTAGCTATTCGAAATATTTTATCATGCTACATCTCTGTAAATTTCATTATTTTTCATTGTTAGTACTAACACTGCTACTTAGCAGTCTTTGGAAAAAATTTAACCCGTAAAAATACGATCGTAAGCACCAGATAATTCCCGCCATTTTGTTGTTTGCCCAATATCATATAAAATGGAACATTCCTTGTCGACTTTTATGAATAAGCATAAGCAGTTCGTTGAACCAACTGGGTTGTAGTTGCGATAATGTACTGTACTGTAGAAGTCAACCCTACGATGCACATAAAAAATAACGATCTAATTTTTAGCGGTCTTGGACAGCAAAAAATGAATTCGATTAACGCTATCTTATGGTTCCTTCTTGATATTAATACCCCTGTATTTTTGCCACTTCTTTTTCAAACCTTAGGTCTTGTTTCAAGTTTCGAGTTGTGATTGGATGGCTCAGAATCAACGTATTTGAACCAATCACAATGCAGAGGCAAATCAAATTTTGCAATAGATCATGCGCATATGTCATCGAGCAAAACATGGTCCCTTGTTTAGTGGTAAAAACAGATATGCACGCAAGTCTACTGCATGCACAGGACCACGTGCATAATTGTTTCGTTCGTAACAACGTCATATGATAACATTCCATAAGTCCTACTGTAAATAACTTTACGGTAGGAATGCTGGGAATTCCTTAATTTATGCAGGATAATAGGGCTTGGTTGTGCTGTTTGAGGCTGGTGGGCCATTTACAGTGAAACTGTACAGATTGCTACTATGACAAACACATGAGCGCTGTACATGTATTGAACACTGCATTGCAAGCAAGCTGCATCAAAACAGCGTTGTGGGAGTGCTTCATGAAGTAACTGACAATATAACATAGGACCAGGTGGGAAAATGCAACAGTTGGTGAAATGTTAAAAAGTGGACATGGTCTGAAGAAAGCTTCAGTAAATGCGGGGTGGGATTTTACTGTGAAAAGATGACATAAACTCAGCGCAAAATACCAATATTTTTGCCACATACTTACATCGGCGAACATGACTTAAGGCGCCATTTTTAGACTTTTACTTTCCTGTACAAAAGTGATGGCGCTCTTTGGAAATGTTGACTTTTTGTTGTTGTGTGAACATTTAGTGTCATTTTCGGTTAGACGGTTAACTGCCGGTTAATAAAATCGGTTAAACGGATAGTGAATTAACGGAAAATGCACAGCCCTACTGCCTGGTGCTTTAATTTTAAAATATACACAGGAAAATAATGTCCATTTCATAACTAGTCTGCATTACTGTATGTCAGTTTCAAATTTCACCTACAAATATTGGAAATCCCTGTTTAAAGTGCACAGTACCACCAAGTCAAAAATATTGAAAATACAGAATGAACAGCATGAAAAATGAATTCTAACAGTGCAACTCCCATCTTCATAGGACATTCTTGAGCTGAAATATAAAATAATGAATTTTATTCACTCAATTTCAAATGGTACATGCTATAGTGTCTAAAACATCTACAGTAACTGACATCAAAATACCGAAGGGAGAACACATTCAATGTGTAGTCTAGGCTCATTACAGTACACTACAGTACTTCAAGATTAGAAAGTTTTTGTTCATTCACTAGGCCTATGTCTGCAAATGACAAAACAGTAGAAAATATATTAAGAAATTAACAACACAGTTAACTCATTTAAAGCTTCATATCCAAAAAAATTAACATAGCTTATCTTCAAGGAAAATGGAAACATGAAGGTTTTGAAAAAGCAATATTTTTTTTTTTAAATTTTCAAAATTGTTGGAGTTTGCATGCTGTGACTTCGCTTCTTGAAAAAGGAACATAAACACCCCAGTACATCAAAGGCGGTATGGAATGTAACTAATATCTGAGTTTGTTACATGATCTGTGACCTCAAATGAGCTATGCTTTCATTGTGTTAACACTGTGTGAAAAGCAATTTACACATGCTGACTGAGCTGTTAGCTAACCCCAAATGTTATGTAACTTTTTGTGTATTGTAACACATCTTTTACTGTCAATCAATAAATCAGATATGAAACTTGACTTAATCAAGTCTGCATGTAGTGGGTTTCTTTTCCTCCCTGAAGTGATAAGAGTTAATCAGGCAGAAATGAAAGATATAACAAAATGTGAGAGGGAACGTTTCATCATGTGTAACTAATCGAGTTAACCTGATATCATAAAATTTTGTATGAAAATAAGAACACCTTCAAAGATCGCCATGTGACTAAAGAGGGTGACAGTAAGATATTCTAGATAATAAATCAGATTTTCTTTTCCCTTAACAATATAATGCCCCAATTGCCCTCTTGCACAATGTATATGTGGGGTAGTTCTGTTCAACTCGGAAGTTATACTGCATGTCTGAAAACTAATGTTAATTAAGTGTCAACTCATAACCTGTACAGTGAATCAGATAGCTGTCCAAACAACACAGTCCTCTTTCTTGTCCTTTTAGTCACTGAATGGGCTACTGTAACCCCCTTTTAACTGTGCAGACATCATTCACAGGGGTCAAAACCACATACTATGTTGCTCATGTCCATTGAGCTCTTTTTTTATCACAGGCAGTAGTGCAGATTATCCCATGTTAAAATCGTTGGTATTTGTTCTGTTCAACCATATCACGATCTGGAAGAAAACTTCAAGCAAAAATATTGCTGTCCAGTGATCTGGCCATAAGTTAAGTATATTTGGCCGTAAGATACTACAAAGCTTTGGTGAAAGTGTCAACCTCGACTAAACACCATTATATGGATATACAACTACTCCCTCACCATAGATATCTTTTCCTTTTAAAAGGTCACAATGCAAGTATAATTGATAGGTTGAATAATGTGTCAGTTTTCTTGAAAGCAGCTTGTGCAATCTATTTTGCAGGGTCTGGACAGCTTTGAGTGTGGAGGCACAGGCCGTACCATAAACTTCATTAGAATAAGAAAGCCTAGAATTTAAACGGATGACTAATGAATCCGTAACAACGTATCGACTTGTAGGATACATTATGTGGTAAAAAAAGCCAGAAAAAGAAGGGTGTTATGTAGGTCATTCACATGCTGCTTCCAAGTTACATTTTTGTGGACGATCAAATCTAAGCACATGTATTGTGTAAGATGCATTTTGATTTGGATACCATTAAAGCAAAACTTTGAGAAAATACATGAGATGTTTGCTTACTTGGATTGTAAGACATCTTACAATATGTAATATAACTTCATTTGACTCAAACCAAACTAGGCAGTTTGAAATACTGGGGGCAGCATTTTAATTGCTGTTAATGTAGATAAGAAAAAAGAGTGGTCCAAGAACAGAGTGCTGCTGTACAGTGGTGATATTTGTAAAGTTGTTAACCCTAGTTTGTTATCAGTTCTCACCATATTACTCACAGTAAAATGTTGGAATTCTCTCCACAATGAAATTAAAAATGCTGGTACTTTTAAGTGTAAGGTAAAAAGTTAACTTATCAATCAGTACACTAAGTATCCCTTTCTTTGTTTCTTTCTTAGTTGCTTTTGTCATTTCTTTATTTTATTTTTTTCTCTCTTGATATACTCTTTGTTGTAAAGTTTCTTTCATGGGCACTCGCTCATAAAGAATTGTTTTACTAGTGTCCTGTCCATTTTTGTATTTCTGTTTCAGGGACCAAATGAATGAATACTGTAACTTGATCAATAGTGTTGAATGCTTTCTTCGAGTCTACAGATGTGCCAAAAAGTAACTACTGTACATGTTCCCTTGTGCGAGTCAGCAGATTCACTGCACCCCTGCGCGGATACTTAAATTCAGAACAGGTTTCTGCGCGACTCTTCGCGGAAATCTTAAGCTGCTTAGTTTCATGATTTCTGGCTGAATTGCTAAGCCTGCAGACTTTCATGGCACACATCTCCAAGAGGTATTGTTGAATAGACTCTATCCAGCAAACAAACAAGAACAATAACAATAAACATGTAAACTAAATAGTGCCAACAACTGTATGCAAAATGAGGAACACAAGTATTTACTACTGTTGTTGGGCTACACAAATGTCTGAACATTTTTTTCAATGAACTCTACGGAAATGATCTGGCTATTTTATTAGCGCTATGTTTGTGCACGACTTGGAGGATTTACAAACTCTTTCAAGTGTGAAAGCCATGGAAAGTGCACATGTACACAATTCATGACTCGACCATAGGCCCCTTATCTCGGATCGGATCAATTTGACAATAACAATACCTCAGGTTTTTCTATGTGCTGTTTGTTCTTAACATTGTGAGTTTAAAAATCAGACTGGAATTTAAAATTTGATCACACTTCAGCGCCGTTAGTACTACCTTCTGTGGCTTTTGTCTAGTGTGCCGTAATGTGTACATTGGAACCAAAGAGTATCTTGCGGTTTGTCACTGCAACTTCTGTACTGTGTTACAGTATTTTACCACCTCAAACAAGTGTTCAAATTTCCCATAAACTGCTTTCTTCGTACATTTATGAAAAATCAACTATCTGTCCGTTCGTGATAATCACAGTTAAAAAATTTCCAATGCATCGCCTGGCCAAGATTTCACCCGCACATTACCGTTGAAAATGTACTGTAATATACGGCGGTGACGATACACCTACCAACATTTGATGGTTCAGTTGTTGCTTGGGTGCTTCGATGTGTGTGTCGGAACAGTGACGTCGTGTCGGCACACTCCACTTTTTGCAAATGGGGGATACAGAAAATGTGGGAAAAATATTTTGCTCTGTTTGCTATATTTTTAGGGAACTTCAGGCTTAAAAATGTTGCAAATAGTTTGAAAAGCAATAAAAAAAATACAAGCAATTGGAGATAGGAATCATTTTAGTGTTCAAGTTAGCAACAGGATAGAAATTAAGAGGAAAGGAGATGTTTTTTGTGCACACAGCTTGAAATACACCTTGAAAGAATGGGTACAATTTTAAATCTGATGGAGTGAGTTTTGCTTCAGAAAAAATTTCTTTCCCCAAAATAAGAAGTTTTAGTGACTGATTTGAGACAAAAGGATTTTTTGTGGTTGAAATATGTGCATACATTATGTAGACATAACTGTACTACCAAAAACTAATTCTTAAGATCATGAGATCACGTCATGTTAATTTTAGTGATAACTTGACAAGTATGAAATCTAGAAACATCAGAAGTCGATCCATGCCTCATTTCCTTTTGGGTATGTGTTTATACGGCAAATTCTTACAGGTCTTTTGCCCTATTCCTGGTCATAAGTTTAGAAATATTGTCGATCCACATGCACTGCATGCAAATTATTTATGAGCCCACTTTTGAAAAATGGTTTCAGGCCTCTTCCCCCAAGTATGCAAAGTTCACCGACTGAGTAAAACTAGATCATGCACCACCTCCTGTACCTTCCTTGGGTTGATCTGATTACAAAGGCTACTCTATACCACAGCCATACTAGTTTGTGGCCATAATAGGTTCTAATTTGTATGTAGTACACCCTAAGCTGGGCCCGCAATATTTCCCCATGTGCCCTAAACAAAACAAAATGGTCCGTGAACTTACCTTTGGTAAAGATAATATATTCAAAAGTTTGTCCACTATATTCAAAGTTGAATTGGTTACGCCAATTAAGTCTCATAAATATGGGGCAACATTATTACCCATACAAATCTTAATGGCTTAAAATTTTGGGGAAAAAGGTAGTTTGACAAGAAGATACACAATGACTACAGCATACAGTTTAACCCTTTACCGTTGTGCTCCGATTGGGGCATACTTGCGCACCTCAGGAGTGGGCCGAAAAGCGGACGTAGCCCACCCCGCATCGGCTTCCGTAGGCCACTGACCCTGTGACCTTAAACTATTGTCTCTCTTGTTGTTGTGGCCGAATTTTCGGGTAGCTACTAGCAGTTTCGAGCTCCGTGTGGAACAGTAAAGATGGGTGACAGCCGAGCTCTCCGCATGGGTCCAAAAGGACCCAAACAACGGTAAAGGGTTAAAATAAGCCTGTGGAGTGTGTTTACTGCAAAGCTGATGCCACTGTCTCTGCGTGTGTGCACGTAACCCTTTAGCCGAGTGGTACAGATATTTTGTCTTAAACAGGACGTTCAACAATAAAACCTATTCCATTCATGGTGCAGCGTAAAACTAAGAAAACGAGCAAGAACTTGAGAACTTCTAGATTCAGTGTTAGTTAAGATTTTACGGGTGTCTCAATTGTTTACAAACCAGCCTATCCTGTTTTCCCAGGGTTCAAAGACATCAAACATTCTTGCATACAGGGTATATGTTAATCATATGAGAACATTCGCCCAGCTGGGTGAATAACCTTATGTTCTCATGTGTTTTCTTTGATGTTCCCTGCCTCGTAGACTGAAGGGCGTGACGACAGTCTCGAATCTTTCTGTCTGTCTAGAATTTCAGTCACAAAGACGCCGTACATGCCCCTGCCCAATCATGCCCTGTATTTTCTCGTTTACCGCAGCCTGGGAATGATGGCGAAACCGAAAACGGAACAATTCCTGCTAAACAGCAAATGAGGACAGGTTCGCGAGCCTCACATATTGTAAAAACTCTCTGCCCTTTCTACATTTTCATTCTCAAGGACCTCTCCTCATTTCCAGTTTGGGGGGACCTTTTTCCAATTTTTTTTTTTTCAACCACGAACACTCATGGCACTGCCAGTAAGCTCACGCAGACTTGCCCAGTATCGTAGGTACAGAATATGTAGGAATATGCTACTTGCTACTACTTTATTGATAGTATGGCAGACAGGTTATTGTCCTGTCTTCACTTATCCACACACATTTCTTGCTCAAATAACCTTGACTGTTAAGTTAAAAATCCTTTTAAGATACAATAGGACGTCCTCTGCTGGACACAAAGGAGACTAGAAACAATGATGAATGAATCAACTAATTGGGGATTAGGGGCCAGACTCTGCAGACATGATTGACATGTTACCATGGTCGATGACATGACACAACATAACAGGTTGAATGGCAAAGGAGGGCCAAGGCCCCATAAGATGCCCTGAAGTCCAAACCCTAATCAAAAGTCAAACCAAAGAAACCTACACAACAGCCCCAACAGTGTTTCCTGTAAGAAATTAACCATTGGGTCAAAATAACCAGTTGGGAAAATTTTGACCCAGTAGAGTTGTTAGCAGCAAGGAACTTTGCACACAAAGCGTGCACGTGAGTTTTAAGGGGTTGCATAAAAAGACTGTTTCCAGGGGTGAAATTTCTTTTTTAATGCTCCTGTATTTTTGTATGTTTATGCTAGGTGATGATATAAAGCAAATGAAAATGTTGAACAAAAGTATAACCACAGGTTAACAGAAATTACCCTCCAAAAGGTGCAGTCACACAATCTGAACCCTTTATTTGCCTAAGGAACCTTACTAGTACTGTTAAAAATAAGTTTCAATGTTGGTGCCAAAGTCTCGTTCAGATTAGGGTTTCACGGTACCACTGATAATTGGTACCGTCGGTACTGCCACAAATGGTACCGGTATTACCGTAGTACCGGTACTAGAAGAGTAAAAAAGTAGGATTTTTATCACATGCAAAATATGTGTAAAAATACCATGCATTGACATAAGTGAAGTCTTCTGATAATCCCTGCCTCCCGTTTCAGTATTTTTTATAACATTTAGTCACCCCACACTAAACAAATCGGTAAACAAAAAAAGAAATAACCTCTCTGCAAATTTAGCGTCCGATAATTTCGGGACACACAATAAATCAGCACCGCACGTCCGCACCAGAGCTAGACGTACCCACAAGATGACAAGAGCACTCAGGATTGTAATGAAGATTGCAAAAATAATTTCTGCAAATAATAACAAACCCCCTCCTAAAGTATAACCAAAAGTTATTAAGTAGAACTTTACAAAAATATTTCCATAAAAGACTGATTCATCAAGCTTTCTCCCCGCCGAGTTATCGCTATCAAAACTAAATCAAAGTGCTTCGAGATTGAATTTACGAATGCATCGCGCAGCAATCCGTTGTACAATAACACTATACTGTTCTTCAGTACGTAGAGCAATACAACAAAGCAAGTGAGTTGATCAGTTGAACTGAACATGCGAGCCAATGATTTAAGCGGGATTTACTGTGTGTTCAGTCCCATTGCTTCACCGTGTTACAGTAATATCTGAAAGAACGTTCGTTGCGTTCGTACGAAAGTTTTTCTCCCACAGACATAGACAGTGGACATTATGGAATGGTCCCACTGAATCACTGTGTTAAAATCAGAAATTGTCGATGCAACGTTCATATCAGAGCTTGCAATGCTATGATTCTTTGTCTGCTTACAACGAATTTCGCACTCGTATAATGTTGTGTGCTATCGTAATCAAAGTGAATTTTATCAATCAATGCATGGTATCTATTCGCAATACACCATGTGAAAGCATTTGCTGATGATCAGCGATCGTTCAGGGGTTGCGCAGAATGTCAAAAGAAAGCAAGGGCCTGTTAGTGTGGAAGGTACTAGTTCTGCGAAAGTAACGTTAAACAGCACTTTCCGAAATTCGTAGGGGGATTTGTGACTGAAATAGCGCAAAACGATTATCAAGTGAATGTTCCCTGTTTGTATTGCAATCCTTAGAGACACGGCGCATTTATCAAATGGGTTTTTGTTGCATTCAAGTATCATTCAAATTCAATGCTTTATTTTTGAGAAAAGATTTTCACCGCAAAGTTGACTAATCGTGTCCGTCTAAATACACAATGTGAAGGTGCGGCCGGGCGAAGCTAGCGCTGGCAGGGATCGTTCTGAGATTGCGCAGAATGTCGATAGAAAGCAAGTTCCTTTTTAGTGTGGATGGTGCTAGTTTTGCGAAAGTAACGTTAAATGGCAATTTCCGAAATTCTTAGGGGGGATTTGTGACTGAAATGGTGCGAAATGATTATCAAGTGACTATTCCCTGTTTATATTATAATGTTTAGAGACACGGGGCATTTATCAAATGGACGTTTGTTACATTTTAGTATCATTCTAATTTAAATGCTATAATTTTGAGAAAAGATTTTCCCCTTACAGTTGAGTACCGAGCCTCCACGATACTTCGGTACCTTTAGGTTGGTGGTACCGTACCGTACCGGTACCGGTACGTACCGGTGCTTACGGAAATACCGGTATACCGTGAAACCTTAGTTCAGATTTATTTCTCTGATGTTTTCACACACCTTCTTACTCGCAAGAAGTTGCGATCAGTGCAGTGCTATGCTTCACTTGCAGTCTCACGTAAATTCAGGTTAGTAGTACACACTGCATGCCAGCATTTCCTAGTAGATTGTGTGCGTGCAAATCGTTGGAAGGACCTAATTTCGGGAGTTCCCTTAACACAGTTAACTCAATGGATCAAGCTTGGGGTAATCGTAATCAGTAATCCTAATCGATTGCAATCGATTACACATTTTGAAGTAGTTGTAATCGCAATCGATTACTTTTGTGAAAATCGCAACGTAATTGCAATCATAATCGATTACAATGGCAAAGAAATCGCATTCATGGTTTCATTTCTGATTACATTGAAGTTGAATTGAACAAAGAAGTAAAGTTACTAAACAATTGTTTCAGTGCTTGATTCTTCTGTTGGAATGACAAGATTTAGTTGTCCCTCTTTCTTGTATGTTCCAGCTTAAAATGAGTGAAAAGTGCATGGGTTCAATAATCTCTACTTTGGGAGGATTTGGTTCTGTCCGAGCCTTTTTCCCAGTTGTGGGCACTTGATTGTTTTGCCTACTAAATTGTTTATGTGGAAAAAAATGTAATCATGATTGCAATCATGATTACATTGCAATGTAATCGCAATCGTAATCAATTACTTTCAATTTTAGCTATGATCGTAATCATCATCGCAATCGTAAAATATGAAGTAATCGCAATTATAATCGATTACATTGAGATGTAATCGCCCCAAGCCTGCAATGGATAAGTCACATTGACTTAACCGTGTAAAAGTTGGCTGGAAAAACGTTCACACGAACAGCCTGTTGGTAATATTTCCATTCCTTAACCTTATCATGACAGGCCTCGATTTTCAGCAAAATTTATGGTTGTCCTTCGGGCAACCATTTCACTAATTTTGGTTGTCCATAAGTAAATTTGGCTGTACAAAACCTTTTTGGCTTAATTATAAAACAGTTACTGTGTTCATGTACAGTATTGTACCTCTTGAAGATTAAAAAAAAAGACAAACACACTGAAGTCTGAAATACTGAATGATGGAAAAAGTTGAAAGAGTTGATCAGTCAGCAGTATACTTCTTCAGTCACAGAGAAAAATGGTTGTCCATCGGACAACCAACCTTTAACTTTTGGCTGTCCACATGGAATTTTATTTGTCCCTGACAATCGGACAACCATGAAAATCGAGCCCTGCTTAATTAAAGATTCCATTACTTTGCACACAACACTGGTTACACTGACAGGCCTGTAATTGCAAGGATTACTTTGATCCCCCTTCCCATCTGGCTGACAATTCTACTCCTTGACAACTCTATGGGAGAAACTAAACTTCCTTATGTCTAGCCTTGCAAAAGGCTTTTCCAGCTTGATGAAGATGAAAATGTATCCACCTGCTTTGACTTCAGTGAAGACAAAAACAATGCATTTGATTTGGTAAATTGTTCCACAGCTTAGACTGGTGCTTTGATACTGTGAAAGGAGAGAATTTCCAACGGTGGGCAAAATTTGGCAGTGCACAAAATCTGGTGTATCTACTATAGTGGCCTATAGACCTAGGCTAGGCTACTGACCCTAAGGCCTAGGACTAACGTTACTACAGGCCAATATTGCCTAGGCCTAACGTTAGGCCTACGTTAGGCCTAGGCCTAGGCTAGGCTTAACTTAGGTAGCCTAGGCTTAGTTACAGTACCATCTCTTAGTTCATTGTTGACTTCCTACTAAATAGCAATCCTAGTCTACTCAGAAAGGCCGATCATGTTATTGTTCTACTTATGTTGTTCGTTTGGCCGTTCTTTTTAAATTAGTCGCCTACACTGTTCCACAACACAGCGGTAAGGGCAACTCCCACTTACTCATCATGTACGGGGCAAACACCACAAGTTACAAGCCTAACAGAAGCACAGTAACACAGTGGGCAAGGTACACTGCCAAGTTGCACTGCGACGTTAGGCTACGAATGCGAATACTCACAGTCTAAATGTTTCTTCTTCGGCCCCAGTATCTCTTCAGTTGAGGCTTTGTAGACGGACTTTGCCAAATCTGATCCGGTGATTGTGTGCCTGGCCGCATTCATGCGGTCCAAAACACTCTGGCCGGACATACTGGACGAAAATGAAGAAAATTATTCTAGTAATTTGTTGTGTTCGTGTTCACACAACTAACGTTAAGTGCACAGTGCTAGTGTGCTAGAGAAATATGTGTAAAACGTAGTAAGCGTGTGCACCGTGACTCGCACGGTCACCACAATACGTACAAAAAGTATTTATAAAGATTCACAACAAGCTGATCGAGTCCTAGTATCCACCAGAGCTGAGACGACTAGCTACATAATTATGTATCTTCCTGTATACTTATACACCATGAACCGGTCACGTCACTCACTAAATGAGCCTTGCAGGCAAAAAAGCAAATTTGGGGGCAAGACTGAGCAGCCCTAAACTTATTTTGAAGCAAGAGCTCAATCATGATTTTCTTCTTATTTCTCTTCCAAGCATCTTTCATCATGGTTAATCACTTCAATTTGCATATTCAAGGTAAACCAAGTAGTTATTTCTAGTAATAAATTAATTTCACTTGTGAACGTTTGGTTCTGTCCGTCGCTGTCGTGACCTTTGGAATTTCCGGGCTGATGTAAGATTATGTCCCTCCATCAGTGGTGTAGCCACGGGGGGGGGGGGCTAGCCCCCCCATGTTTTCTTCAGCCCCCCCCCCCCCCCAGATTTTTTGGCCTCTTGATAAAGTAATTGAGAAAAAATGAAATGTTTGAATGGAATACACTTTGAAGTATTTCCTTCAAAAAAAAAATAAATAAATAAAATGTGTAACAATTAAGAAAACATGCATGTGTGTAAAACACATTTTGTGTGCACGTATGAAATCAAGTAATAACTTCAAAATGATTACTTTCACTAAATTAGATACCGTATATAATCTGCACTGTCGTTTATTGCATTACACTTCGAAGATGAAACGAACGTTTCAAACTCGAATTTGACTTTAATTGTTTGGCCAAGACCCTTTCTGCCTTTCGGATGGCTGGTTGATTAACTGAAAACAAGGCAATCATACACTGGAGACCATTCTAACACGACCATTCATACACAAAATATGCCTTAAAGGCCCTGTTCTCTCACTCCAAATAGTACCAATTCTCCCAACCTTCCTACTTCAGCTCCTCCCACAATTGTCTGAAATTCTTCCTCATCCAGAGAAAATCTCAGTTGATTGCTTCGAGTCGAGTATAGAAAAGCTCAATGTTTTTAAACGAAACACTCGCAGTACAGTTCATGCTGTGTAATGAAAGCTGTGGTACTCTGCATTGTTTGAATTAGCTGGCAATCAAGGAACTGAACCAATGGAGAATTTCAGTACAGCCCCACCAAAATTGTGGTTTGGGGTGAGAGGGTTGGCCCTTTAAGGGTAAAGTACTGCCTTCGAATAATTCTTCCCTAACAAGTAAACCTATGTCGTGCCTCACTCCTTCCCATGACAAGTGCCACTTTAAAACGATTTTTTCGACGGGATTGTCTTCTTTTAACTAGTTGTCACTGGCGTCCGGGAGGATTTGTAAAATGTCCACAAGGTCCGCATTTCATAAATTTCCCGCATGATCCATACCTCTGCTTTGCGGTTTAAATATTTTGAGAGATTTACTCGTAATATTTTAATTTTGACTACGTAATGTACCGATGACTGAACAAATACTGCACCATTTTGCATCTAAACAAAACTGAAAACCGGAAAACATTGTTTCTTAGGTAGTATGTATGTCACTTAAAAAATCTCTACAAAGATTACAAATGAGAATTTCGAAAATTTTCATGCTCCCTAAGTAGGAAAATCCTAAACGTAGGCCTATAATCAGTTCAAAGTTTTGCCAAACATAGCACCATTTTGCATCTAGCAAATCTAACGCAAAGATAGTTTCTCAGAGGGGGACCCAACTAATTTTGGTTTTCCTATTGAAGCTGAAATCTATTCAAATATTGCCGCATTTCGATCTACGTTCTCCCGAAGTTCACAATTTTTCCCAAGAGAAAGGGAGATACCAGTTCCCTTTAGTCTCATCCCCCAGGCCATGGCACAGATCAGAAATGTCCAGATTTTGGGTCCCTAAAAAGTGTATGTATTATCATTTTTGCATAGATTGATTTTTTATTCACACTATTCGAGAAGTGTCTGACCTGAGATTCGTATTTCAAGGCTGGGTACATCCAGCTTAAAACACGTGGGAAGTGCCGTTTCCAGCCACCTGGAGGGTTTGTAAACCCCCAAATTTTCTTGCACGCTCCGCGCCAACTGATGGTGGCGCTCCGCTTAGATAGTCTTACTGCCCCTGACCCTCGGAGGTACCAGCCCACCCCCCCTCACTTGTTACCTAAGCCCCCCAAAAATTCAATCCTGGCTACGCCGCTGCCCTCCATTGACATTTTTAAATTTAAACTTAAGACTTACCTTTTAAAGCAAGCTCTTAATGCAAAAGTTCTTCACTTTGGATCCAAGAATTTGAGTCACAATATACAATGGCTGCTAGTGTTCTAGGTAATGTGACTTCTGAAAAAGACTTGGGTGTTGTCATTTCAAGTGATCTGAAGCCAGACAGGGTGCAGCAGCTGCTGCTCACAGTAGAGCTAACAGTGTTGTAACAAGTCACGACTCGAGTCACTTCCTCTCAAAATTAGAGTGACTGGATAGAATTCAGGAGTAATTTTCCCATTGAAATAGTACAGTGACTCACTTAAAAGTTTGAAAACTGGTGACTCGAGTCACTAATCCAGCGACTCGATTACAACACTGAGAGCTATAGGATGCTTGGTTTGATCAAGAGGAATCTCAGTTATTTCAGTAAAGATATTGTCTTAAATCTTTATAAGCAGTTAGTTAGGCTACATCTTGATTATGCTGTGCAGGCATGGAACCCTTTTTATGAAAAGGACAAATTTATTTTAGAGCAGGTTCAGAGGAGGGCCACACGGCGTAGGGCAATTATCATGATAAGCTCAACTGTCTAGGACTTACTTCTCTCGAGTTAAGAAGGGATGGGGGGGGGGATATGCTACAGGTTTTCAAGTTCCTTTCTGGTAATGGTTCTCTGTCTCACTGCAACTACAGTACTTATAAGGTATGTTCTGATTCTTGTGTTCGTGGCCATAATAAGAAGCTGGTGAAATGCTTCTCTAGACTTGACATCAGAAAGTTCAGCTTCTGTCATAGGGTTGTCAATGAGTGGAACAGTCTCCCTGAGTGGGTTGTTAATTCCACTTCAGTCAATTGCTTCAAGATCAACATCGACAAGTATTTCCATGACAATGGCAGGATCTGATTGTCTTGGGTTTGTTTAGTTTTTGTTCTGTTTCTTGGTTTGTTTCGTTTTGTTTATTGTCAGTGGCTTCGCCAAGTAAGCCTTGGGGTGGGGGGGGGACACTTGTCTCTGGAAAATCTTGAGCTCCCCTGTGTTCCCCCGACTAAGACTTGATATTTTCTAAAAACCGTGTCTTTTGTAGTCAGAGTACTTGTGGCTAAAAATTTTTCTTTCAACAAGAAAAGGCAATACTATTTCCATGTTCTTCAAATGAAAATATCACGAAAACATGCTTCAATGCCGTCTCAGACAGTCTGAGAGGTTGCATTCCTTTTTTTTTTTTTCAAATTTTCGGCACATTTCCTACACCTTACACCAAATGAAGATGTGTTTGGCCAGGCTCTCATACCTGTTGATTGTGTCCAGCTACCTAGTACTCGCAGAACGCACGACTTCCATTCACGGTCTGCGCTCCTGCCACTGGTTCAAACTGTTATATAAATTAACTTTTCTCCCTCAAACCGTAAAGGATTGGAATAGTCTTCCCTTCAATGCAATGAGGGTTGCCTCTAGCCATAAGGACCCTGTCACTTTTATTATTGGGCACACGTAGTTCTTCTTTCATCCTCTCGACGCATGCGTGGTGAGTGAATGTCCTCTGGATGTAAGAAGAAGAAGAAGAAGAAGAAGAAGAAGAAGAAGAAGAAGAAGAAGAAGAAGAAGAAGAAGAAGAAGAAGAAGAAGAAGAAGAAGAAGAAGAAGAAGAAGAAGAAGAAGAAGAAGAAGAAGAAGAAGAAGAAGAAGAAGAAGAAGAAGAAGAAGAAGAAGAAGAAGAAGAAGAAGAAGAAGAAGAAGAAGAAGAAGAAGAAGAAGAAGAAGAAGAAGAAGAAGAAGAAGAAGAAGAAGAAGAAGAAGAAGAAGAAGAAGAAGAAGAAGAAGAAGAAGAAGAAGAAGAAGAAGAAGAAGAAGAAGAAGAAGAAGAAGAAGAAGAAGAAGAAGAAGAAGAAGAAGAAGAAGAAGAAGAAGAAGAAGAAGAAGAAGAAGAAGAAGAAGAAGAAGAAGAAGAAGAAGAAGAAGAAGAAGAAGAAGAAGAAGAAGAAGAAGAAGAAGAAGAAGAAGAAGAAGAAGAAGAAGAAGAAGAAGAAAGGGAAAATGAAGGGAAGAGGGCTAGGGGAACTTGGCACAGACATGTTGAGCATCGCCGCCCGTTCCGCCCGTTCTGTCGTACATAGACTGGCGGTACAACCGTACAACAGCAAAAACCGGCCAAGAAAATGACGTTTGTGAAAGTCTTTGTGGGGTTATTGAAATTTGGCAAGTGAGTTAAGTTAAGAACATGTACATGTAAGCATACCATAAGTAATCCCTCTTCTACTGTACAGTAGTTGCACGAAACAAAAGAAAAATGAGCTGGTACTATACTACGGTCCAACAGCTAGTATTGTGAACAGTTGCGGCGCTTCGGGGGGGGGGGGCAAGAGGGGGAACCCCCCTATATTTCCCTTCACACTACCCCACTGTAGGTCAGTTAGAAGTTGAGTGACGGAAAGAAATAAATAATCTCTCTAGAGACTACATTTTTCATTCAGAGATATGTTAAAACCTCCGAGCTTCCCCGGACTTCGCTTCCTGGACCTCCACCCCCATGAACGCGTTGGACTCGCACTACTACCGAAAATTTTTCCCCCTAACGTTATCCTTTGCCCTCAGTTTGCACATCAATTTTGACGTTCTGGCTGGTGTCGCCACTGATCTTGAAAAACTTATGCTTGTTGACCTAAACTGCCTATACGAAAGACTGAAAGTCTGGTCAAGTTACAAAGAGAGTAATGTTAACAAAACATGGGGGGGGGGGGGGGGGCAACTGGGTTTGAGTTAGAGCTTGTATTGCAGAAAAGTTGGGATTCTAAGTTTCCTGTAAGGAAAGTTGAAAAGTTGGGGTAGTACTGAAATATTGTATTTTCTGTTGGCAAATCTGAGATTGAGCGGCGACCAAAGATTGTTGTTGCTACATCATGTTATGCAACGCCTACGAAATAATGCTCTCCGACGTAATTTTTTGAGTCAAAGAGCTTATATTGGAGAAAATTTGGAATTTTATGAAAGAAAGGTTATAAAAATAGCTCTGTAGTTACCGTTATCACTTGATGATCTGGTGTCACATGTAGCAAATTTTCGATTTGGTCACCTCCAGAGCTCGGAAAAGTTTACCAAAGTGAAGGTATGAGCGAGCACCTCTGCTTAGGAATTGCAATTTGCGACGCGCGAAGCGTGCGGGAAATGTTGCTTTTTTGAGACACCTAATGACGAATCTGGAGCTCTCATTGGAAAGAATTTGGAATTTCGAAATTTCATGAGTTGTTAAAACCGCATTGTAGACTGGTTTTACAAATGGCAAATTTCCGAGTTCTTCATTTCTTCAGAGTCGCCGGTCCCTTGTAGCTACGCCACTGGGTGTCTGAGAAAAGGTGGCCCTGATGCAAATGGTGCTCAATGTTGCAATATTTTGAATTACTAGGAAACTCCAAAGCTTTCAAAACACGGTCTTGAAAAGCGTGTGTAATAACATCAACGGATACGGTCAATGTAAATTTAAATACCGGGTATACTTATAAGTAATTAGAATCACAACGAAAATTGTGAAAGTTTGCGAAGGATTTGTACAAAAATTCTAATAGTAAGAAACCTGATTTTTGATGAAAAAAGGTAAAATCTTTAAAACTGATCAAAGCACATTTCAATCTACTGCAGGAAAATCACAGATCGAGGGGGGATGGTACCCACTGGTGTTACTGAGACACCGTTGCATAGGCCTACCGGTGTAAGATTGTTGATGTAAAAAAAAATTAAAATATGTCCTTTCGAAGTTTAGAGCGACACCTCATCATACACTATCTGCAGACAAAGGATGGAGGTGTACCTCTAATTCCAGATTGAAGTCTAGGCTAATCTTACGACATTCAGTGTGATTTCACTTCTCTGATAATGGTTTAAATACGAAATGGTCGAATCGCCATACGAACCAACGTGTGCTGTGCCCGTGTCGAAATTTTGCATTTGAAATCATTTATTTTTCTGAAAAAGTTGCATGCAGACATTGCACCGAGACATTAAAATAAAATATCTTTAGCCTGCCAGGCTGGTCATTCAGTAAAGATTACAAATTGGATTAAAACACAGTAGGGGACGATTCCTCTTCTTCATATTCCAAAATGTTGTGCTCCTTCATAACCACACCTGTTGCCCTATGCACACGAACAATTCAAGTGACATAATCGTAGAGACAGATGGATAATGTATGTTTGATATGCAAGTGAAAAAAGAACATCAATGCGACTGCAAGCGTACAGAGGGCGCAAAAATTTGGGGGATTTGTAAAGTATGAATGTGTAGTTATTGATACAGAAATCGAATGTAATCGGTAGAGCACATCTTTCATAACCTACTGTATAGTATTTTTGGTAATACCTATTAAGTTTCAGGTCACAAAAAGTGGAGGGGGGGGGGGGATTTTACGTTAGTGTCCCTTCCACTAAAAAAGTTGGGGGCATGTTCCCCTTCCTCCTATCATCGACGCCCATGCTAACATATGATATAGGTTGTGTCCTCAGCACCGGCACCATACACGAATAACTATGTGAGATAAAGTAGTGTTTTATTTCAGGGTGTGTGATTCATCGAGTAGTACAGGAGTTTGGGGGCAGTATACACCAGGGGATTTTTTGTTGTTTGGGGAGTATTTTTTCAAATTTATGTGAAGCATACATGTAACGGTAGAAAGCACTTTATTCCTGAAAAGCGTGGTCGTACGGGACGGGGCCACAGCCCCCATTGACAAAAACCTTGCTGAATTGGGCAGACTTCGGTGCTCCAGTCGGACAGAGATCATAGGTGTACGAGTGGTGAAGGGAAGGGGGGGGGGATGAACCACAAAAAATCCACAAAATTTAAAATTCGGGCAGGAATGTAGATAGACAAAATTCGGACGGTCACTTGAATTTAGAAAAAAATGGCATGGTTTTGCATGAAGGAAATTCCTAGGCTTATCCGAATCTTAAAAAAGATAATGTCCGAATAAGGGAAAGAAAGGTCATAGTCACATTAAGTGGTTATGGAAAATCAACAAAATTCCCCAAATTCGTGCAGCTGAAAAAGCTGATTATTCGTTATTTTTACTATACAATCTCCCACAACACAATGCCCCAAAATATAGGAAAGTAGCATAGTCAGTATAACATATTTATAAAAATTCAAAGAAATGAAGAAATGCGACATATCTGGAAAGTTGCAAGGTCGCTTCATTAAAAGAAACAACCATTCTTTGGCCTGTTTATAAATCTTGGGCAACGTAATGCCCGGTATGGCTTATTATTCAAAACAGAATATTCAAAGTGAAATTTTTATGGGAATTAAACGTTATAAGAAAGATTTGCGACACATTCGGGTAGTTTTTGGAAAAATGTTTTTCCTCATCAGCCCACTTCATCAGTTCATATACTGCAATCTTGCCTTGAAAAATTTGCCCGAAATTATTGAAATATTGTGACCGAAGTCGAAAATTCGGGGTCATTTTAAATTGCCAAACTAAACTACAAGGACAGACGCCGTGAGTGTCCGGGGGCAGGGCCCGATAATTTGCCATCTATCCTGCCACTAGACCTGAATGCAGATGATTATTTTTTCAATACTGTAATGATACAGGGTAAGAATGTCTTCCAACAATTCTGCCTGAAAATTTATTTAAGCCCACCTCACAATGTTACATTTTTTTTCAGAAGTTGCTACTAAGGGCAGTCACATAGACAATTTCACTTATTCAATACCTATGAATTTAACCAAGAGGGGTAAAAACATAAGCATGTTTTCAATTTCGTTAATTTTCCCCCGAAAAGTTACATACAAGACTATTTCATCCAATGGAAGTGGTAAATTTTGCCTGGTAATTTTCTAAGTAACTGGAAAATTTCTGGTATTCACTAAGCCAAGTTTGCTGGGTTTTTCTGTTACTGCAAATAAAAACTCGAAATAGCGACTGCTTAGATCCTAATTGTAAGCCAAAGCCTGGGAAATGCCATTTCCTGCTGTCTGTGGCGTGCGATTTTTCCAAATTTTCTGTATGCTTTGCACCAACCCATTGGAGGCACTCCGCTGAGATAGCCTTTCGGGCAAAAGTAAATTTTCAGGGAAAATCCCCTGACCCCCTCCCCAACTGAAATGCTGTTGTGCGCCTATGGAAGATATTATAACCTGGTTGGGGATCTGGAGTCGTCCAAAAAGGGCTCACCGTCCCCTGAGAGAAAGAATCTCGTACGGCCATGCTGGAAAGATTGAAGAAGAATCACATTTATGCACGTACCTGAAGTGGATTCTTTATCGCGAAAAAAAATGTTGGATGCGTTGAAAATATTGAGGCTTGCTTCAGTAACGTTGTTAGGATGATAGCTGGAAATTTGTGACAGTGCGCCAACTTGAACTCGGGATCCCGTCAATTTTGAGGTCTTAAACGTGGTATACCGATCAGGCTATCAGGGCTGGAGCCAGGATTTGCCCGACAGGGGGGCCACAATTTCAAGGCCCCGACAAAGGCAATGTTATGTCCCAGTTGAACGTGACTTTGCAGAATTTGAGGCGCGCGGAGAGCGCCGAAAGTTTGGGCTTTATTTTTAACAAACACTTAAAAATCTGGAGTTAAATGATGTAAAAACTTATGGAAGAAATTTGGCTTTTATTGGTACTATAAAAAATTTTGGGTGTTTATTGAAGAATCTGTCCTTCATAAGGGAAAATCAAAAACGTTATATGTGCGACAGCTGAAATTCTTTTGGGGTTACGCATTGAATCGTACAATTAAAGACCTTCTTACTAAGAAGTGAAGGTATGAGCGAGCACCTCTGCTTAGGAATTGCAATTTGCGACGCGCGAAGCGTGCTGGAAATGTTGCTTTTTTGAAACACCTAATGACGAATGTGGAGCTCTCCCGATCCGGCTATCAGGGGTGGCGCCAGGATTTGCCCGACAGGGGACAGTGTTAAATGATGTAAAAACTTATGGAAAAAATTTGGCTTTTATTGGTACTATAAAAAATTTTGTGTGTTTATTGAAGAATCTGTCCTTCATAAGGGAAAATCAAAAACGTTTTATGTGCGACAGCTGAAATTCTTTTGGGGTTACGCATTGAATCGTACAATTAAAGACCTTCATACTAACTGACTAAGGCTTTGAGACGGGACTAGAAGTTTGCCCGGAAAGTTTTTCCCTTTTTGAACGAATCTTTCAAAATGAAGAGCTTATTCTGATGGAGAAGTTTTGGATTCTAATGAAAGAAAATTTGGTTTTTTGGTGGGGTTATAATGAAAAATTTGGTTGCTTTTATTAAGGAGCAAAATTAGGTAGTATGCCGTGTGATTAACAGAGTTGGCTTTGGTTATTTATTGTACGGTGTATCCATCGAAAATGGAAAATTTTGCTATTTTTAACAATCTTAAGCTAATGTTGGAGAAAAGGTGTAATTTTATGACGGTTTGGGGGTTTTATGAAGGAATGTGACGTTCTCATGAGGAAAATCAAGTAGGGGTGTCCTGTAGTTTTTTGAGGTTTCTGAATATCATCATGCAGATTTAGGCCCTCTGACCATATTAGATCATTCTCCCGAGGAAAAAATTTGGCTTCGCATAGGCCTTTATCTGAAGCTTTACATTTTATTTATTGTCATATGCGTACAGGAGCGTGTCAGCTGAGTTTTGGAGGGGGCAGAATTGTTCTTTCGTCCGAAAAATGTAATCCTGCCCCCCAAGATTATCTAAGTCGAGCTCACAGAATTTTTTGAAAAATGGAGAACCCCCGTCAGCAGGAAATGGCATTTCCTGGGATCGTAATTCTAGAATCAAAGAAGTTTCAGATTTCTTTCGCAATAAAACTATTTTCACTTCATAATACTGCTCAAAACGAAGAATAGTTTACAAACACGCATTGTTCTGTTCAGTTATCTGTTCGACTAAAACATTATCTATGCGAAGCGCCACCATCAGTTAGCGCGGAGCGTACAGAAAATTGTTAAGAAATTTAACCCCTAAGATAGCCGGAATGGCATTTCCCAGACTTGTAACTAGAAATGAAGCAGTCGTTACTTTGAGCTTCCCTTTAAAATGAACATTACACTAAATTCACTTAAATAGAGAAAACACCCAACTTGCTAATGATCAGAAAAGTGCCAGATGAAAGGTACGGCTACAATTAGATGTAATGGTCTTGTCTCTTTTCGGGGGGGGGGGGGGGGAGACTATGCAACGGAATTGAAAACATTATAAAATGCTTTTGACTGTATTAAGAATCTTCGTTGAATTCAATTGCAAGGTCCACTAAATAGATAAAATTTTTAACGCGACTGCCCGAACTCAACTGAGACCATAAAATGGTTTTGCCCCCAACGTATTGAAAATATGGCACGTTACAAATTAAATTTTCAGTCAGACTTATGGGGAGATTTTCTCACACCACTGTTTATCGTTTTTTGTAGCTGAAAACGACATTGCGGATATTCATTACCTTTGTGAGAATTCGGCTGCCCGGGAAAGCCAGATGGCAGACCATTGGGTACTGCACGCACATGAATAACCCCTAGTCCGTTTTTGTAAGGAGAATTCGGAATTGTGAGTTTCTTTGAAGAATATGGTCTTCTAGTAAGCAAGATCAAGAAGGTCGTTCGAGTGACTACAGACCCACATCTTTCATCGTAGGTCTGTAGATGAATCTCCCGGACGAAATTGGATTTTTCAACACCAGGGGGTGAGTAGTCCCTCCCCGACGGAGGCATGACCTTGCGCGCACTGACTGAAGATGGGATGAGGGATAGGAGAGCTGGTAAGAAGTGGTTAAAACCGATTCAGGTATGCATTAATATAGCGTTACAAAAATGTTCAAAAAGAAAAATATCGTGCTCATCCATCCAGTAACTTTAGTCCTTTACGTTTTTCATGTTTAGGCCTCCCCGAAAAATTGCCTTCCTTCCCCGACGGGGGAAGAGATAGGACAAGGTACATAGAATGGGGTAAAACAGAGTTAAGAAGTGATTTAAAATCGATTCCGATATGTATTAAAATAGCATTTCAAAACAAACAGTTTGTTTTAGTTTGTTTGCCCATCCAGTAACTTCAGTCTTTGTGGGTTTTTTTTATTACTTTTTTACTTTTTTTTTTATTTTTAGGCCTCCCCGACGAAACCGCCGACCTTCCCCGACGGGCGGGGGCATGCCCCCCCGGTCCCCCCGCTGGCGCCACCCCTGCCGGCTATAATAGACGAATCCGATCAGCACTTGTGTTTAGTGACTTATGCATGTAGCCAGCTATGAAAAGGGTCCATCAGCTTTAAATCGTCTATTGTCTTCATGAATTTCAAACCCTCATATTCAGTGAAATTCAGTGAATCAAGATACAATTTAGTGTACAACAATCAATGATACCAGTAATTAAGGAAGGAAATTGGGAGACTAAATCTAACGGACCCCAGCAGTGTCAGTTTCGACTAAAATATACCATCACTTGACTGTCCGGATTCGCTGAGGTACAAACGTTTTGTACTATTGTGCGTAGTTTAGGCCTACATCTCAAAATGTAGACAATCCAGCTGTACCACCCAACAGCATCAGAATACTTACCTTGATTTGGATACCATACGGAAGCGTAGAAGGACCATTCTAAAGACCAACTTTGATAAAATTTACCACAAAATCAGTGGCTGAGATTTCTTTTGGAACCCGGAACGGAGACGCCGCGGGAGCCTGAGGCGTTCCATCTGACCGCGTGGAATCCAAAGGAGCGCCTTAGGGCCCCTACTGGGTTCCAGGGGCCAAGGAAGCTCTGAGGATATGAAATTAATTTGAGCATCAGAATGAACATGTGAGGTTTATCCCACAGAACACACGTCGAACAGTCTAAATATCTAGTCATAAATCTAATTGAACAGGTGCACAGTCATTGTGATTTTTTGTTTACTTTTCCCCTTACAGTTAAAAAGTTCATTAAACTCAAACGTGACAAAACTTACGTCAAGAAGAAGTTAAATTTTCCATAGAATCTGAATTTATTGATAAAATTATTGCTTAATGCATCGTTTTGAAGAGAATACTGTATCAAAATATACCCAGTACAGGCAACCTTAAATAAAGTGGCCTTGAAGGAGAAATCTCCCAATTCGTTGCCAGACTTTCCCAATTCATTTCCAACTCTGACGGCCGTCGGTTCTGTGAAAGCATCTTGGTATGAACATTTTGCTATGTGTAAAGGGCCCTGAATACTTACTAAACAAACATGGAAAATTACATTTTCAAGTTTTGTACATGCACGTATAGGTCTATGCCAAGTTTTGTACATGCACGTATAGGTCTATGCAGCCAACTTGAAGATGAAAGGTTCATCAGGGGCCCGGACAAACGGAAATAGCATTTCCAGGATTGTTAGTAGAATTGCAGCGTTCGCTATTTTGAACTTTCGCATGCAGTATATTTTCATTACAATAAGAACTTAGAAAAAAAATGCAAAATGATAAGAAAATTTGGTCTACCAGATAAACTGTATCTAAATCATTAGAGCTTCATTTTACTGCATGCCGGGAATAACCATTTCCAGACGTTCCATGCTCTAGGACTTTCAAAGAAACATTTTCAGGCATACCGTGTATAACTGTCCGCCTAAAGTTGGATATAAATATATGGTATATCCTGATCATGAAGAAATTCACAGTAGATGATGAAGACATTCATTATAGGAGCTTAAGATAACGCCGAAATGTTTGACTAATTTAAAGCTGAATGTGTGAGAATTGACATCCTTGAAAACAGCGTTCACTGTAAACACAACTTAGTCGAACAGTGCCTGAATCGACCAGTCACGTTAGTCAACAATTTTGACTACGTAATATTTGACTATTGTTTGACCCAGTTGAATTAGTTTCTGACAAATATTAAGTCTCCCTTACTAAGTTTTAACTGATATTATTTAATCTTTTACTACGGTACTAAACAAGTCAGATATCATCACAAATTAGTTAAATACGAGTGACTATCGTACGTATTATTAAATTATTAAATTTTATGAAAATGTTTCTTTGAATGCGCTCTTTTTCGGGAAAATTTTTGAAAGAATTCTTATCTTCCACTGTTTCCGACATTATTTTGAATAATACTCTGGAAAGAGGATGAGGGACGAATGGGTTTTAATAAGTGCCCGAATGTGTCTCCACTTCTTTTACTCCTTGGCTTTGATTCTTCATGTAAATGGCATCCTGAATATTAGATACTACTATATTTTTCGGACAAAACTTTTAAAGAATTCTGATATTGGGCCCAATTCGGGCACTGTGATGCGCAGGAGTATGATGTGACGCTCTTGAAAAATTGCTTGTATTAGCTATCCGGACTGTGTTAAGAATTTTGATCTTTTTGTGAAAATGTCACCCTGACTGTGATACCTTTTTTATTTTTGTGAAGAATTGGGGCACGGCAATGACGTTTCTGTGTAATCGAAAACATGGTGAAGAATTTTTTAAATGTCTACCCAATTTTCTCCAGGTCCTTCCTGATTTTGAAATTTGCATTTGGGGTGTGTTCTTGCCCCCCCCCCCCCCCACATACCTCTATGTGGTTGTCTCGCTTAAGTCACGCTATCATCTCCTAATTCTTTTCTTAATTTTCTATATCCGCTCACCAGGTCTCTGTCATCAATCCACAGTCCGTAACAATGCAAGTCCACATGTTTTTTGACTTTTAATGATCAGAAAGCCCAAGGGGCTTGGTGATTCCTTGCCGAAAGGAAAATTTTACTTTTTGAACTCTAGTGACCTCAGATGATAATCTTGGAAATTCTTGTGGATTGTACCTTTTAATGGCCGAGGACCCCAAATGATCTAATCTAACCTTCCTCAAAACAATTAATAGGGTTTTTTTGCTAGCCGTGTACGTACTGCATACACTTACAAATTATGAATTTCTTCCAACTTTCCCACTCGATGTATCTTGTTAATGAAACTTTTAACCCCTTGTGATATCATATGACATTTAACCTCTAGTGACCTGGAATGTGACCTCTGATGATCTGACATATGACCTCTGATGATCTGGCATTTGACATCTGGTGACCTGTCACATGACCTCTGACCTGGCATTTGACCTATGGTGACTGACATTTGACCTCTGGTGACCTGGAATTTGATCTCTGGTGACCGGCCTATGACCTCTGGTGAGTAAAACTGCATTTGCCCTCTTGTGTCCTGGCACATGACCTCTGGTTACCTGGTATGTGACCTCTGATGACCTGGTTTGTAAACTCTTGTGAATTCTGGTGACATGACATAAGACCTCCGTTAATGATGCATTTGACCTCTGATGACCCAACAAGCCATTAATGAGATTTTTGCAAAGTTAGAGCCTGTGACCTCAAATGACCTTTGACCTTTGATCACCCAAGAACAATAACAAATGTGTGAACTGTCTTGAGTGAGATATTTTGATAACAAGCCCTCCAAGAAAAGGATGGGGGAGGCGCAAAATTCAAACTGCACACTCTCTAGAGAGCCAAAATTTCAAAATTGAAGCCAATTACATGATTTTAGCAGTGTGTCCTCTGGTGACCTCTAATGACCTTTGAACGCGAACACAAACAATAGCGACCTTCCACTCAACATGGCAAATATATATGCCAAATGTGAAAGGTGTCGGTCTTTCCTAACATGAGATACCGTGCATTCAAGGTTTTTTGTGTTTTTACCCCGATTGATCTCAAATGGTCCTTGACATCTATCAATACACAATATGGTTCTTCTCCCCAACATGAAAGATCTATATACCAGTTGTGAAAAGTGTACTAAGTCTTTCCCATCTTGAGATATCCTGTTTGTGAGGTTTTCCTACTTCAAATGACCTTTGACTTCCACCAAAAATAGGGTTCTTCTTCTCAACCTGACAATACCAAATAGGAAAAGTGTCGGTCCGTCCTATCTTGAAACATCGCGTTTACGAGGTTTTCCGCTTCTGACCAAGGCCTGAAGACCTCAAATGACCTCTGAATGTTTTTCCCAGCATGACAAATCTAAATACCAAATATGAAAAGTGTCGGTCATTCCTAACTTGAGACATCCTGTTTACGAGGTTTTTTTCTGGTTTGAACCCGCCCTACACCTCAAATGACATTTGACCCCACAAAAGGGTTCCACTTTTCAATATGACAAATCTATGTACAATTATGGGAAGTGTCTGTGTTTCCTATCTTGAGAAAACGTGTTTACAAGCATTTTTTTAGATTTTCGTTGTTTTACTGCTGGTGACCTTAAATGAGTTCTGACCTCCACCAGAAACAATAGGATTTCTTTTTTTCAGCATGACAAATCTGTACCAATATGAAAAGTGTCGGACATTCCTATCTGAGATATCGTGTTTACAAGCAAAAATGTCACAAACACACACACTCGCACGCACACAAATACACACAAAAGGCATCGTCATCGCATAGATTCCTTGCCTGTCTACGAATCAAAACTCAGTCCTTCGGAATAGTGAATTATAGTGTCCTTGTTTAATAGTGATGAAAATTGAGACCGAGATCTGAGGTGCCTACCCGACTTCTTCCCTACTTACAGATTCACCTTATCACTTGTTAAGATCCTCCCTTTGAACCATACAGCTTTCTCTCCCGAATTAACTCTGCCTGTCCCGTCACGGTCCTGAGCCCTCCCACTCGACCAAGCCCTCTAACTCTTCCTTCACTTAGGCCCAATTTCCTTTTCTGCATTTCCGTGTAAAGTCCACCTTGCTCTATCCCAAGTCCCGGGCTATCCCCGGGCCTCTCAGTCATTCACTTTCTCACCGTTGTAATACCTGAATTCAGTACATCTCCCATTTCTATATATACAAGAGAGCTGTTCTCCATGTTTAAACGAGCTCTTTTACTTGAAATTTGAAGGGGGGGGGGGGGGGGGTCTGCTCACTGCCTCCCCGGCTCTTGTGACTATGCCTGAAAGACAATCGAGCGGAGCGCCACCATCAGTCGACGCGGAGCGTTCAGAAAATTTTGCCAGACCGCAAACCTCAGACAGTCGGAAATGGAATTCCCCAGGATTGTGAACAGATTTTAAGTAGACGTTATTTTGAGCTTTCTTTTTGCAGTGAAATCTTTAAATCAACATAAAGAATGAAAAAGTACAAAATAATCAGAAATTTGCCGAACGAACTGCAGGGGTATTTTGTGTGAGGAAGGGGTCACTGTCGAGGAATGTAAGGGGAAGGGATGTCAATAAGCAAATATAACACATCACACAGGCCGATTTTAGTTGGCATAAGACTTTATTTTTTTTTTTTTTAGAAGAAAAATCCCAACTTTTTTGGGAATGGAGGAGACCGTGCCCCCGCCCCTCCTAATCCGCCTCTGACTAATTTCAGAATGAATGATTTAGCAGTGGACTTGTAAGTTTGTCCAATGATATTAAGCATCCTGCCCCTTCCAAACAACAATTTTAAGGGGCTGCATACTTATAGAAATTAACAAAATGTAGTATAATATTTGGAAAGCGGGGGCAGGGTGGTTTAGTTATCCCAGCTCCAAACGAAATGTTGAAAACAGATTCCTTCTTCCCCTCTTGATCGCGGTAGTTGTTATTATAGCTACAACAATTTGATTAAGTTTTTAACTTAACATACATGGTCCCATGTACTTTTTAATTCATGCATTTTTCCGTCTGGTCGTAGATAGCATGTAAACGAAACATGGAACAGTAACAAATTTCAATATACAAATAAATAAGAGTGATTATAGACCTATTACTAAAACGCTTTACAGTAGTCTGGATGTATTAACAATCTTTTAGACCGATTTTTGAAAGGGCAGGGCGTTCCCAACCTCTGACTTACGAACAGCCTAAGTTACTTTCATTTGGCAATGTGAGGTAATAAGAAAATAACTGCATTTTTCTTTATTTTTAATAAACGTGTATGACTATTGCTATAATATGTGCACTCTATACTCACTTTACAGGGGTATCTGATCTTCCGTTAATCACGTATTGAAAAGCTTCCAAAGTATATTTCGCTGCCTGTTTTGGTCTTGCCATCCTAACCGAAGAATGATAAATTCCCAACTATCCGGCTCTCACATATACATCTCACTCCGTTCTGTGTGATCCATCTAAGCTTGGTCATAAATTCTCATACCTCAACAACGCTAACACCAAAAGGTAACGTTGTGTGTGAATACATCAATTCGCCATGTTATATAGTAGAACATAGGATTAATCAAAGTGTTGAATTTGATCAATTTGAATATATGTTGTACTTTATACCGTTTGCATTGACTACAGTGTCAGCGGCAAACTACAAATTACTTTTTGGAGCTCCGGTACGTGAAACGTTATTAGGGACAGAATCGATTACTTACTTTTGCAGCAACGGACTGAAGGGAAGCTGCTGCAATGTGTTATTACATAACTGGACTGAACAAAGCTAATATTTAGTCTACGTAGCTGACTATACCGTGTGATTGCTTAATTATATAAGTCACATTGCTTGGTACGGTACCGTCTTAAAGTCTGCTGGGATGGGCTGGCAAACATTCTTACGTAGGATCAAGAAAGTTATAAAAAGTACGAACTCTTCAAAACCTTCCCTTTGGACCCTGGTTGTTGCCAAAAACTATTTCAATTCGAGGAAAGTGTACGATTTTTGTGATACATCTCAGCCGCGAATCCAAGCATCCCAAAAAGGGGCTGACTTAAGAATAAGTAGGGGTGTGAGGGAGTTGCACTGCTAATTTCCTGTGTGTTTTATTGCTGATGTGGCAAAAAGAGAGGGCTGAGGCCGACCCCCCCTCCGATCCAAGGGCGTGTCTAGACCTTTCTTCTTAGGGGCCAAAACTGCACTCTTTAATCAAAAGAGCGAACTTGGTTACTCTTTTATAGATAGGGTGAAAAGTGTGAATTCACTCCATTAGGGTGTTAATTCATTCCCAGAGGAGTGAAATCCACTCCTAGAAGAGTGAAATTTACTACAGGAGGAGGGAAAATTCACTCTTCCTCTAATGCCTTCAATGATCACTCTTTTTAAAGAGTGATTACTGTAGGCACTCCATAAAGAGTGAAACTTCGCTCTTCCCTTATTGGAGTGAATGTCACCCCTGTTGGGGTGAATTATCACTCTAATGACAAGAATTCACACTTTTCACTCTATCAAAAAGTGACTAAGTTCACTCTTTTGATTTAAGAGTGCCCCAAGGAGGGTGGGGGTGGGTGGGTGTCGCCTCCCACGGTGTGAAGCTTGTTCGTTTTTAATGTGAAAATATGTTATTTTGTGCATAATTTATATGATATGGTATGGTTAGGGAAACCCATTATTATGTATTTTTGAACCTTTTTCTTAAGAATAACCGCATTGAAATCAAACACGCACCTACTGCGTATTGGGTCTCCGCGGAGCGCAAGAAAATTTTGGTCCAAAATGCCTCTCCGATCTGTGGAAAAGGCACCTCCCAGGCCTGTTTACCGTACGTAAGTGTAAAAAAAACTAGCAATATTGTAAAATTAAGCATAAAAATATCAAAATATGCTAATCGGGGAGCTTCCCCTCCGACCCTGCCCCCACGGCTACACGTCTGCCCCGCTAATACCCTCCAGGACATCTACATCTTTATTTTTTTTTTTTTTTATTTCCCTTCAGTTTCCATTGAAGTAAAAAACATTTAAAAGATACATTCCAAGGCCAGTGCTCAGATATTAAAATGGTGTGTGCGAAGTGACGAAATTTAGAAAAATGAATACCGGCACAGGACAGTGCATGGCAGCACGCCCACTATCTAAGCGGAGCGCCTCCATTAGTTCGCTCGTAGGGTACTCCAAAGTTCTAGTAAAGATGCTTTCCAGATCGCTGTTTAGGGTTTGGGTTAGGACCCTAACACTCTGAGAAATAAATTGACTCCGGCAAAAACCGAACACATCTTTGGATAGTCCTTTTCAAGACCCAGGCTAATTTTCAAAATACCGATTTCTTCCGTAAAGCGAAGGACCCTCCAATCCGGGATTATTCAAAGACCCCAAAAGATACAACTCTAATGAAAAATGAAACCAAGTCGTCTGCATCTCTTCCCAAGCCGAACATTAATGTTTGAGCCGATCGGGGCCTTCACGACGGAATTAGAGACTTTCCCCGGAGGCGACTTTTTCGAGCAGTTTTCCTGGATATCTCCTTGCAGCGAGGCGCGATTGGAACGCGCTCGGTGTCAGTGGGAAGGTCTTTTCGGGCCGCATCGGTGTTGCGATTTTGAAGAAAAACGAACGTCGGGCGGAGGCGCGAGAGGGAAAAATACGGAAAAATGTTCGTGACCTACTTAACGGACTTAAAAAAAAAAAAAAAAAAAAAAAAAAATTCAATCTGTGGATGATTTATTCTCGTGATGGCTTTGATTTCCTCACTGGCTGTGTTAATTATTGATGACAAGTTTTGTTGGATTCATGTGATGATGAAAAAATTTTCTCAGGCGGTCCGGTTGCGCCTCTATCTGAATCAGGGGGCCTTTCCGCCTTCCCGTTACTCAGTGGTCGGCCGGGCGGGCCCTCAGATACTAAACTGGGCACTTTGCGGGTCTCGAGGTTCATGCAGGCAGGCTTGGCGAACTTGACTGACTGCTAGAAACACGTACGTAATAGACAGAGAGGTCGCTATACTCTTTTGTCCCGGGGAGAAATGATGATTCACGCGCTCGTTATGCCATTGGGTATAGCGGGGAATTTGGCTTGACCCTTACTCTTTTGAGATGATCTCATCAACGGATAGCTCTGACTTAGGTCTACAAAGGGTCATTAACCCTAACTTGAAAATGAATCGCGCTCACCCAGAAATCGTGCTTTAATGAAAGAGTTAGGGTCGCCCAACCCTAACTCTGAGGTTAGGGTCGGGTGGAACGACACCCTCTTTTTTTGGCCGAATCGTGACCTGCCGAGTTAGGGCCACAAGGAAACACCCGCCCTATGTCGAAAATGGCCCATCTTGAAGTTAGGGTGCTTAGGAACCGCCTCAGAGTTAGGATTCGGGTTAGGGTAAGGGTTAGGGGTTAGGGTTAGGGTTAGGGTTAGGGTTAGGGTCCTAACTCTCCGAGAAAAAAATCGCCCCCGGCAAAAACCGAGCACATCTTTGGATAGCCCTTTGCAAGGCCCGTTTAGGGTCGATATCAATTTGCCCCCATCTCTTCCCTGTAAGACGCTAGACTGGCCCAAAAGTGCACTATGGGACCCACTTTTAATCTCCCTCCCACAGGCAGGAGCGCAAAGAAGGTTGGAGAAAAATGCTCCCCGCGGCTGGCGCGGCCGGCGTCTCAGTACGTGTAAAAGAGTCAGTCGGTGGAGCGAGCGAAAACTAACCCTAACCCTAAGGAAGGACCGTTCGCGCAGGCTAACTCTGAACTGAGCCGATTTCTTCCGTAACGCGACGGTTTCAGCGGAACTATTCAAAGACCCCGCAAGGTACAGCTCTAAAAAATGAAACCAAGCCGTCTGCATCTCTTGCGAAGCTAGAGAATAATTTTCGAGCCGATCGGGGCCTTTCCGACGGAATTGGAGGCATTTCCCGGAGGCAACTTTTTCGAGCAGTTTTTCCTGGATATCTCCTCGTAGCGAGAGGCGATTGGAACGCGCTCGGTGTCAGTGGGAAGGTCTTTTGGGGCCGCATCAGTGTTGCAATTTTGAAGAAAAACGAACGTCGGGCGGAGGCGCGAGAGGGAAAAATACGGAAAAATTTGCGTGACCTACTTAACGGACTTAAAAAAAATAATCAATCTGTGGATGATTTATTCTCGTGATGGCTTTGATTTCATCACTGGCTGTGTTAATTATTGATGACAAGTTTTGTTGGATGCATGTGATGATGAAAAAAAAAATTTTCTCAGTCGGTCCGGTTGCGCCTCTGTCTGAATCAGGGGGCCTTCCCGCCTTCCCGTTACTCAGTCGTCGGCCGGGCGGGCCCTGAGATACTAAATTTGGCACTTTGCGGGTCTCGAGGTTCATGCAGGCAGGCTTGGCAAACTTGACTGACTGCTAGAAACACGTACGTAATAGGTAGAGAGGTCGCTTTACTCTTTTGCACGCGTGTCCGACAAATGATGATTCACGCGCTTGCTATGGTGTGGGTACGGGGAATTTGGCGTGACCCTTACTCTTTTGAGATGATCTCATCAACGGATAGCTCTGACTTAGGTCTACAAAGGGTCGTTAACCCTGACTGGAAAATGAATCGCGCTCACCCAGAAATCGTGCTTTAATGAAAGAGTTAGGGTCGCCCAACCCTAACTCCGAGGTTAGGGTCGAGTGGAACGACACCCGCTTTTTTTGGCCGAATCGTGACCTGCCGAGTTAGGGCCACAAGGAAACACCCGCCCTTTGTCGAAAATGGCCCATCTTGAAGTTAGGGTGCTTAGGAACCGCCTCAGAGTTAGGATTCGGGTTAGGGTTTAGGGTTCGGGTTAGGGTTTAGGGTTCGGGTTAGGGTTCGGGTTAGGGGTTAGGGGTTAGGGTTAGGGTTAGGGTTAGGGTTAGGGTTAGGGTTCGGGTTAGGGGTTAGGGTTAGGGTTAGGGTTAGGGTCCTAACTCTCCGAGAAAAAAATCGCCCCCGGCAAAAGCCGAGCACATCTTTGGATAGCCCTTTGCAAGGCCCGTTTAGGGTCGATATCAATTTGCCCCCATCTCTTCCCTGTAAGACTCTAGACTGGCCCAAAAGTGCACTTTGGAACCCTCTTTCAATCTCCCTCCCACAGGCAGGAGCGCAACGAAGGTTGGAGAAAAATGCTCCCCGTGGCTGGCGCGGCCGGCGTCTCAGTTAGGGTTAGGGTTAGGGTTAGGGTTTAGGGTTAGGGTTTAGGGTTAGGGTTAGGGTTAGGGTTAGGGTTAGGGTTAGGGTTAGGGTTAGGGTTAGGGTTAGGGTTAGGGTTAGGGTTAGGGTTAGGGTTAGGGTTAGGGTTAGGGTTAGGGGTTAGGGTTAGGGTTAGGGTTAGGGTCCTAACTCTCCGAGAAAAAAATCGCCCCCGGCAAAAGCCGAGCACATCTTTGGATAGCCCTTTGCAAGGCCCGTTTAGGGTCGATATCAATTTGCCCCCATCTCTTCCCTGTAAGACTCTAGACTGGCCCAAAAGTGCACTTTGGAACCCTCTTTCAATCTCCCTCCCACAGGCAGGAGCGCAACGAAGGTTGGAGAAAAATGCTCCCCGTGGCTGGCGCGGCCGGCGTCTCAGTTAGGGTTAGGGTTAGGGTTAGGGTTTAGGGTTAGGGTTTAGGGTTAGGGTTAGGGTCCTAACTCTCTGGGAAAAAAATTGCCGGTGGCAAAAACCGAACACATCTTTGGATAGTCCTTTTCAAGGCCCGTTTAGGTTCGATCTCAATTTGCCCCTTTCTCTTCCCCGCAAGAATCTAGACCGGCCCGAAAGTGCACTCCGGGGCCCTCCTTTTTCCCCCACAGGAGCGGAACGAAGGTTTCAACCGATGAAAAAAGGTTCCCCGTGGCGCGGGTGGCCTACGTCCGTCTTAGTATAAAAGAGTCAACGAGCGAAAATTACCAGGACCGTTCTCGCGGGCTTAATTTCCAAATACCATTTTTTCCGCAATAAGAAGGGCCCTACAAGATAAACGCTTCACAATTCAAAAAACCCAGCAGCGCCTACACTACAATAAAAATACCAAGCGTATGCATCTCTCGAGAAGCCGGACAAGCATTTTGGAGCCGATCGGGGCCTTTTCAACGGAATGAGAGACTTTTTCCCGAGGCCAGTCTTTCGAGCAGTTTTTGGTCGATATTTTCTTGTAAGGAAAAGAGATGGCAACGCGCTCGGTGTCAGGTTAAAGCTGCCATTTCTCCAAAAATCTATGCTGTGAATTTAAAGGAAACGAGCAATTTGCCTCGTTCTCCCTTCTTTAAGTCTGTAGGCTGTCACAAAGCCGAAGTCTGCGGCCCCCACCAGCTCCCAGGAGCGGACCGAAGAGTGGAAATTTATTCACTGAATGATCTGAAATAGTGCATTGTAAAGCCCGTATTACACAAATTACACGAATTACTCTTTTTTCCTACTGCAACGTTGTTTATGTGACATTGCATAGCAATTAGACTTTGACGATATCAATGTTTTTTTTCTTTGTCTGTAAACTTTGTAAATGACAGGCAGAAGTTAGCAAATTTGATCTTTTTAGTTTGAAGAGAGTATTTTCTTTATGTAAAATGTATGTTATTCACGTAGGGTTTTGTACACAAATTCAGTTGCTTCATGATATGCACGGACCAAGAACATGTATTTTAGGAACTTGATAAAAAAAAAAAAAAACCCAAGAAATAAAAGTCATTGGGAACAATGTACAATCTGTGATTTGTCTGTCTCTGTTAGTAGGCTATTTTTGTCATTCTTTCCCTTCATCTTCAGGTGTATTTAAGATCTTATTAGCAGTCTCAAACAATATATGAGTAACCCCAAATTTGTGATTTTATTTATTAAAAGGTGAAATGACTGTCAGCCACATGTGACTTCAGGTTTTCGAGTAAACTGGCCATAGTAGAATCGTCCTGTGACTAGCCCAACCCCCCTCCTCCCCACCCCACCACACTTTCACATCCCCTCCTCCTCCCAGACCCTGTTAAATCATGTTGTGAGAGACAGGTCAGTTGCTGGGAGGGGGCCAGGATTGCCGAACGTACGTTAATAGCACTTAATGCCGAACTTAATACACAGGCTGTTTCCGGAGGTGTCGGTGTTTTGCGATACCGGTTTTTCATTTTGCGGTAATGATATATATTTTTTTCGCGGCCCCTATGTTGCTTTGCACGTACAAAATAAGCGAGGCAGACTTCACCATAATTTGAATCGCGGTTTTCTCAATACAGGAATGCATCACGGTGTAATGATAATGTCGATTGCCCGTAGCTCAGAATAGGGCTCATAATTTGGTTTTTTTCCTAGATGACTGGTGAAAACATTCACCTGAACATCAATTTCATTTCTCATGAATTCAATGAAAATTTCTTCAAATCGCCTTCGAAAAATTTCGCGTGCAGTTCTTCCAAAAATGAACTGCTGTGGAGATTTAAAGGCAATCCATCTCGGCGTGACTCCTGATTCGGAGATTATATACTTTGCTTTGTGGGGGAGATGAAAGTGGTTTCCGGCATGCAGGCAAAAATGGAAAGAGAGGGCGCCGGACTGTTTTCCTCTTGCGGCTAGTTGAAATACTGACTAATAGGCTGGTACACACGCTATCGGTATCATCCCTTGGGAAGAAAATTGGTCTGACCCTTACCTTTTTGAGATAATGAGATAAACGGATAGCTCTGACTTAGGTCTATAAAGGGTCAATAACCCTAACTTGAAAAAGAATGCAGAAAACCTGAAAATCATGATTTATGCTGAGGGTAAGGGTCACTCAGCCCTAACTCCAAGGTTAGGGTTGAGTTGAACAACCCCCATTTTTTTGGCCTGTTTCGTGACCTCTAGAGTTAGGTCCGCAAGAAATCACTCGCCCTTTGTCAAAAATGGCCCATCCGACAGTTAGGGTGGGGCAAAACCTGTATCAGGGTTAGGGTTAGGGTCCTAACTCTCTGAGAAAAAAATCGCCCCCGGCAAAAACCGAGCACATCTTTGGATAGTCCTTTTCAAGGCCCGTTTAGGTTCGATCTCAATTTGCCCCTTTCTCTTCCCCGCAAGAATCTAGACCGGCCCGAAAGTGCACTCCGGGGCCCTCCTTTTTGCCCCACAGGAGCGGAACGAAGGTTGCAACCGATGAGAAAAGGTTCCCCGTGGCGCGGGTGGCCTACGTCCGTCTTAGTATAAAAGAGTCAACGAGCGAAAATTACCAGGGCCGTTCTCGCGGGCTTAATTTCCAAATACCATTTTTTCCGCAATAAGAAGGGCCCTACAAGATAAACGCTTCACAATTCAAAGAACCCAGTAGGTCCTACACTAAAATAAAAAAATACCAAGCGTCTGCATCCCTCGAGAAGCCGGACAAGCATTTTGGAGCCGATCGGAGCCTGCGGCCCTCATGCCACCACCCCCTCCCAGCAGCGGAACGAAGAGTGGAAATTTATTCACTGAATGATCTGAAATAGTGTATTGCAAAATCGTTTGCAAAACCCGTATTGCACAAATTAAACGAATTACTTTTTATCCTACTGCAACGTTGTTTATGTGACAATGCATAGCAAGATGGGCATAAAAACTGTGTAAACACATTTTTGCACTAAAAATGAAGAAAAACATAGACAGTGATTTGAGTAAAACAAAGTACCATCTTCAATACAGTGAATAAGCTTTAATATTTGTATTTATTTTTTTTTTTATCTCAGCTAAAAGAAGTCCTCTGAAGATGGTTATCACACCATTTATATGCAGTATTAGATTTTGTCACACACAGTTTGTAAGTTTAGACTATTGGTACTCTTCAAGTTGTAATACAATTTTATTGCACAGAGATATTAACTGAAGGAGAACAGCGGCGGATCCATAATTTTTCAGAGGGAGAGGGACAGGTCAGTTGTGGCAGAAATGGTTAATACGGAGGGGCGGTTGAATGCCCGGGAGAACTATCTAAGCGGAGTGTATAGACAATTTTGAAAAGTTAGAATCCCGAGACAGTCGGAAATGGCATTCCCCATGACTTGCAAGGAGAATTTTAAGCAGTTGGTGTTTCGAACTTTCTTCTTGCAAAGAAATTTTAATGTAAACAAAAAGGACGATAAAGTGAAAAATGGTCGGATTTGCCTAATCAACTGCAGGGGTTATTTGGTGTGAAAAAGGGGGGGGGGGGAAGCCGAGAACTATGTCATTAAACAAATATGACACATCACAAAGGCCGATTTAAGTTGGAACAAGGAATTACTTTTGTTCAAGTGAAAAAAAACACACACACACACACACACATACACACACAAACCATTTTGGGGAGTGGGGGGGGGGGGGGCGACTACCCAATTGTCCTTTACTGGCCAGGTTGCCGAACTCTGCCCTGAAACGGTTGTCATTGAAAATTGTCAGCGTACAAAGAGTAAGCATGAGGTATTTTACCCTTCAGTAAGGTTGACACTTGCAAGATACATTCTACAGAAAATCTGTTTTGTTCTTCAAAGGGCTTTTTGTGTTTAGAGAGAGGAGTGGCAGGGTCTTTAAAAACAGCATCAGGAATTTTTTTTCTTTTGTCATCGTGGACTAGCATAAGTGCACTCTAAATCCCAAAAAGTAAATTCAGTCATCCTTTATTAGAGTGAAACGTGTGAATTTTCATTCTTTATTAGAGTGTTTATTCACTCAAAGAATAGTGAAAGTCACTGCAAAAAGAGTGGAATTCACTCCAGCAGGAGCAAAATTTAAATCTGTAACGAGTACCAGCAGGGATCACCCCTTTTAAGAGTTGTCACTGAGGTTTCTTCACGAAGAGTGAAATTTTGCTCTTTTGAGTGAATTTGGCTCTTTTTGGAGTGAATATCTACTCTTTTAAAGTGCCCTTTTCAGCCGACTCTCCTAAAGCTCACTGTTTTAACTTTAGGAGTGTATTCCCTAGTTTAAAACACACTGAAGTTTGGGGTTGACATGTCTGAAACACGCCAGTTTCACACGGCAAGGGTTGCGGCCAACGTTATTGCGTGTGTGCATCGCTGTTTCTAGAGCCCAGAGGCGAGCGAACAGTCTAAAGCAAAGGGAAGCAGAGTGCATATACGGAAGGATACACGTACGTCGCCTGTAGACGGGCGATGGGCACAAACGTTCACCGGCCGGTAGGCCGGCCAAGTTTATGCATATGCGCAAGGGCGTACTTACGTCGCCTGTAGACGACGATGGGCAGGGACGTTCACCGCCGGTTGGCCGGCCAACTTAATACATATACGCAAGCGTGTACGTACGTCCCTTGTAGACGGCGATGGGCACGAACGTTCACCGGCCGGTCGGCCGGCCAACGATATACATATACCAAAGGGTGTACGTACGTCTCCAGCAGACGGCGATGGACACGTACGTTCACCGGCCCGACCGGCAAACGCTATTGCGTGTGCATTGCTGTTTTTAAGCCCAGGGGCGAGCGAAGAATTCAAAGTAAAGATTTAGGAGCGTGCATATACACACGGGTGTATGTTCGTCCTTACAGACGGCGTTAGGCCCGTACGTTAACTATCTCTTACCGCGGCCGTGCGCAAAGCAACTTCTGTTTATGAATATTTCAAATCAAAGGGAAATCGGATTGTTATATAAGGGGCTATATGTCTGTTAAAAACAAAGAATATGAAGCTTGTACGATGTGTGGGTCGCCCCTACCCGAGTCGTGCTTGCGATAACACTTGTAAATGTCTTGGAAGGTTGGTGATGAGAAAAAATAAGCGGGCCTGACCCGTAGATATTGCATATTAGCTGGCGCCCAATGGGACCATGCACGAAAATGCCATGGCTGACGGGCCTGGTGACAGAACGAAGCCCGCTAAGGGTTTGAAATATTGATGGCAAATACTCTGGTGATAGCCAACGGGTGATGGCCCGACATAATCATGCCAAATGTGGCATACTCCATCGAGAGAAGGAAAGAGGAAAGCTTGACGGGCCTGGGGCCCGAACCAAACCCGCCATGGTTCGATATCTTGGTGGTGGCCTATAATTAGCAAATACTCCGGCGAAAGCCGACGGGTGGGAACCGTTAAAAGGCTTTCTAGAAACCCAGTGCTTTTCGAAAGATGGTTATATGAGTTATGATATATGATGTGAAGAGAAAGATTGATGGCAAATACTCTGGTGATAGCCAACGGGTGCTGGCCCGACATAATCATGACAAATGTGGCGTATTCCAGGTATAAGAAAAGGATCAAATAGCTTTTGAATATTTCAAATCAAAAGGAAATCGGATTGTTATATAAGGGGCTATATGTCTGTTAAAAACAAAGAATATGAAGCTTGTACGATGTGTGGGTCGCCCCTACCCGAGTCGTGCTTGCGATAACACTTGTAAAAGTCTTGGAAGGTTGGTGATGAGAAAAAAATAAACGGGCCTGACCCGTAGATATTGCATATTAGCTGGCGCCCAATGGGACCATGCACGAAAATGCCATGGCTGACGGGCCTGGTGACAGAACGAAGCCCGCTAAGGGTTTGAAATATTGATGGCAAATACTCTGGTGATAGCCAACGGGTGATGGCCCGACATAATCATGCCAAATGTGGCATACTCCATCGAGAGAAGGAAAGAGGAAAGCTTGACGGGCCTGGGGCCCGAACCAAACCCGCCATGGTTCGATATCTTGGTGGTGGCCTATAATTAGCAAATACTCCGGCGAAAGCCGACGGGTGGGAACCGTTAAAAGGCTTTCTAGAAACCCAGTGCTTTTCGAAAGATGGTTATATGAGTTATGATATATGATGTGAAGAGAAAGATTGATGGCAAATACTCTGGTGATAGCCAACGGGTGCTGGCCCGACATAATCATGACAAATGTGGCGTATTCCAGGTATAAGAAAAGGATCAAATAGCTTTTGAATATTTCAAATCAAAAGGAAATCGGATTGTTATATAAGGGGCTATATGTCTGTTAAAAACAAAGAATATGAAGCTTGTACGATGTGTGGGTCGCCCCTACCCGAGTCGTGCTTGCGATAACACTTGTAAATGTCTTGGAAGGTTGGTGATGAGAAAAATAAACGGGCCTGACCCGTAGATATTGCATATTAGCTGGCGCCCAATGGGACCATGCACGAAAATGCCATGGCTGACGGGCCTGGTGACAGAACGAAGCCCCCTAAGGGTTTGAAATATTGATGGCAAATACTCTGGTGATAGCCAACGGGTGATGGCCCGACATAATCATGCCAAATGTGGCATACTCCATCGAGAGAAGGAAAGAGGAAAGCTTGACGGGCCTGGGGCCCGAACCAAACCCGCCATGGTTCGATATCTTGGTGGTGGCCTATAATTAGCAAATACTCCGGCGAAAGCCGACGGGTGGGAACCGTTAAAAGGCTTTCTAGAAACCCAGTGCTTTTCGAAAGATGGTTATATGAGTTATGATATATGATGTGAAGAGAAAGATTGATGGCAAATACTCTGGTGATAGCCAACGGGTGCTGGCCCGACATAATCATGACAAATGTGGCGTATTCCAGGTATAAGAAAAGGATCAAATAGCTTTTGAATATTTCAAATCAAAAGGAAATCGGATTGTTATATAAGGGGCTATATGTCTGTTAAAAACAAAGAATATGAAGCTTGTACGATGTGTGGGTCGCCCCTACCCGAGTCGTGCTTGCGATAACACTTGTAAATGTCTTGGAAGGTTGGTGATGAGAAAAAAATAAACGGGCCTGACCCGTAGATATTGCATATTAGCTGGCGCCCAATGGGACCATGCACGAAAATGCCATGGCTGACGGGCCTGGTGACAGAACGAAGCCCGCTAAGGGTTTGAAATATTGATGGCAAATACTCTGGTGATAGCCAACGGGTGATGGCCCGACATAATCATGCCAAATGTGGCATACTCCATCGAGAGAAGGAAAGAGGAAAGCTTGACGGGCCTGGGGCCCGAACCAAACCCACCATGGTTCGATATCTTGGTGGTGGCCTATAATTAGCAAATACTCCGGCGAAAGCCGACGGGTGGGAACCGTTAAAAGGCTTTCTAGAAACCCAGTGCTTTTCGAAAGATGGTTATATGAGTTATGATATATGATGTGAAGAGAAAGATTGATGGCAAATACTCTGGTGATAGCCAACGGGTGCTGGCCCGACATAATCATGACAAATGTGGCATAGTCCAGGTATGAGAAAAGGATCAAATAGCTTTTGAAAATTTCAAATCAAAGGTAAATCGGATTGATATATAAGGGGATGATGTCAGAATCGATTAAGAAAAATACGTGGACGTGTAGCACGGGTAAATCCCCGCCCTAAAGTGTTGACACGCAGGCGCTTTAGTGATGTGGATATGCGCCGGTGGCATTGAACGGGCCGGTCAGGGTACAACCGGCCCGAAATAATCATGGAAATGGAGGCGTACTTAGCACGTTGACATCGGCGTATGGTGATGTAGCTTACGGGTCTTCAAAGTCGAAGCCCGTCGCCGTGTTATTGAAATCTTGGTGGCGAATAGAGCAAATACTCCAGCGAGGGAGCATCGAGAAAGGGAGGCCCACAGGCCCCACATAACCCTTGCCAAATCCGCCTTGGTTCGAAATCTTGGTACTGTTAGTATCAGGTAAAAGGTGAACATCTGATGGTGGGTCGAAGGAGCCAGCGGTCGACCATGCTGTTGCCTGCTGGCCCCTTCACCTATTTCATCAGTTCACCGATGGTCAGCTGGCACTTGGTGACGGAATCTTGGCGGTGACAATGCGGCGATAGCTTAGGATGCTCGCCCGACATGAAAAAATGTGGCTTTCAGTACATCAGAAATACTCCAGGGAGAGAGCCTGGAAAGACGAATTGCGAAGAAGGGTTATTAGCCTCTGTGGACCGGTGGACGTCGCACCCCGGACGCACAGGCGGAGTCCGCCGTGGCTGGCTCGGAGCTGCCTCCTCGCGGGAGTTGTCTTCGGGTGGGCCCGGACAAAAGCTGCAAAGCGTACTAGCCCGGAGACGCTGACTGGGGGCCCCGGGTAGAGTTGTCTTCTCTACTTGAGGAGCATGTGGCGCCCTGGACTGTGGTTTTTCCTAAGATAGGGGCCTGTTGCTCCGGAAAACGTCGCGCCTGTCGCGGCGTCCGGTGAGCTCCGGTCGGCCTTTGAAAATCCGGGAGAGTGAAGGACGTACTGTCGGACTCTGGCCTGGTTGTCCTACCGATAACCGCAGCAGGTGAACATCTGATGGTGGGTCGAAGGAGCCAGCGGTCGACCATGCTGTTGCCTGCTGGCATCTCCACCCATTTAATCGATTCACCGATTGCTCGCACTGGGTGAATGAATGCCCCGTCCACCGCCCATAGCGGCACAAGATCATTAACGGCAATTCCGACCCAGAGTCGAAAAAAATGGGTTAGGGAAACGACTGCTTCCATTGGTCACCGGCTCTTTGGCAGGCCGCATCCGGGCCCTCCAGTTAGACAAGAAATCCACTCTGGAGGCCCCTGCTTAAGCGGGGGCTTCTGGGGACACCGTCCCCCGAAGCTTCTGCTCGGTTTAAACGAGCCGTTGGCGATACCGAGTTCGCTGAGCATTTAGTGGTTGCTCAAAGGGGATCTCGGGGTTCGTCACCCGCTATTTGGCAGGCCGCGTCCGGGCCCTCCAGTCACCTTCAGACAAGAAATCCACTCTGAAGGGCCCGGCTTAAGCGGGGCTTCTGGGGAAACCGTCCCCTGAAGCTTCTGCTCGGTTTAAACGAGCCGTTGGCGATACCGAGTTCGCTGAGCATTTAGTGGTTGCTCAAAGGGGATCTCGGGGTTCGTCACCCGCTATTTGGCAGGCCGCGGTCCGGGCTCTCCAGTCACCTTCAGTCAAGAAATCCACTCTGGAGGCCCGGGAGAAGCGGGGCTGCTGGAGACACCGTCCCTCGTAGCTTCTGCTCCGTTTAACCGAGCCGTTGGCGATACCGAGTTTTCTGGGCAGTTAGTGGTTGCTCAAACGAGATCTTGGGAAAAAGCGGGGATGCGGACAATGTGCCTTGTATCCTTGATCAGTCAGTGGAAACCCTAACCTGATTTTCGGATTCTGCGGTACAGCAGGGGCTTTTCCCCGTCAGTGACGGGTGAGAGGCGCCTTTTTTTTTTTTTTTACGGGTGCGGGACGTGTGGAATCCTTCCTCCGTCTCTGGGTGCGGGATGTTCTAAATAGAGCCTCCGCCTCTTCGCGGAAACCGGTTCTAAAGGGACCTCTCCCGCTGTGTGGATGTAATTTTCAATCGGGTGCTTTCTCCCCGTCAGTGACGGGCAGAGGCGCCCTATATTCTTGCTTGCCTGCTTTTTTTTTTTTTTTTCATTCCGGACCGCACCTTTCTCTCTGACGGGGGTGGGACCGGTGGATTTTCTCCATCGCTCTGCTGGGATGTTTCCAAAGGATCTCCCGGCAGGTGCAATTTTTACCCGGGGGCCCCCGTCCGTCAATTTAGGGTCATGGCGAGCGTGTATTTCTGACCGGTACGGGACGGGTGGATGGTTTTGAATTTCCTTCCCTTAGTCTGCCTTTTTTTTTTTTTTTTTTTTATCGCCATGGCGTCCCCACAAAAACAGTAATGTGTGTGTTTGTGCCTGCGGGAAGATCCAATGACCCTTCCCGGCCGCCCCGCCCGCCTGGCAGATTAAAGAAGTGTGTGTGTGTGTGTGTGTGTGTGTGTGTGTGTGTGTGTGTGTGTTTGTTGGTGGATCCTAGTAATTTTATGCATTGGAGGCCTGTTTCAACAGATGCTCTCCTCATATCGGTCGATACGATACGGTATTATCGGACTTTTGTGCATTTTTACTGGTCCTGTTGTAATAATATTATAATTTACAAAGTGTGTTCTTGGTTCTGCATCTCCTCTCATCAAGCCCTAGAGATAGAAAGAGAAAATGCACCCACCCTACAAATCGACTTGCTTTCTTATTTAAAAAAAAAGAAAGAAACTTCGACAGCCGGGTGAAGCGTGAAGGAGGGGGCGCTCTCGGTGAAGTTTTGTAGAGTACAAGGTCGACAGCTCTAAACGGGGGCTTAATTACTTCCTTCTCCTCCCACTTCCATCCCTGTCTGTTATCTTTCTCTTTACTCCCCCCCCCCCCCCCACCCCCATTTTGTTTGTTTGTTTTGTCGGGTGGAGGGGGAGGCCAAAAAAAAAAAAAAAGGAAGAGAGACAGCAACTAGGAAAATGAGTGATTTGGAGCAAGTCGATTGTTTACATTAATTCTATATAATGAAGTACGTGTACTACTATAAACTCAGCATAGCTACGTACATTACTCAGATGGAATGCATGTTAGCGGGGCTGCCTAGGCAAATTAATAGGTGCAAAAGCCAAGCCGTTGGAGTTACTGGACACAAAACCGATTGTTCACAAATGGCCCTCAATACATTCAAGGCCAATGTGTCTGCATGGGAACAGTTCCGAGTGAGTAAACTTGCCCTCGTTTTAATCTGACGTCCCATTGCATGTCACACGCACTGATCATATCGTGGTTAAGTTTAGTGTATCGTTTGTGCAGCCTAACTAACACCCCCATGCACTGCAGGTTGCACTGTCACTGTGTCAGTCAGCCGGTCACGTGCGACAGTTAGCCTGTCCAATGGACGGAGCATATTAAACAATAATCTGTAGGCCCTAGTTATACAGTAGCCAGCCATTGTAACCTGTATATGTTGCCATGTTCTGTCCATACATTTAGCATCATCTGTGCGACCCATCATGTCCGCAATTTAGTACCATGTCATTTAAATACAGCGGGCTTTACTATTAGGTCAAGCCATTTTTTTTTTTTTTTTCATGATCATTACTCAGATTAATTCTTCTAAAAATGAAGTCTTTGTCTTCCAGCTGTAAATAACAACAGCCCTGATATTATTAATTGCTGTTCATGCAGCTGCCTGGACTGGTGGCTTGAACCTCCTTTAGCTATACATAAGACAGCGAGACAAGACTGCAATTAAAGGACCAATTAATCCTCTCACCGGCCCCCAAACTGCACCTATTAAAGTTACAGTAGGTGTATGGTGTATCGCTTTACCTAAGTTTTCAATTGGCTCAGCTCTTTGAGTGTTGCAGCAAATTTAAACAATGCAGATTGAGTACCACAATATTACGAAGCATACGGATGGTATAATGAGAGCTGTTTTGAATACTGCACGCTATCATACATCACCAAATCATAGAATGGGCAGTGTTGAGCAGTCGGCCCGAGCTAATACTTCGAAGCAACAGTGTTCAATCACCATTAGTTCCTCTTCAAAGAATCTTTTGTTACATTTTAGGACTTCAATATTGTTTCACATTCAAGGATTAAACCAAGCAGTGGCTCTTCAAGGGTATAAAAGGCATATTTTCATCATCCCAAACAGTTCCAATTCTCCCAACCTACTTACTTCTAGCCCCTCCCACATTTATCTAAAACTCATCTTTAACCAGACACAATCCTAGTTTGTTGCTTCATGGCTATTGTCCCAGTGCATGGCCATACAAGTCCATAATGTGTAATCAAGACACCCTCAGTGTCCATGCTGTGTAATTTAGCTATGATGCATTTATCTGAATGTACGTGATGCCAATCAAAGAGCTGTACCAATTGAGAGTTTTGATATACGTATGCATACTGAAACTGTAGTTTAGGGTGACAAATGACTGCCTTTAATTTAATATCTGTGAGGGCCGGGAAAAATATTGTCATGTGATATGACTCTCAATTAGCCAGTCATGAAACAGGACAGCTGTGCATACACTACTTCAACTTGGGGGGTGGGGATCGAGTTTCAAGCTGCAGTCAAAGTTTAGGGATACGGGACGCTATTATGTTTTTCACCCTGGCCAGTATTGCAGTGGGGTCAATGTTTAAAGTTGTCCTGATTGGTGCAATCAGTCTACTAAAACAGTATCCTGCAGGTCAAGTTTTAAACCAGCAGGGTCGTTGTCACCATATACAGTGCAGTTTCCCATGCATTTGCTGCAGTGGTTAGAATGACCAGGAAATGTGTGATAATGATGGCTTTCTTACATGTATCCCTGTTAAAAATGACCGGGATTTCCGAGTTATTTTAACCAGGAAATGTTTGGTCGATGGCGGCTCCATACTTATTCTGGGAGAAATGACCATGACACCCTGTTTGTTTTTACTGGTTAGGAAATTATGTATAGGTGACCACAATAATCCTGGTTATTTTTTGACCATGATCCAGGACATTCTTTTGTGCCTACAGTACCAGCAAGTTGAAAACACTGTAGCTGCCATGCAGTTTGCATGATTCTGAGCAGAAGCGCAGGGATGCCGGGTTAGTTCTCGCAAACAAAATTCAAACAGATAAAACTGCCTCAAGTGTCTAAAAAGCCTCCAAATTCCCTTCTTGTGAAACAGAAAATTGGTATTTGCAGCGCTATCTAGTGTTTTTCTCCTAATTAGAAACTATTCCTAATCCAGTAAATTTCTCAGTAGAAATGTGGCCTTCAATGATATACAGTAGGATTCAGTTTCTCACCAGCAGGTACAGTATTTACTGGAAAATTGAAACTAACACCCCAACCCCCCTTCCACCAACCCAATTTTGGCCAATTACTGTAAATACCAGAGTCATGAATTTATAAACAGTTAGTGTGCTAATTGTATTTTCTTTTCCTGCACACATGTCACACATTTGTTTAGAGTGTTTCTGCATGGATATCACCTGAGGAACAGCAGCTAGCTCTTCACCTTTAGGAGAACTTTGTGTTCTTTACTGGTGGCAATTTCGAATGAGAATATGCTGTACATTGGGGAGAAATATTGAACAAAACCTGTAACTGCATATACTGTAGTGGGAAAGGTAGCCGGAAACTGTAGTTTTGCTGAACACAATTAAGTTCCCGAAACATTGATCTCCATGCAAAGATTTAGCGTACCTAGTGTACTGTGCTGGTTTCACGGTGCCAGATATATTACAGTGATTATATTTGTATCACCTGTAACACACATCCTGCAATTATCTGGTGGCTGATCTTGTTACATGGTGAGCTACTGTGCCTTCCAGTAGCAAGGTCAGTGTGATGTAAGAGAGGCTCAAGAGCCTTACTCATCAGTTTCTATGAATTTCTCTGGTTACTGCAGCATCCGCCTCTCAAAAATGTGTGCATCTTTTGGGAAATTTTTCCCCTCTCCCAGAAAACTAGCAGTATTCTCAATTAAGGGACATTCAGTCCCATTCATGATTGAATACATATGATACAGTGTGTGGGCATTTTTCAATGAACTGCATGTGGCATTTTTAATAGGGAACACGAGTGGCTTATATCATGTCAGTGTTAAGTTGGCCATTGTTTCTTCATTTGCAGATATACAGTACTGTGGGTGGCATGTGTGTATCTTCCCAAGAAGTGTAACTACAGTAATTCCTCTTTTGCTCTGCCCAAGCTTCAACATTTATTGAGATCTGGCTCAATCCATAAACTATAGGGGTCCAATAGTTGCGATATGAGGTCAAAATTCAAAAATCATTTTATCTGATTGAAATTTACGCTCATGATAGACGTATCAACAGCAGTTATGAAAAATACAAACATTTTTGCATTGGGCATGTTGTATATGCATGAGGAGACTCATTCAAACATAAACTTGGCCAGTAAATTGACCAACATAACAGGGATGACCACAAAGCAGTCTTAACCTTCTCCCCCAATTAGAGTGATGAAAAATCTGAAATGGTTGAAGATTGCTATTTGAATGTGTTTCAGTACCCATTGCGACAAGAACATAAGAAGAACGTAGAATACAAGATTCTCAAACCATGGGATTAACTTTTCTGGTAATATTCTGGGACCTTCTATTCATGTACCTTTGTTAACCCCAAAATTAATTAGTTTGTGCGATTGGTGATCGAAACATCAAAGTTCACCAACATACGTAACTCACTAAGGGGGACACCAAAATTCTGTCCATACCGAATTTCACTTCAAGTAGAAAATCCTTTGTTTTGAGTTTTTCTTTCCAAATGAGCTACTGTCTGAAAGAGTTTGACCTATTTTTTTGTATCAAGAATACTATGGCCACCTGAGAAAGATCATATTTGTAGAAATGTTGGAATTAATATACATGAAAAAAACCAACATAACTAGGGGGACACCAAAAAGTTATGTCTGCCAGGTTGTTTTCAATAGTATCATTTGGAAAATTGGGTGGATCCTTAATGCTCATTTTTTTAGAAATGTTGACTTTTGGTGATACCCTTACCATGACACATGAGCAAAGTAGTTCAGTCTGTGATAAGTAGTATGTTTTTCTGATTAATCAAATTTGTATATTTTTTATGTCACAGCCATTACACAGAAATGAGGGGGACACCAAAGCAAAGATGTCTATTTTCTAAAAAAAAAAAATACTTAACTTTGGACATTCACTGAGTTTTATATATATCATAAGGTTTGATGTATTCCCTGTTTTTGAAGCATTATATTGGCAAAGTCAGTAAAAACCCCATCGATTGAACCCCTAGTTTATGAATTGAGCCTTGTGGGTACAAATAGTACGTGGATCGAGTTTTCAGAGATGGGCCACTTATTCACGCAGTCTCTAAGTGGTGGTGAGCCGCCTTCACGGAGTATACTTTGTAATATGTAACCAACCAAATCAGGTAAGGTTTGGAAAGTTGTTGGAAAGACTGAATTTTGTGCGATATTGTCTGCTTGTTAGCTGTATAGGACGACGTAGAGCTCTTTCAGATTTGTGCACTTTCAGTTGTGAATACCAGGCCTCCAGTAAGGTATGGAACTCAAAGAAACCATGCTTACCAAGGGAGGCACGTTTCTACAGTGAGTCAATCCATGCCGACTACAAATTGGCACCTGTGGTAGCTGGGCTGTACAGCTATGTGGTACTTTAATTGAAGCATTTGAGGGTTTTTGGAGACTGGCATACTGATACCTGGTCTGCATATGCATGGCCCCCTCATATTCAGTGTACAGTAGATCTGCATGCGCACTGATCAAAATGCTGCAACTACAGTAATTCAGAGTTTGGTAAATTTTGCACTGTTGATTGTGAAGGGCTGCATGCTAAATTCATTATAGCCTTCAAAAATATTGTGAGGAAAAGCATAATATGATCTGCATATGCTTCATTGGGAATGTTACTGCAGCTTCACTGTATATAAATAGAGAAATTGATGCAAAACATGCACTGGTGGTCAGTTGTCTATTCCCTGGAGCCTTACGTAACAAAGCTGGTATCATTTCCAAATAATATCAGGGCCATGCATAATTGACATATATCTTTCAGTACAGTATATATTCAATTGGCATTGGATAGCTACAGTAGCATACAGTTGTTACAAAATTTGTACTACAGCACAGTACAGTATACAGTATGCATGTGTATACATGTATACCAGGGACTGAGCTTCCATCCCATGCACATTGATTCATTTACCTCTACTTGGAACTTAAAGGGCCAAACCTCTCACCCAAAACTACAATTTTGGAACCCGGGTGCCGAAATTCTCAATTGGCCCAGCTCTTTGATTGACAGCTAATTCAAACAATGCAGAGTACCAAAAGCTTATATTACACAGCATGAACGGTACTGAGAGTGTTTTTATAGTATAAATTGAGTATTTCTTTACTCACCCTGAAGCAATATAACTGAGATTGTGTCTGGATGAGGATGCATTTCAGACAATTGTGGGAGGGGCTTCAGTAAGAAGGTTAGGAGAACTGGTGCTGTTTGGGGTGAGAGAAATGGGCCTTTAAAGTGTTAAACCTTTGACCTTGGAGAGTGTAATTGTTCAGATTTGTCAGAGGCCTGCTACTGAGTGTAGCTTGCTTGTCAAACATCCCCCCAGAGGCTCATTGCACATAATTAATTACTGTATTATACTGAAGTGATTGTGACAGCTATTAATACTTCAAGTGTGCTTTGCAAATTTCTCTCCTCTACTGTACTGTATATATACAGTACCTTCTACTGTACACAGTTGTCTATAGACAATTGGTCATAAATTGCAAAAAGTTGTCAGTGTTTTGGAAGACACAAAAGTGACCCTGCAATTCCCTTTAATTTATCATTTTTTTACATGATTAGACACTGAATCCTCTGTTGACATAATTATATGCCATATTAATGAATGGGTAAATTGTGACCATAGCTCTTTTGATACTAAACAAACATGGGATGATGAACTGGTGGTGACTGCAGTTTCTTTTTTTAATTTTTTATTATTTCCAAGTAATGGTCATGGCTGTCAGTGTTACACCCTTTGTGTGGGAGGGTGCAGAATTTTCCCAGGAAATGTTGTCCTTCCTTTTTCAGCAGGACGGTACGTACAGTAGGGTATACACTTGCAAAAGCCAAACAAAACATTAACTGCATTTGAAAAGAGTATACTGTAGACGCCTATGAAATAAGTTCTGTCCAAACTGTGTTCAAGCATTCTCTTTCCTTAGGAATGCATGCTGTCTGAGTTACAATTAATCCGCATTGCTTGAAGTGAGTCCATGTGAATTAACCTTTTGTGTAGCTAGTAAATGTTTAGTGGCACTGCATGTCTGCTGTTTGTTGTGATTGAATGCTATTAAAGAAAAAGCCAAGTCCTGAGGAGTGTACATTGTACAGTTAATTAGTGGTATGTGAGCATTTCTTCACTCATGATCAGTGTAGCATGTGTAACTGAGAAGTATGCCATGTACCTCTGACCTTGGAGGAGGCTACTGTACATTGGTTCCATCTAGTGGTATATATACAGTAGGCCTTAGTACAAGCTGTTTGTTGAGTGTCCCCCAGAGGCTCAGGTTGTCTTAATTGCTACTGTTTCTAAATTGGGTATGGCACATACAGTAGGTACATACAGTAGGTGCACAGATCTCCACTGAAGTTTTACTGTCCCTGTAAACAAATGGCTGAATGAATTGGTCTGTAAAACCTTTTATTTTATGAAACAACTTTCCAGTTAGTAAAGATAACTGTAGGACCTTGTTGAATATCCTTGTCTCAGGCTATTTAGTTGAAACATATAATAATAATACGACTGTACTATCATGGTTACCACTGGTGTAAGTCATTGATCAGGTCACTGACAGACCAGGATTCGATAAATTCATTTGTTATTACTTGTCCACCGGGCTAGCTAGGAGTCCCAAAGTCTACTTGTCCGCATGAATATGCACTGAGTCCATATCTAATTATCTAGTGCTAGTGTGATAAAGTGGAATTTTTGGTTTTAAGGTCTTCCCTGGTAACTGCATGCTTATGTGACTTCAGGCTTTCCTTGGCAGGGATTAAAGTAAACACTTCCTGTTACTCAAGCCTTTCTATATTTAGACTTAAGCATGGGAGCTAAGTTGGAGGAGACAGGGAGCAAAGGGATGCTTTGAGGTCTACCTGAGCTACTTCCTTTTGGGGCAGTGTGGACAGTGTGCACAAATCTGCATAAGTGGTGAAAAGTCTGATATAAACAGCCTTAGGTAAAATAGGCCTTTGGACAATCAGTGGAGTTGGGCCGGCCAGTTTTAGGTTATTCAATTAATGTTTTAGCATGATAGTATAGTATTCAGTACAGGTGTTTTATCCTTTATTGGCCCTGATCAAAGTTAGTACAGTATGATTTCCCCATGATTGAAACCTGTGGAGTGATGTCCACTCTTGATCAGTTTTCTTGCTGACTTGTGGAAATGGGGGAGCCCAGGGGGGGGGATGTCCTTGCTGACATAGGCTGTGGTTAGCCGTCTCCCTTTGGCATTATCAAATTATAGCCAACACTCTTCTTTTTTGTTTTTCTTTGTTTTGCTTTGTACCGAACTTGTATCCCACGTACTGAAGAATTGTATTTGCCAGACTAAATTTAAGGGTGCATAATGCAGACCATCCATCTCATTTGATTGTCTTTTTATTATCTATCCCAAATTATAAAAGGAGTAAGCACCAGGCAGAAGAACCACAACCCCATTCATCCCACAGTCGTGACAACACCATCTTGATATGGAGGCTGCAGACAATTCCAGAAAGTCTCTTATCTTTGGTATGTCTCATTCCCAAGTGCTTCAATTTTTCCTTCTTCTGTGGCTTATTTTGTCAAATGTTGTACCTGTCTTACAATGTTATTGGACTCTTTGACTCCAAAAGCCTTGTCTCTACAGTGTGCAGCTATAGATACAAGAAGGTTACAGCACTGTATATTCCGACAACACCCCTTAATACTTACAAATTCCCATCATAGGACAAGAAAATATTTAATTCTACAAGGTCTTGTAAGCATTTTTATTCCAAACAAAAAACAAAAGCAGGTAATGTGAGTTGTACAACTAGGAGAGCATCATGTGCAGTTTATAATTGCACAATGCACTATTTTTTAATTAAAGGGCCAAATAATCCTCTCACCCCAAAGTACACTTTTTGTAAGAGGTAACAGAAACTCTCAATGGCTCAGCTCTTTGATGGACTGCTCATTCAAACAATGCAAAGCACCAAAGCTTACATTATTACACAGCATGAACTGTGTTAAGAGAGTGTTTCCATCAAAAGCATTGAGCTTTTCTATGCTCACCCTTAAGCAGTAAACTGAGATGAGGAGTTCTTTATAAAGGGGAAGAGTAGAGATGAGGCTCATCCAGGGAAGTTGAGGAGTGAGGGTTATGGTCGATGGGTGGTACAGTGACTATATGCCTGATATCTTCTATCCAACTCTAGCAGCATGCTCTAAAATATGTGTTTCCTGGTATTCTAGGCTAAAGGTAATTCTGTGACTTCAATTACCACAGATTTACTGTAGGAGTTTGGGGCAAAGTGTAATAGTGTAGCTTCAACGCTGTAAATGAGCATGGTTGTATCTTGTCTCAAGACATGCGACTGTAGTTTCAGATGCAAGAACTATTCTTGTTTTGCTACAGAAAGGAGAATGATTTCATTACAAGCACATTTGCTATGTCTTATTTAGTACCCCCCCTCCCCCCTCTTTCCCTTCAGTGAGATTAATAACCTATTTTTGTTTCCATGAAATTGCTGTACTGTACATTAGTACATGTTACGTACCTGCCAGATCCCCACCCCAGGTATGAGCGTTAAAAAGGGATTAAGCAAAACTCACTATGGGTGACTGGTCTTTTTTTTTTTAAATTTACATCTTAAAGGCAGTCATTCATCACCCTAAACTACAGTTTCAGTATACATATATCAAAACTCTCAATTGGTACAGCTCTTTGATTGGCATCACATTCAAACAATGCATCATTGCTAAATTACACAGCATGGGCACTGAGAGTGTCTTGATTACACATTGTGGACTTGTATGGCCACTGGGACAAGCCATGAAGCAATAAACAAGGATTGTGTCTGGATAAAGATGAGTTTTAGATAAATGTGGGAAGGGCTAGAAGTAAGTAGGTTGGGAGAATTGGAACTGTTTGGGATGATGAAAATATGCCTTTAAAGGTCAGCTAGAGTTAAGTGGCCCCTAAATTATTTTGAAACAATTACCACCAAATTTCACAACATGTCAGAAAAAAATATCCTTGAAACAATCTCGTTAGAACTGTTCTCAGTATTAGTGATATGCCCATTTAAGCATTTGAAACATGACCATGAAGGTTGAAATTTGATAGCACTTTATCTCAGAATAAACTGAAATGCGATGTAGCCCTTCAGTGCACTTTAGGTAATTTGATTCCCTTTTTGCCAGCACTTATTTCAGGATTTGGTGTAAGTTGTTATTTGAACCCCAGAGTTGTTTGGCTTCTATATATTGTATCAGAATGGTAATCAAATCTGCTGCTCATTGAAGCAGCTAATAGGAGTAATGAACCAGTGGTCGGGTACTATAATTGGGAACCGCAGTTTTTCCCTAAGAACTGTGGTAGCCCTGACGGATCTCCTTAAAGGCTAATTTTCCGTAATGATGATGTTTCTGCTATAAATTCTATTTCAATTAAGAAGCTTGCATGATAGCTGTTCACATTGGTGCAACTGCATTTGCCCTGTGAATGACCAAAAAAGGAAGACAAATGCAGAGTGGCTCATAAATACACACTGCACACAGAGAGAGTTTTGGTTACATTTTAGGGTCAGTGTACAGTACAGCCAGGTCAGCTACCATGGATTGATGTGTTTGCATGCAAAAGCTTATTTTCACAACTGCTCAAAGGTGACAAGGTGCAGTCAACATGAGCAGCTGTTTGCAGAGGAAAACCAATATACATTGCCTGAGAGTAATGGGACTTTATAGGAAAAGAGAGTTTCCAGGCTACATTAATGTGTACAGTATGAAACAGGAATAATGATCATTGCAAGGGGCCTGCACATGACCTTCTGCTTACTGTGTGTACAGGACTGTACTTTACAGGTGCCATTAATGTGTTAGGCTACTGTAGGTCGAGATGATCAAAGTCAGTTCCAGTCTATTGACACTTAGCTTGAGAGGGTGATCTTTACACTGTACCATTGAACCATCTTTTTCATGACCTATCGTGAAGAAAGATAAAGAAAACTCACTGGGGAATTTTGAACCTGCAGAAAAAGCCTGTCTCAATATCAATCTTTTCCTATCTTCCCTGATGGTCATGTGTTATATTATGGTGTATGTTTTATTTCATCAGGAGTTCCCGACAAGCGTTGCAGCTGTGAGGGCCCGTGCGACCCGAAGAACGGTGGCAGCTCCGTTTTAGGTACGTTTAAAACTGCTTGATAGGTGTACATATAAGACTGTGCTTTCATGTTTTGTCCCTTGCATGTTTTCTTGACTCCCATGATGTGGCCAAATGCATTTGACCTGATTTTGAAACTTGTCATTCAAGCAGCACAATTTCCTGACTTCAAATGTACTTCTCTGAGATTTAGAGGTATTTTTCAGCAGCTGGGGTCTTTCTGCATTCAGTAATTCACTCACCTCATATGTCTGCATGCTTCTAGCATTCACCCTGACCTCATCCTGGCATGTAAGCCCACAGTCCTGGTTGTTTCCTTATTGAATAAACTGAACATTAAAAAATCATGCATCAGCAACTTTTTAGTGCATCATATTCCCAACAAATGTGTCTGAAATGGCTGCCTCATTTCCTTTATTCTCATGTCCATGGCAAAATTTCAAGGCTGGTCTTTCTTTTCGAGGGGGGGGGGGGGAGAAGAGAATTACCTGGCTACATTCATGAACTTAACAGGGTGCCATTAATGTGTTAGACTACTGTAGGTCGAGATGATCAAAGTCAGTTCCAGTCTATTGACACTTAGCTTGGGAAGGTGATGTTTACATTGTACCATTGAACCGCCTTTTATCATGACCTATATCGTGAAGAAAGATAAAGAAAACTCACTGGGGAATTTTGAACCTGCAGAAAAAGCCTGTCTCAATATCAATCTTTTCCTATCTTCCCTGATGGTCATGTGTTATATTAAAATGTATGTTTTATTTCATCAGGAGTTCCCGACAAGCGTTGCGGCTGTGAGCGCCCGTGCGACCCGAAGAACGGTGGCAGCTCCGTTTTAGGTACGTTTAAAACTGCTTGATAGGTGTACCTATAAGACTGTGCTTTCATGTTTTGTCCCTTGCATGTTTTCTTGACTCCCATGATGTGGCCAAATGCTTTTGACCTGATTTTGAAACTTGTCATTCAAGCAGCACAATTTCCTGACTTCAAATGTACTTCTCTGAGATTTAGAGGTATTTTTCAGCAGCTGGGGTCTTTCTGCATTCAGTAATTCACTCACCTCATATGTCTGCATGCTTCTAGCATTCACCCTGACCTCATCCTGGCATGTAAGCCCACAGTCCTGGTTGTTTCCTTATTGAATAAACTGAACATTAAAAAATCATGCATCAGCAATTTTTGAGTGCATCATATTCCCAACAAATGTGTCTGAAATGGCTGCTTCATTTCCTTTATTCTCATGTCCATGGCAAAATTTCAAGGCTGGTCTTTCTTTTCGAGGGGGCGGGGAGAAGAGAATTACGTGGCTACATTCATGAACTTAACAGGGGCCATGAATGTGTTAGACTACTGTAGGTCGAGATGATCAAAGTCAGTTCCAGTCTATTGACACTTAGCTTGGGAAGGTGATGTTTACATTGTACCATTGAACCGCCTTTTATCATGACCTATATCGTGAAGAAAGATAAAGAAAACTCACTGGGGAATTTTGAACCTGCAGAAAAAGCCTGTCTCAATATCAATCTTTTCCTATCTTCCCTGATGGTCATGTGTTATATTAAAATGTATGTTTTATTTCATCAGGAGTTCCCGACAAGCCTTGTGGCTGTGATGGCCCGTGCGACCCGAAGAACGGTGGCAGCTCCGCTTTAGGTACGTTAAAATCTGCTTGATAGGTGTACCTATAAGACTGTGTTTTCATGTTTTGTCCCTTGCATGTTTTCTTGACTCCCATGATGTGGCCAAATGCATTTGACCTGATTTTGAAACTTGTCATTCAAGCAGCACAATTTCCTGACTTCAAATGTACTTCTCTGAGATTTAGAGGTATTTTTCAGCAGCTGGGGTCTTTCTGCATTCAGTAATTAACTCATCCCATGTCTACATCATTCTAGCTTTCACCCTGATCCCTGCATTAAAGTGTGTCATTTGATTGATATGTGCAGTGTGTAAAAAACTGTCAGATTCAAAACACAGTCCTGTTTGTTTCTTGATTGAATGGAAACTGTTAAAAACCATGCATCAGCATTTTTTTTAGTGTATTTCGTATTGCCAATGCATGTGTCTGAAGTGGCTGTTTACATTTCCTTCATTCTAATGTTATTCCCAAAATTTGAAGGACGTGTTATGTTGCATTTTAAACCCATTGCATGCAAAAGAAAATTTATACACAAATGGTCTTTTTCATTGCTTTTCTCAGTTAATATGCAAAGATCCAAGACTGTGCTGTCTCGATTAAGGTTGCATGAATCGATTCATTTTGTTAAAGTGCTCCTCATTAAAACTTTCAGGTTAATAGTTTTTTTTCCTCCTCTTCCTCCAGAAAATTACCCCAGCTCCTCTCTCGATCCTGCTCATGATGCAGAACAGACCAACACCCAGAAAGAAAATATAGATGACCCTGAAAAGGCTTTGTTTGGTATGTGGAACTTTTGTCATGTCCTTATATTTAAACTGTGCTTCTGTTTTCCTCTTCTAGTCATCTTTCAAATTCCCCCTTTGGACTCCTAAATGATATGGTGTGTTTCATTAAGAAAAGAGTATATTGATCAAGCAAGAGGCATACATGTGTCTCCCTGGTTAGCTCAGCTCTTGAAGTGTGAGTAGAGCCTATGCTCTATCTGGTACTGTGGGACAAAATGTCCCTCTCATTCTCTTCGAAAGACTTCAGTGTTTCCTTCAAATGTGGAATTTAGACCAGAGGATGGTTTTTGCCACTGAGTAGGATGTCAAGATTTTGGAGACGATTGGTTTAGGGATTACATTCAGTTTGATATTTTTTACAAAAAGAGCTTCTTCAAGCTCAGCTGGTGTTCGTTTTACACTCAGTTAACCCCCATTTGAGCTGTTTCTAGTGTACTGCTGCTATGCTGGGTGTAAATGTCTTAAGGGAGTAGTGGGCCTGTTTCCTGCAGTGCGGGACGTGTTTGTGCTGGCATCTTGAAGCCTGCTTAAGGTAGAGTTTCTTGAAGTTTGGAAGTAATACTGTTCCTGGCACTTATTGTACATGCTGAAAGCAAACTGATGCTATGGTAATATTCAATGTCATGCAGCTACACAGGTATTTGCTGTGTGAGCTAACATTGCAGACAGATGGGTCATTGTTTATCCAGGAAGTTCCTATATTTGGCTCATCATCTCTTGTTTTCATGGTGTAAATGAAGCTGAAATCCTGAAGAATGTTAAAGATTTTCTTTTCTTTTCTCCCATGAAGTCAGGTATCAGTTGAGGAATTGATTGCTTGGAATAGTTTTTGTTTAAAGAGGAAGTGCAGTCACACAAACTTGAATTAGTGTTGTATACTCTCCTATTTCATGATTTTTTCCCTCTATTTTGAAATCAAATTTACAAGGAGAAGCTGCTTCGTTTACATATAGGTCAAAATATTAATTTTGACAGGTACTTTGGTGAGAAAATTGTTAAATTTAGCTGTTACTTTAAAGTTTGGAGTGACTGCTCTTGTCCTATACCAAGCAGCAGTGTTATGCCATGGATAGTACAAACTCAGGTGATTATATAAAGTGTACACCATGATTGTGTTTAAAATAAATGATAAAAAAGAAAAAACTGAACAGTTCATTACATTAAGAAGTGTTGAGCAACTGCATCAATTGCTGCTCTCGTCTTAATTACACAGATGCATGGACATTATGACTTCGCTTGCTTAAAAATAAGGACACTCTGACCAGACCCCACAAAGGGAGGTCGGCTGTAATAAAATCCTCCTTTTCTGTTCATTTATTTGTTGTAAGAAACTGCCATCACTTCTGCAATAGCTCTTAACCCATGGCCTGTGAGGAAGTTTTTCCAGTTGATTGTACACAGCCTACTAACACAGCAGATAAGCTTTTGAAATGGCCCAATTGATTGCAGAGTTAAATGGTTTGCTTTAATTACACAAAGAAGGGTTCAGGTGTCACTGAGAATAAATCAGCCATCTTCACAGAAACCAAATTTAACTGGATTTGATAAAGATTCCAAAACCAGAGTTTGGATCTCTAAGCAGATGAGACTGTACCGGATAATTATTTAATGTGCTCATAACCTCCTCTCTTACTTTTACTTTATATGAGATAATGATTCTACCAACACCCTGTTAGCATATTTAATTGGATCATTAAGTTGTGTATTCTCATACAACTCTTGATTGTAACATAACACTCATGCAAGTAACTTACTGCTAATTACTTTGAGATGCTGGTTGATAGTTCATTTAATTGTTATTGAAACTACCATTTTCAGAGATTTTTCTCCTCCGCGATACTACATTAGCTGTTGCTAAACTCATGTATACTTGCATTCTTAGTGCACTAATTTACAGGTGTTTTTTCTTCATGTGTGTAGTTTCTCTTTCTTGCTGTGTAGCTCTGCTAATTTGTAATGTGGGTATCAATGCAACTACTCCCCCCCTATAGTCATGAGAAATGTTAATAACTTTCTTTTCTCAAACTTTTTCCTTTCTCATGGCAGGAGCAGTGAGCACTCTTGTTGAATTTGTGTGCGAAAAACTGCCTCCAGCATCTTCAAAGAATCTGCTACACCAAATTGGTACTTTGCAAGCAACATCACAAGACATGACTAGGCAGCTTCATGAGGAAACAGTCACAAAGCTTTCTGACCCTTACTCGTCAAATGTCGCACCTTGCAAGATTGATGGGACACAGAACAACCATTTGGAAGAAACAAGTACCTCTGATGAAGATAGTCAATGCAGTGACCTGGAAGATATGGACTTGGCATTCACTAGTGATGACAGTCAACAGTCTGACTACTCTCCATGTGAAGAAGAAGAAGAAGAAGAAGAAGAAGAAGCCTCTTCATGCTTGAATATCAAACGGCGAGTAGCGGGGTTAGAGTCTTCCAAAAGTTGCGATTAAAAGCAAAATTTAATATGGGCGTGAATGACAGATTCCCACACTCTCAAACTAAGGACTTTGTGAAATTTTTGGGATCACCAGCGGGGGTTGAAGTCCAATGTGAAAGAGGTGGACTCGGCTGTTTCCAGATGTCTTTACTATCTGGACAGCAGGATGTTGCAGTGGTCTAACCTTTTAAAATTAAGCAGGGTGTCGGATTGGCTTGGAATGCATGCCTCCTTTGGTGATGGGCCCAGTGCCTTGATTAATAAAATCTATTACATTCAGGCAGGCTTAAAATATTTGCGTTACTTGTCGACAGATGATGAACATCAACAAACAAAGTGTTCATCAGCTTTGCAAGAGTTAGATACTTGGAGGATCAGGTACAGACCCCTACTTAGGAAGAGACGGTGCATGATCAAGGATGCAATGTGTAAGAAAGATGATGAAATGATTTCTTTAAAGCTATACACAGACGTGGTAAATGATCAAGGTTTACAACGTAAAGCTTGGGACATTGTAAACAAGGGTCGTTCAGGGTTTTCTGTTGCAAGAGATGAGTTTGTGTATGTAGTGAGGTACTGCCTGACAATGTTAGTCATAAAAAATGCAAAACGTCCTGGGGTGCTTGCTGGTATGAAACTACAGGAATGGAACAGTCGCAACACTTGCCAAGACGGATTGAAGCTTGTTCTGGTCAGAAACCACAAAACTGCCAGCAGTGGCTCGAGTCATGTGTATGTTGAAGCCAACGATGAGAACCTTATAATGAGCTACATTAGTTACATCCGTCCCTTTGCCCAAAATTCACAAAAGACTGGCTTCGTCTTCATAAATTATGCTGGAACACAATTAGGAAATGTGAGCTCACAAATAAGAAAAATCGTTCCCAAAGGCGTTAAATTTTCTGCCACTAAAATGCGAAAAGTTTACTCCACGTGCGTAGGGGAACTCGGTAGCTACTTGAAAGAGACACAAGTTGCCCAGCTTGCTGACCACAGTCCAGAGACACAACAAAGGTATTATGTAGCAAAGCGCAAGCAAAAACAGACAGCTGAAGCATATCAAACCTTGCAAAATTTGAGAAATGATTCTATCAGGGAATCCTACTTAGAAGACTCTTCTGCAAAAGAAAATCCACAATCTTAAGAGGCTCTGTTCTTTTCCTTCGGTTTAAGCACCATCCTCCCTGATGGGCTGAAATTGGCGCTGCTTAGTAATTGCAAAACCGCAATCAGTGTATGTTGAAGCTTGGCATTTGAATCTTTTAAGTGGCTGCATATACTGTACTTCAAACCTGTCTCTTTTGCTCAAAGCTGGTTTTGTCTAAATAAATTTGACCCAAATGCAATTACAGAATGTGAGCACATTCATAAGAAAGGTTTGTTCCTACAGGAACTCTATTTTCTGCCACTAAAGTGAAAAAACTTTTACTTGATATAGATAGAGGAACTTGTAAATATTTAATGTGGTTATTGATGCAACTTGAACACCCCCAACATGATATTGGGAGGTATTAATCATGAATGCTGTGGATTACCTTTTTAAACTTTCTCATTGCAAAAGCAGTGGGTACTCTTGTTAAATTTGTCTGTCAAAAATTGCCTCCAGCATTTTTGAGGAATCTGCTGAATCGGATTGGCGCTTTGGAAGCAACATCACAAGACTTGAGGATATACAGTAGGCAGCCTTGTATTGAATCTGTCGCAAAACTTTCTGATCCTTGCTTGTCAGTTTGCTCACCTTGCAATTAAGAATGATACAGGGCACAGAACATCCAGTTGGAGGACTGAGCCTGTTTAGCACCTCTGATGAAGATAGCCAATGTAGTGACATGTAACTTAGGTATTGACTTGGCAGCCATTCACAGTCAGCAGTCTGACTACTCTCCATTCGATGTTGATAAAGTAAAATAAGGAAAAGAGTCACCATGCTCAAGTGTTATATGACAAAAAGGGGTAAATTCTTCCAAAATGTTGCAATTGGAGGCAAAATGCAAAATGGGCGTGAATGACAGACTCCCACACTCTCAAACTAAGGACTTGGTGAAATTCTGGGTTCATCAGCAGGGAGGGGTCAAAGTCCAATGTAAAAGGGGTTGATCCTGCTGTTTATCAATGTCTTCACTATCTAAACAACAGAATGTTGAGGGGATCAAACCTTTTAAAATTTAGCAGGGTATCAGATTGGCTTGGAATGTATGCCTCCTTTGGTGATGGGCCCAGTTCCTTGATGAGTAAAATCTATAACATTCAGGCAGACTTAAAATATTTGCATTACTTGTAGACAGGTGAAGAACATCAACAAAGTGTTCATCAGCTTTGCAAGAGTTAGATACTTGGAGGATCAGTTACAGACCTCTACTTAAGAAGAGACAGTGTATGATCAAGGATGCAATGTGTAAGAAAGATGATGAAATGATTTTATCAGATTGGGTTTTTGCCAGCAACATCACAAGACTTGAGTATAAAGGCAGCCTCATATTGAATCTGTCACAAAACTTTATGATTGTTGCTTGTCAGTTTGCTCACCTGGCAATTAAGAATGATACAGGGCACCGAACAACCAGTTGGAGCACTGAGCAAGTTTAGTACCTCTGATGAAGATAACCAATGTATTGACATGGAACTTAGGTATTTACTTGGCAGCCATCCACTAGTGATGACAGTCAGCAGTCTGACTCTTCTCCATGTCTTGATGATGAAGTAGAATAAGGAAAAGAGTCACCATGCTCAAGTATTATATGACAAAAAGGTGTAAATTCTTCCAAAATGTTGCAATTGAACACAAAATGCAAAATGGGTGTGAATGACAGGTTCCCACAGTTTCAAACTAAGAACTTTTAGAAATTCTGGGTTTTGAAGGGGATTTTTTATAGCCTATTAAACACAGTCAAGAGACACACCTGAGGTCTTATGTTGCACAGCACAAGTAAAAATATGAAGCAGAAGCATTCATCAAATTTTGCAAAATTTGAGAAATCACTCTGCCAGATAGTCCTCTGTAGAGACTCTTCTGCCTCTATGTTAGACATTTTACTTATTTTCTTTACAAAACAGAAGTTTTATGTAGTGAGCACAAGTGCATACAGGCTCATGAAGCATATGAAACCTTGCCAAATTTGGAGGAACAAGTCTGTAAAAAAGATATTCCTCCTTGGACACTCGTCAGTGTAAAAAGAGCTCCTGTGTCTAGAGACTTTTGACTTCTTTGGTCTCATTAAAAAAAAAAAATGCATGAATGCATTCTTATTGTGAAAGATTGGGCATTTTCTACTTTAATCATTTAGTACAACACCAAAAAAGCATGCTCAGTTATACATTGGCTGTATCTATCCAATGGCAAAGTCATCTGCTGAGTGACAGGGGAATCCATATGAAGATTTAAATTCACAGTGTTAAAAGGTGGTCTAGTCAGTGTGGGGACTTATAGCAGTTAGTGCCTTTTTACATCTTATATGTGAGGTGTGCTTTCATAAAGAATGAAAGAAATAGACACCTCTCTAGTTTTAAATACTTCGATTCCTAAAGATTTTAGAGAAGTAAAGTAGATTTGCATAGTCTGTGCACCTGTTTTTTGAAAATTAAGTCTAAAATTATATTATGCACCCAACTAGTTTGTGATTTATGTCACTGAAGAGAATAGTTAAATTTAGAAGCATATTTACATTTGACTTAAGCTAGATAATAAAATCAGCTAGAAGGGAATAGGATGTAATTTCTGGGACTGGAACATTTTGTGCGTGTATATGTGTGCATGAGAAGGAGGTAATGGTTGTTGGGTACAAGAGAAGCTATCATCCTGAATTTCAGAAGTGATTTTTTGTTTTTGTTGTTGTTTTTTTTTATTCATAAGGGACACCCCCATAGTTATGTTGCTTGTGTAAGGCATATCCCTTGCAGTCTTAGAGGAAAAGTTATGGTGGTGACCTGGTTGTTTGAACATTGTTGTAGAAAGATGTAGTCAATGTCTTACAGTCAGTCGGTGTACAGAGAAACTAGAAAAGTACATTGTATACTGGGACAAAGTTAGCTTCTGGAAAAGTATATATGCATGTTTCCTTGCTAGGCTGGAGGCTTTGACTATATCAATGTTTGTTTTTTTTTTGTTTGTTTGTTTGTTTGTAAACTTTGTAAATGACAGGCAGAAGTTAGCAAATTTGATCTTTCCAGGTTATAAAGAGTATTTTCTTCATGTAAAATGTATGTTATTCCCGTAGAGTTTTGTACTCAAATTCAGTTGCTTCATGATATGCACGGACCAAGAACATGTATTTTAGGAACTTGATAAAAAAAAAACCAAGAAATAAAAGTCATTGGGAACAATGTACAATCTGTGATTTGTCTATATCTGTTAGTAGGCTATTTTTGTAATTCTTTCCCTTCATCTTCAGGTGTAGTTAGGATCTTATTAGCAGTCTCAAACAATATATGAGTAACCCCAAATTTGTGATTTTATTTATTAAAAGGTGAAATGACTGTCAGCCACATGTGACTTCAGGTTTTCGAGTAAACTGGTCATAGTAGAATCGTCCTGTGACTAGCCCAACCCCCCTCCTCCCCACCCCACCACCCTTTCACATCCCCTCCTCCTCCCAGACCCTGTTAAATCATGTTGTGAGAGACAGGTCAGTTGCTGGGAGGGGGCCAGGATTGCCGAACGTACGTTAATAGCACTTAATGCCGAACTTAAAGGCATATTTTCATCATCCCAAACAGTTCCAATTCTCCCAACCTACTCACTTCTAGCCCCTCCCACATTTATCTAAAACTCATCTTTATCCAGACACAATCCTAGTTTATTGCTTCATGGCTTGTTCCAGTGGCCATATAAGTCCATAATGTGTGATCAAGACACTCTCAGTGCTCATGCTGTGTAATTTAGCTATGATGCATTGTTTGAATGTGATGCCAATCAAAGAGCTGTACCAATTGAGAGTTTTGATATATGTATACTGAAACTGTAGTTTGGGGTGACGAACGGCTGCCTTTAATACACAGGCTGTTTCCGGAGGTGTCGGTGTTTTGGGATACCGGTTTTTCATTTTGCGGTAATGATATATATTTTTTTCGCGGCCCCTATGTTGCTTTGCACGTACAAAATAAGCGAGGCAGACTTCACCATAATTTGAATCGCGGTTTTCTCAATACAGGCATGCATCACGGTGTAAAGATAATTTGGTTCTTACCGTAGATGACTGGTGAAAACATTCACCTGAACATCAATTTCATTTCTCATGAATTCAATGAAAATTTCTTCAAATCGCCTTCGAAAAATTTCGCGTGCAGTTCTTCCAAAAATGAACTGTTGTGGAGATTTAAAGGCAATCCATCTCGGCGTGACTCCTGATTCGGAGATTATATACTTTGCTTTGTGGGGAGATGAAAGTGGTTTCCGGCATGCAGGCAAAAATGGAAAGAGAGGGCGCCGGACTGTTTTCCTCTTGCGGCTAGTTGAAATACTGACTAATAGGCTGGTACACACGCTATCGGTATCATCCCTTGGGAAGAAAATTGGTCTGACCCTTACCTTTTTGAGATAATGAGATAAACGGATAGCTCTGACTTAGGTCTATAAAGGGTCAATAACCCTAACTTGAAAAAGAATGCAGAAAACCTGAAAATCATGCTTTATGCTGAGGGTAAGGGTCACTCAGCCCTAACTCCAAGGTTAGGGTTGAGTTGAACAACCCCCATTTTTTGGGCCTGTTTCGTGACCTCTAGAGTTAGGTCCGCAAGAAATCACTCGCCCTTTGTCAAAAATGGCCCATCCGACAGTTAGGGTGGGGCAAAACCTGTATCAGGGTTAGGGTTAGGGTTAGGGTTAGGGTTGGGGTCCTAACTCTCCGAGAAAAAATTGCCTGTGGCAAAAACCGAACACATCTTTGGATAGTCCTTTTCAAGGCCCGTTTAGGTTCGATCTCAATTTGCCCCTTTCTCTTCCCCGCAAGAATCTAGACCGGCCCGAAAGTGCACTCCGGGGCCCTCCTTTTTCCCCACAGGAGCGGAACGAAGGTTTCAACCGATGAAAAAGGTTCCCCGTGGCGCGGGTGGCCTACGTCCGTCTTAGTATAAAAGAGTCAACGAGCGAAAATTACCAGGACCGTTCTCGCGGGCTTAATTTCCAAATACCATTTTTTCCGCAATAAGAAGGGCCCTACAAGATAAACGCTTCACAATTCAAAAAACCCAGTAGGTCCTACACTAAAATAAAAATACCAAGCGTCTGCATCCCTCGAGAAGCCGGACAAGCATTTTGGAGCCGATCGGGGCCTTTTCAACGGAATGAGAGACTTTTTCCCGAGGCCAGTCTTTCGAGCAGTTTTTGGTCGATATTTTCTTGTAAGGAAAAGAGATGGCAACGCGCTCGGTGTCAGGTTAAAGCTGCCATTTCTCCAAAAATCTATGCTGTGAATTTAAAGGAAACGAGCAATTTGCCTCGTTCTCCCTTCTTTAAGTCTGTAGGCTGTCACAAAGCCGAAGTCTGCGGCCCCCACCCCCTCCCAGGAGCGGACCGAAGAGTGGAAATTTATTCACTGAATGATCTGAAATAGTGCATTGTAAAGCCCGTATTACACAAATTACACGAATTACTTTTTTTTCCTACTGCAACGTTGTTTATGTGACATTGCATAGCAATTAGACTTTGACTATATCAATGTTTTTTTTTCTTTGTCTGTAAACTTTGTAAATGACAGGCAGAAGTTAGCAAATTTGATCTTTTTAGTTTGAAGAGAGTATTTTCTTTATGTAAAATGTATGTTATTCACGTAGGGTTTTGTACACAAATTCAGTTGCTTCATGATATGCACGGACCAAGAACATGTATTTTAGGAACTTGATAAAAAAAAAAAAAAACCCAAGAAATAAAAGTCATTGGGAACAATGTACAATCTGTGATTTGTCTGTCTCTGTTAGTAGGCTATTTTTGTCATTCTTTCCCTTCATCTTCAGGTGTATTTAAGATCTTATTAGCAGTCTCAAACAATATATGAGTAACCCCAAATTTGTGATTTTATTTATTAAAAGGTGAAATGACTGTCAGCCACATGTGACTTCAGGTTTTCGAGTAAACTGGCCATAGTAGAATCGTCCTGTGACTAGCCCAACCCCCCTCCTCCCCACCCCACCACACTTTCACATCCCCTCCTCCTCCCAGACCCTGTTAAATCATGTTGTGAGAGACAGGTCAGTTGCTGGGAGGGGGCCAGGATTGCCGAACGTACGTTAATAGCACTTAATGCCGAACTTAATACACAGGCTGTTTCCGGAGGTGTCGGTGTTTTGGGATACCGGTTTTTCATTTTGCGGTAATGATATATATTTTTTTCGCGGCCCCTATGTTGCTTTGCACGTACAAAATAAGCGAGGCAGACTTCACCATAATTTGAATCGCGGTTTTCTCAATACAGGAATGCATCACGGTGTAATGATAATGTCGATTGCCCGTAGCTCAGAATAGGGCTCATAATTTGGTTTTTTCCTAGATGACTGGTGAAAACATTCACCTGAACATCAATTTCATTTCTCATGAATTCAATGAAAATTTCTTCAAATCGCCTTCGAAAAATTTCGCGTGCAGTTCTTCCAAAAATGAACTGCTGTGGAGATTTAAAGGCAATCCATCTCGGCGTGACTCCTGATTCGGAGATTATATACTTTGCTTTGTGGGGGAGATGAAAGTGGTTTCCGGCATGCAGGCAAAAATGGAAAGAGAGGGCGCCGGACTGTTTTCCTCTTGCGGCTAGTTGAAATACTGACTAATAGGCTGGTACACACGCTATCGGTATCATCCCTTGGGAAGAAAATTGGTCTGACCCTTACCTTTTTGAGATAATGAGATAAACGGATAGCTCTGACTTAGGTCTATAAAGGGTCAATAACCCTAACTTGAAAAAGAATGCAGAAAACCTGAAAATCATGATTTATGCTGAGGGTAAGGGTCACTCAGCCCTAACTCCAAGGTTAGGGTTGAGTTGAACAACCCCCATTTTTTTGGCCTGTTTCGTGACCTCTAGAGTTAGGTCCGCAAGAAATCACTCGCCCTTTGTCAAAAATGGCCCATCCGACAGTTAGGGTGGGGCAAAACCTGTATCAGGGTTAGGGTTAGGGTCCTAACTCTCTGAGAAAAAAATCGCCCCCGGCAAAAACCGAGCACATCTTTGGATAGTCCTTTTCAAGGCCCGTTTAGGTTCGATCTCAATTTGCCCCTTTCTCTTCCCCGCAAGAATCTAGACCGGCCCGAAAGTGCACTCCGGGGCCCTCCTTTTTCCCCCACAGGAGCGGAACGAAGGTTGCAACCGATGAGAAAAGGTTCCCCGTGGCGCGGGTGGCCTACGTCCGTCTTAGTATAAAAGAGTCAACGAGCGAAAATTACCAGGGCCGTTCTCGCGGGCTTAATTTCCAAATACCATTTTTTCCGCAATAAGAAGGGCCCTACAAGATAAACGCTTCACAATTCAAAGAACCCAGTAGGTCCTACACTAAAATAAAACTACCAAGCGTCTGCATCCCTCGAGAAGCCGGACAAGCATTTTGGAGCCGATCGGAGCCTGCGGCCCTCATGCCACCACCCCCTCCCAGCAGCGGAACGAAGAGTGGAAATTTATTCACTGAATGATCTGAAATAGTGTATTGCAAAATCGTTTGCAAAACCCGTATTGCACAAATTAAACGAATTACTTTTTATCCTACTGCAACGTTGTTTATGTGACAATGCATAGCAAGATGGGCATAAAAACTGTGTAAACACATTTTTGCACTAAAAATGAAGAAAAACATAGACAGTGATTTGAGTAAAACAAAGTACCATCTTCAATACAGTGAATAAGCTTTAATATTTGTATTTTTTTTTTATCTCAGCTAAAAGAAGTCCTCTGAAGATGGTTATCACACCATTTATATGCAGTATTAGATTTTGTCACACACAGTTTGTAAGTTTAGACTATTGGTACTCTTCAAGTTGTAATACAATTTTATTGCACAGAGATATTAACTGAAGGAGAACAGCGGCGGATCCATAATTTTTCAGAGGGAGAGGGACAGGTCAGTTGTGGCAGAAATGGTTAATACGGAGGGGCGGTTGAATGCCCGGGAGAACTATCTAAGCGGAGTGTATAGACAATTTTGAAAAGTTAGAATCCCGAGACAGTCGGAAATGGCATTCCCCATGACTTGCAAGGAGAATTTTAAGCAGTTGGTGTTTCGAACTTTCTTCTTGCAAAGAAATTTTAATGTAAACAAAAAGGACGATAAAGTGAAAAATGGTCGGATTTGCCTAATCAACTGCAGGGGTTATTTGGTGTGAAAAAGGGGGGGGGGGAAGCCGAGAACTATGTCATTAAACAAATATGACACATCACAAAGGCCGATTTAAGTTGGAACAAGGAATTACTTTTGTTCAAGTGAAAACACACACACACACACACACACACATACACACACAAACCATTTTGGGGAGTGGGGGGGGGGCGACTACCCAATTGTCCTTTACTGGCCAGGTTGCCGAACTCTGCCCTGAAACGGTTGTCATTGAAAATTGTCAGCGTACAAAGAGTAAGCATGAGGTATTTTACCCTTCAGTAAGGTTGACACTTGCAAGATACATTCTACAGAAAATCTGTTTTGTTCTTCAAAGGGCTTTTTGTGTTTAGAGAGAGGAGTGGCAGGGTCTTTAAAAACAGCATCAGGAATTTTTTTTCTTTTGTCATCGTGGACTAGCATAAGTGCACTCTAAATCCCAAAAAGTAAATTCAGTCATCCTTTATTAGAGTGAAACGTGTGAATTTTCATTCTTTATTAGAGTGTTTATTCACTCAAAGAATAGTGAAAGTCACTGCAAAGAGTGGAATTCACTCCAGCAGGAGCAAAATTTAAATCTGTAACGAGTACCAGCAGGGATCACCCCTTTTAAGAGTTGTCACTGAGGTTTCTTCACGAAGAGTGAAATTTTGCTCTTTTGAGTGAATTTGGCTCTTTTGGAGTGAATATCTACTCTTTTAAAGTGCCCTTTTCAGCCGACTCTCCTAAAGCTCACTGTTTTAACTTTAGGAGTGTATTCCCTAGTTTAAAACACACTGAAGTTTGGGGTTGACATGTCTGAAACACGCCAGTTTCACACGGCAAGGGTTGCGGCCAACGTTATTGCGTGTGTGCATCGCTGTTTCTAGAGCCCAGAGGCGAGCGAACAGTCTAAAGCAAAGGGAAGCAGAGTGCATATACGGAAGGATACACGTACGTCGCCTGTAGACGGGCGATGGGCACAAACGTTCACCGGCCGGTAGGCCGGCCAAGTTTATGCATATGCGCAAGGGCGTACTTACGTCGCCTGTAGACGACGATGGGCAGGGACGTTCACCGCCGGTTGGCCGGCCAACTTAATACATATACGCAAGCGTGTACGTACGTCCCTTGTAGACGGCGATGGGCACGAACGTTCACCGGCCGGTCGGCCGGCCAACGATATACATATACCAAAGGGTGTACGTACGTCTCCAGCAGACGGCGATGGACACGTACGTTCACCGGCCCGACCGGCAAACGCTATTGCGTGTGCATTGCTGTTGTTAAGCCCAGGGGCGAGCGAAGAATTCAAAGTAAAGATTTAGGAGCGTGCATATACACACGGGTGTATGTTCGTCCTTACAGACGGCGTTAGGCCCGTACGTTAACTATCTCTTACCGCGGCCGTGCGCAAAGCAACTTCTGTTTATGAATATTTCAAATCAAAGGGAAATCGGATTGTTATATAAGGGGCTATATGTCTGTTAAAAACAAAGAATATGAAGCTTGTACGATGTGTGGGTCGCCCCTACCCGAGTCGTGCTTGCGATAACACTTGTAAATGTCTTGGAAGGTTGGTGATGAGAAAAAATAAGCGGGCCTGACCCGTAGATATTGCATATTAGCTGGCGCCCAATGGGACCATGCACGAAAATGCCATGGCTGACGGGCCTGGTGACAGAACGAAGCCCGCTAAGGGTTTGAAATATTGATGGCAAATACTCTGGTGATAGCCAACGGGTGATGGCCCGACATAATCATGCCAAATGTGGCATACTCCATCGAGAGAAGGAAAGAGGAAAGCTTGACGGGCCTGGGGCCCGAACCAAACCCGCCATGGTTCGATATCTTGGTGGTGGCCTATAATTAGCAAATACTCCGGCGAAAGCCGACGGGTGTGAACCGTTAAAAGGCTTTCTAGAAACCCAGTGCTTTTCGAAAGATGGTTATATGAGTTATGAGTTATGATATATGATGTGAAGAGAAAGATTGATGGCAAATACTCTGGTGATAGCCAACGGGTGCTGGCCCGACATAATCATGACAAATGTGGCGTATTCCAGGTATAAGAAAAGGATCAAATAGCTTTTGAATATTTCAAATCAAAAGGAAATCGGATTGTTATATAAGGGGCTATATGTCTGTTAAAAACAAAGAATATGAAGCTTGTACGATGTGTGGGTCGCCCCTACCCGAGTCGTGCTTGCGATAACACTTGTAAAAGTCTTGGAAGGTTGGTGATGAGAAAAAAATAAACGGGCCTGACCCGTAGATATTGCATATTAGCTGGCGCCCAATGGGACCATGCACGAAAATGCCATGGCTGACGGGCCTGGTGACAGAACGAAGCCCGCTAAGGGTTTGAAATATTGATGGCAAATACTCTGGTGATAGCCAACGGGTGATGGCCCGACATAATCATGCCAAATGTGGCATACTCCATCGAGAGAAGGAAAGAGGAAAGCTTGACGGGCCTGGGGCCCGAACCAAACCCGCCATGGTTCGATATCTTGGTGGTGGCCTATAATTAGCAAATACTCCGGCGAAAGCCGACGGGTGGGAACCGTTAAAAGGCTTTCTAGAAACCCAGTGCTTTTCGAAAGATGGTTATATGAGTTATGATATATGATGTGAAGAGAAAGATTGATGGCAAATACTCTGGTGATAGCCAACGGGTGCTGGCCCGACATAATCATGACAAATGTGGCGTATTCCAGGTATAAGAAAAGGATCAAATAGCTTTTGAATATTTCAAATCAAAAGGAAATCGGATTGTTATATAAGGGGCTATATGTCTGTTAAAAACAAAGAATATGAAGCTTGTACGATGTGTGGGTCGCCCCTACCCGAGTCGTGCTTGCGATAACACTTGTAAATGTCTTGGAAGGTTGGTGATGAGAAAAAAATAAGCGGGCCTGACCCGTAGATATTGCATATTAGCTGGCGCCCAATGGGACCATGCACGAAAATGCCATGGCTGACGGGCCTGGTGACAGAACGAAGCCCGCTAAGGGTTTGAAATATTGATGGCAAATACTCTGGTGATAGCCAACGGGTGATGGCCCGACATAATCATGCCAAATGTGGCATACTCCATCGAGAGAAGGAAAGAGGAAAGCTTGACGGGCCTGGGGCCCGAACCAAACCCGCCATGGTTCGATATCTTGGTGGTGGCCTATAATTAGCAAATACTCCGGCGAAAGCCGACGGGTGGGAACCGTTAAAAGGCTTTCTAGAAACCCAGTGCTTTTCGAAAGATGGTTATATGAGTTATGATATATGATGTGAAGAGAAAGATTGATGGCAAATACTCTGGTGATAGCCAACGGGTGCTGGCCCGACATAATCATGACAAATGTGGCGTATTCCAGGTATAAGAAAAGGATCAAATAGCTTTTGAATATTTCAAATCAAAAGGAAATCGGATTGTTATATAAGGGGCTATATGTCTGTTAAAAACAAAGAATATGAAGCTTGTACGATGTGTGGGTCGCCCCTACCCGAGTCGTGCTTACGATAACACTTGTAAAAGTCTTGGAAGGTTGGTGATGAGAAAAATAAACGGGCCTGACCCGTAGATATTGCATATTAGCTGGCGCCCAATGGGACCATGCACGAAAATGCCATGGCTGACGGGCCTGGTGACAGAACGAAGCCCGCTAAGGGTTTGAAATATTGATGGCAAATACTCTGGTGATAGCCAACGGGTGATGGCCCGACATAATCATGCCAAATGTGGCATACTCCATCGAGAGAAGGAAAGAGGAAAGCTTGACGGGCCTGGGGCCCGAACCAAACCCGCCATGGTTCGATATCTTGGTGGTGGCCTATAATTAGCAAATACTCCGGCGAAAGCCGACGGGTGGGAACCGTTAAAAGGCTTTCTAGAAACCCAGTGCTTTTCGAAAGATGGTTATATGAGTTATGATATATGATGTGAAGAGAAAGATTGATGGCAAATACTCTGGTGATAGCCAACGGGTGCTGGCCCGACATAATCATGACAAATGTGGCGTATTCCAGGTATAAGAAAAGGATCAAATAGCTTTTGAATATTTCAAATCAAAAGGAAATCGGATTGTTATATAAGGGGCTATATGTCTGTTAAAAACAAAGAATATGAAGCTTGTACGATGTGTGGGTCGCCCCTACCCGAGTCGTGCTTGCGATAACACTTGTAAATGTCTTGGAAGGTTGGTGATGAGAAAAAATAAACGGGCCTGCCCCGTAGATATTGCATATTAGCTGGCGCCCAATGGGACCATGCACGAAAATGCCATGGCTGACGGGCCTGGTGACAGAACGAAGCCCCTAAGGGTTTGAAATATTGATGGCAAATACTCTGGTGATAGCCAACGGGTGATGGCCCGACATAATCATGCCAAATGTGGCATACTCCATCGAGAGAAGGAAAGAGGAAAGCTTGACGGGCCTGGGGCCCGAACCAAACCCGCCATGGTTCGATATCTTGGTGGTGGCCTATAATTAGCAAATACTCCGGCGAAAGCCGACGGGTGGGAACCGTTAAAAGGCTTTCTAGAAACCCAGTGCTTTTCGAAAGATGGTTATATGAGTTATGATATATGATGTGAAGAGAAAGATTGATGGCAAATACTCTGGTGATAGCCAACGGGTGCTGGCCCGACATAATCATGACAAATGTGGCGTATTCCAGGTATAAGAAAAGGATCAAATAGCTTTTGAATATTTCAAATCAAAAGGAAATCGGATTGTTATATAAGGGGCTATATGTCTGTTAAAAACAAAGAATATGAAGCTTGTACGATGTGTGGGTCGCCCCTACCCGAGTCGTGCTTGCGATAACACTTGTAAATGTCTTGGAAGGTTGGTGATGAGAAAAATAAACGGGCCTGACCCGTAGATATTGCATATTAGCTGGCGCCCAATGGGACCATGCACGAAAATGCCATGGCTGACGGGCCTGGTGACAGAACGAAGCCCGCTAAGGGTTTGAAATATTGATGGCAAATACTCTGGTGATAGCCAACGGGTGATGGCCCGACATAATCATGCCAAATGTGGCATACTCCATCGAGAGAAGGAAAGAGGAAAGCTTGACGGGCCTGGGGCCCGAACCAAACCCACCATGGTTCGATATCTTGGTGGTGGCCTATAATTAGCAAATACTCCGGCGAAAGCCGACGGGTGGGAACCGTTAAAAGGCTTTCTAGAAACCCAGTGCTTTTCGAAAGATGGTTATATGAGTTATGATATATGATGTGAAGAGAAAGATTGATGGCAAATACTCTGGTGATAGCCAACGGGTGCTGGCCCGACATAATCATGACAAATGTGGCATAGTCCAGGTATGAGAAAAGGATCAAATAGCTTTTGAAAATTTCAAATCAAAGGTAAATCGGATTGATATATAAGGGGATGATGTCAGAATCGATTAAGAAAAATACGTGGACGTGTAGCACGGGTAAATCCCCGCCCTAAAGTGTTGACACGCAGGCGCTTTAGTGATGTGGATATGCGCCGGTGGCATTGAACGGGCCGGTCAGGGTACAACCGGCCCGAAATAATCATGGAAATGGAGGCGTACTTAGCACGTTGACATCGGCGTATGGTGATGTAGCTTACGGGTCAGGGTTAGGGTTAGGGTTAGGGTTAGGGTTAGGGTTAGGGTTAGGGTTAGGGTTAGGGTTAGGGTTAGGGTTAGGGTTAGGGTTAGGGTTAGGGGTTAGGGTTAGGGGTTAGGGTTAGGGTTAGGGTTAGGGTTAGGGTTAGGGTTAGGGTTAGGGTTTAGGGTTAGGGTTAGGTTAAAATTAAAATTAAAATTAAAATTAAAATTAAAATTAAAATTAAAATTAAAATTAAAATTAAAATTAAAATTAGGAATTAAAATTAAAATTAAAAATTAAAATTAAAAATTAAAATTAAAATTAAAATTAAAATTAAAATTAAAATTAAAATTAAAATTAAAATTAAAATTAGGAAATTAAAATTAAAATTAAAATTAAAAATTAAAATTAAAATTAAAATTAAAATTAAAATTAAAATTAAAATTAAAATTAGGGTTAAAATTAGGAGTTAGGAGTTAGGAGTTGAGGTTAGGGTTAGGGTTAGGTTAGGGTTAGGGTTAGGGTTAGGCCCGGTAGGACTCTTTTCGCACAAAAACGGGACACTTTTTAAAAAATGTCCGCTTTTTAGCTAGGGTTAGAGGAACCGTGCGAAAAGTGTCCTTTTGCTGCGAAAAGTGTCCGTTTTTTCCGGACACTACTGTCCCCTTTTTGAAAAAAGCCTAACCGGCCCCCTAAAAGGGGGGCCATGGGCCAAGTTGGGGTCGGGCTGGACTCTAGAGATGGAGGGCCACTTCCGGTTAGGGTTTGCTGACTTAATTTTTTTGCCATAGGGAGCCACAGTTTTTTGCGGTTTGTGACGTCATATGACGTCATTAGATGACGTCATTTTTTTGGAGAAAGAGTTTGTTAGTTGATACTATATGTGCAAGTATGACGTCATTTGGTAACTTTTCTATGGAGTTATTATTTTTTGAATGTTTTTTTTCCAGACTTCCGGGTTTTTGGGTTTTTCGGGTTTTAGATTTTGGCCATCTCCTTTTTATAGCTCTAAAATCCAAACAAAATGTTGTTTCGGATTGAAATTATGGTATTTGATAGAGAATTTTGTACGCTTTCGACTGATGGGCACCGATTTTTTATTGAAGTTATTTATTTGAATTGTTAGCGATTTAAAGGAGACTTAAAGGGTGACCACTTTTTTTTTCGCAGTACAAATTTTAGTTTGGGTTTTTTTTTAAATTCACTTTTAGGTCGGAAAGCATACGGTTTTGGTCGAGAAAAAAATTCAGCGATATTATTAATTTGTTGTCACTAAGTTCCATGTGTTTTTTTTGGCGTCCATTTTGTCAAGCGCGAACAGCGCCCTCAAGTTTCAGAGAATCGGGTCCGGACCCTTTCAAGTTTGAATTTTGCGAGTAAAATTCCTGTCTAGAGCCTAGGAGAAGTTAATTTTGTACACAGCGCCCTCAATAACGTCATATTCCACCCTTTCTTATAAAAAGATGGTACCCCGGGGTAGCACACCCCAGGGAAAACCCCTATTTCCGGTCCGGTGTAAAAGGAAACTGTTATACCCCAACACTTGACGGATTCTAGGGTAATTTCATGCCCTGAATCCAAAAATGACATTGCCGTCTTCGGCAGTCCCCTCCCTGGGGGAGAAAAAGCCGAGGGGGTAGTAGTCGGGGGTCGTAGTCTTGGATACGTGCATCATATAAACTTGAAAAGCTCATTTTTGAAATCAGCGTGTCCAAAAACCCCCATATTGATTATTTTATAACGATCATTTCTCCCAGACCCCTACCCAGTTTCCCAAACCCCCACCCACCCCCTCCCGATAGGAAGAATTGCATACATCACTTCCGCTTTAAACATTTTTTGACAATTTGACCCGGATTCCAGGTTAATTTTTCACGCAAAATGTAATTATTGACCTTTTGACTCTGTCAGATCCTTTCCTGGGGGTCATAAATGAGAGGAGAGGGGTTGAAGGGGACCTTTGAGTGCGTTGCGTGCATTATATGAACTCGAGATGCTTATTTTTGAACTCAGCGTGCCCCAAAACCCCCATATGAGTAATTTTGTGACGATTCATCCACAAAAACACCAAACCCCCACTGAGCCCCCTCCCCCCAGGGGCATAAGTTGGTCGAGTATCTATCACCCCCAAAATTGATGAAAACAACTTCTAAGGGGTATTCGTCCATGCTGAGTCCAAATCTGGAGTTCTTTTTTCGACCACGTTCCCATATTAGGAGATATGGTCCTTCGAAAGACCCCTCCTGGGACCCAAAATGGCGCTTTTGCGCCCTCACTCCCAAACGAAACGCGATATCAAAATTCCGACTTCAAATATGGACTCAGCGCCCTCGAATACCTATATAGGGTTATTTTTGACTATTTTGGGGAAACTCGATGTCATACCCAAATTCTACCCCAAGGGGGTACCCCAGGGAGTTGGGCCATGACGTCGACCCCCTCAGATTTGAGCGAAAGTCACCTATAAGGGGTTTTCGCCTATGCTGAGTCCAAATATGAAGTCCTTTTTTCAGCCCGGAACCCCTAATAACAGATATGGTCCTTCAAAAGGCCCCATCCTGGGGCCCAAAGTGGCGATTTTGCGCCCTAAATCCCAAACGAAACATGATATCGAAATTCCGACTTCAGATATGGACTCAGCGCCCTCGAATACCTATATAGGGTTACTTTTGACTATTTTGGGGAAACTCGATGTCATACCCAAATTCTACCCCAAGGGGGGTACCCAGGGGAGTTGGGCCCTGATGTCTGCTCCCTCAGATTTGAACGAAAGTCACCTATAAGGGGTTTTCGCCTATGCTGAGTCCAAATATGAAGTCCTTTTTTCAGCCGGGAACCGCTAATAACGGATATGGTCCTTCAAAAGGCCCCATCCTGGAGCCCAAAATGGCGATTTTGCGCCCTAAATCCCAAACGAAACATGATATCGAAATTCCGACTTCAGATATGGACTCAGCGCCCTCGAATACCTATATAGGGTTACATTTGACTATTTTGGGGAAACTCGATGTCATACCCAAATTCTACCCCAGGGGGAGTTGGGCTCTGATGTCTACCCCCTCAGATTTGAACGAAAGTCACCGATAAGGGGTTTTCGTCCATGCTGAGTCCACATATGATGTTTTCAGGGCATTGAGTGCTATAGTTTGGCCATATCGCCTCGCTTTTATGTAACTATTTGACTCGGTTCCGGATCAGTTCTTAACCATTCCGAGACGATTTAACTCGGTTTCCTAACCTACTCTTAACCAGCCCCGGGTCAATTTTTTACCATTCCGAGACGATTTAACTCGGTTTCCTAATCAACTCTTAACCAGTCCCTGACCATTTAACTCAGTTCCCTGGTCAATTCTTGATCATTTCACTCGGTTTCCGGGTCAATTAGGGCTAACTATTTTGGTAAAATTGAACCATGTCTCAGCTTTAAGAAAACACCTAGATCCTTTATATGTCGGGTTCACTACTGCAGTAAGCCACTGTACCTAATTTATTATTCATGCGCCATCGTTTTCAGTAGAAAAATAAAGGAAATTTGAAATAATTACAAAGAAAGAAAAATGTAAAATCCGGTTCCCGATTATTATATTTTCCTCTGATTTGACAAAAGATTATCTGTAAGATCAAAATGTATCGATTGATTAAAATTGTAGACGTACGATTCAAAACAATTACTTTATAATGTATATAGAAATCACAAGTTCGATTAGGAAACAGAAAAATTGTACACGATCATTCATGATTTTTTACCGATTCAAAACAATTACTTTATAATGTATATAGAAATTACAAGTTCGATTAGGAAACAGAAAAATTGTACACGATCATTCATGATTTTTTACCGATTCAAAACAATTACTTTATAATGTATATAGAAATTACAAGTTCGATTAGGAAACAGAAAAATTGTACACGATCATTCATGATTTTTTACCGATTCAAAACAATTAACGATTATTGAAAACATTTTGATTAGAAAACACCCTTACCCAACCTTGTATTTACACACCAATTTGTTTGACTTTAATCAAGTAAACCATTCTCATCCGGAGGTTCTGGACTGTTCCCTTTTCCATTAGGCGTGATTTTGCCGCCGGGAAGAGTTCCAGAGCCTCTTCGATTTCCTTTTTGTCGGGGGTTTGGGTTCGGAAATGCTGGTGGAAAACTTCCTTCATGACATCATGGTCGGTGTCGTTATAACGGCTGCTGACGGTTGAGTGAGAGGCGGTAGATCTTGCGGGTCCAGCGTTGGCCTTGTAAAAAAATGAGGTTGTCAGTTGCCGTTGTTCGGGCGCCAAGACGTCATTGGTAGGGTCAGGGGTAGGACCACCCTCTTCTGTTCTCTGTGGTTCCTCGGTGTTAGTAGAGTCTGATTGCTTCGTGTCTTCGTCGTCATCTGTATCGCTGAGAACAATTACTCTTCTTCTCTGTGTTGGTGGTGTGAAATTGAAAGTTATGGTCGATGTTGGAGATGACTGGGTTTGGCTGTGGGTTGGTGACGCGGTTGTAGTTGGCTGGGTGTGGCTGCGGGTTGGTGACGCGGTTGCAGTTGGCTGGGTGTGGCTGCGGGTTGGTGCCGCGGTTGCAGTTGGCTGGGTTTGGCTGTGGGTTGGTGACGCGGTTGCAGTTGACTGGGTTTGGCTGTGGGTTGGTGACGCGGTTGCAGTTGACTGGGTTTGGCTGTGGGTTGGTGACGCGGTTGCAGTTGGCTGGGTTTGGCTGTGGGTTGGTGACGCCGTTGCAGTTGACTGGGTTTGGCTGTGGGTTGGTGACGCGGTTGCAGTTGACTGGGTTTGGCTGTGGGTTGGTGACGCGGTTGTAGTTGACTGGGTTTGGCTGTGGGTTGGTGACGCGGTTGGAGTTTCGGGCCGGGTTGTTGTTGCACCCGACGGAGACTTCAGCACCCTTTCCATCTCTGTGAGCATGTTTAATGCCAGGTCGTCTTTCCTGCGACGGTCGTACCATGCACTCTGGGTTCGTTCGCTGTGGCCCATGTGCTTGGCCAGGGCCGACATATCCACGCCGCCATCTTCTCTGCTCTATAAAGAAATTGAAATATGTTTTTTCCTAATTAATTAGGGTTATGGAAAAACACGGTATAATATCAAGAATCAACGTTCATCTATTATTGAAGGTGGGAAGAGGGGAAAGGATGTAAACATATATGATGGCTATGTAAACGGCTATCACATTTTTTTGCGACTTCAGTCGCACACTTTGTCCTGGCCGTTCTAATTTTTTCTTTTGCACACTGTTAAATGTGTCGTCATTCTGACCTAAAATTGGGTTGGGAGGAAACCGGCCAAAATATGTGGGTCAAATAACGACCCAAATGAGCGAGAATTTGACCCCAATGTGGTAAAATTTTTACCCCATATTTAGTCAAGTACCCCGGTGACCCAATTGTTTTTAGAGTGCATTTCTATTTTACATAAGTTACTGAATATTCACCCTTGTGACTGCCGTCTTCCGCAGCAGGGTCGGGCTAATGCAGCCGGGAAGACCCGCTCTATTCCAAGAATCTGTCATCATTCGATGCAGTCGGGAACTTAGGACGGGTTCCAAAGTATCGAAGTTGAGGAACACGAACCCCCCTGTGTGTTCTGTTGTACATCCTGGAATGTTTTCTCTGCAAAAAAAGAAAAACAAAAGAAAAGAAAAGAAAAAATCATAATAAAGTTTAGGTAAGAAACCGAGTAAAATGATCAAGAATTGACCCGGAAATTAAGTTAAATGGATCACGAACTGGTAAAGAATTGACCCGGTAACCGAGTAAAACGATCAAGAAGTGACCGGGAAACTGAGTCAAATGGTCCCGAAATGGTAAAAATGACCCGGAAACTAGTCAAATGGTCACGAAATGGTAAACATGACCCGGAAACGAGTCAAATGGTCCGAAATGGTGAAAAATGACCCGGAAACGAGTCGAATGGTCAGGGGCTGGGTAAGAGTTGATTAGGAAACCGAGTTAAGTGATCAAGAATTGACCCGGAAATTAAGTTAAATGGATCACGAACTGGTAAAGAATTGACCCGGGAACCGAGTAAAACGATCAAGAAAGTGACCGGGAGACTGAGTTAAATGGTCCCGAAATTGTAAAAAATGACCCGGAAACGAGTCAAATGGTCAGGGGCTGGTTAAGAGTTGATTAGGAAACCGAGTTAAATGATCAAGAATTGACCCGGAAATTAAGTTAAATGGATCACGAACTGGTAAAGAATTGACCCGGTAACCGAGTAAAACGATCAAGAAAGTGACCGGGAAACTGAGTTAAATGGTCCCGAAATGGTAAAAAATGACCCGGAAACGAGTCAAATGGTCAGGGGTTGGTCAAGAGTTGATTAGGAAACCGAGTTAAATGATCAAGAATTGACCCGGAAATTAAGTTAAATGGATCACGAACTGGTAAAGAATTGACCCGGTAACCGAGTAAAACGATCAAGAAAGTGACCGGGAGACTGAGTTAAATGGTCCCGAAATGGTGAAAAAATGACCCGGAAACGAGTCAAATGGTCAGGGGCTGGTTAAGAGTTGATTAGGAAACCGAGTTAAATGATCAAGAATTGACCCGGAAATTAAGTTAAATGGATCACGAACTGGTAAAGAATTGACCCGGTAACCGAGTAAAACGATCAAGAAAGTGACCGGGAAACTGAGTTAAATGGTCCCGAAATGGTGAAAAATGACCCGGAAACGAGTCAAATGGTCAGGGGCTGGTTAAGGGTTGATTAGGAAACCGAGTTAAATGATCAAGAATTAACCCGGGAGGGGCAGGGGGACTTTGATGGAGGGGACTTTAATACAAATTGTTCCAACACTCGGGGAACAAGGGAATTAAACCAACATTTTGGGTAGAAATCTAACCAAATTCGGGTCATTTCCTCTCTAATTTGTGTCATTCTTTGACCCAAATATTTTGACTTGCTGATTCTCTTTTTACGGGTCCGATTGACGTTCCACTGTTTTCAGTGAAACATATTTGAAAATCATGGATCCGCGCCTTTACAAAGTAGTACTTTGCCCCCACCCCCTTTCCCACACTTTTGAATCTTTATCTGCGCGCCTGCTTTTTATATTCACCCTTACCTGATTTCTCCAATGAACAGCATAGTGAGCTGGTACATTTCCTCGTTCATTGCCAAAACGGCACAGCCGTGGGTGGCATAGGTCTTCGTCTTTTCTATTCCCATCGTGTATATTCTGCTCTTTTGTTTGTCGTAGTGTGCCTTCGCCGTTAAGAACTTGTGGACGGTGAGGTTGAGGATGGGGGCATTTCTGTGACGATTCTGGATTACCAGACGAGTCATGATGTAATTTCTCGTCTGGTTGTGCAGTGTCCGACCCACCGGTCCAGACCTGTTTTCAACTCTTAATTCTTCTTTCATTTTTTCCGCGTGCTCCGAATTAATGTATTTCTGTAAAGGAAACAAAAGGGGAAACATGAATATGATGTTTTAGCGCCCTCAGTTTTCGCCAGTTGAAATAATTGATATCGAAATGAATGAAAAAGTGACCAAACCTCAGATAATGACTAGTGCTGTTGTAACATTCAACAGCTTTAGGTTAAAATTATGGTTAGAACTGCTGTTCAAATAAATCAGAAATATGTGGATGGCATACTGACTCGGGATCCTGGTGAAAAATTTACACGGTTTTTGTTTTCATAGTATTTTAAAATAGGACGGCGAAATACTTGAGTGCCAAATGACGTATTTACCAAAATGTCCTCGTTGCTTATCAGTCGTTCACTGTCCCTCTCCTGGACTTCAAACTGCCTCGAGGCAGCGGCCTTCCCAACAGTTTTGGCGATTGACTCTGCACACACCCTTGCCTTGCTTGCCTCTGTCTCCGTCATTTCTTCTTCTAGAAAGAGAAACTTTAAAAAGCTAAGGAAAGAGCCGAGGTATGCTTTCACTGATCCTGGTGTTAGCTTCCTTTCCTGTGGCATTACCGTAAACAGTCGATTGATGGCCCTTCTGTTCACGAGTTGGGTTTTGCTGTAGCCGACAAACTGTCCCATAATCTGCATTCTTCGTTTACTGTCACTGGCACTCCTTTCATCTGTGCCCCCGCCTTCCGGTGTTGTTAGCCAGGTTTCCCACTCTTCTATCCACTCCTTAAATCTCCTCACCGTAGACTCATCTTCCAGGAGGAAATCCGAGTCGTCGGTGTCTTCTTCTAGGATTTCTCGGACTGCAGCCTTTTCTGAAAGAGGAAACACGACAATATATTAATGAAAAATGCGTGAATAATAGTGTGTAAAAGTACGCAGCTACGCAGCTGTGAGGATTAGATGCAATGAAATGCCACCTGCTTCTATGAAAATTTACAATGAAAGTACCTTGTTGGACTTTTTCGATTTGTGGGTTGTCAAGCTGTTGGGTTTCCTTTTCCGCCTCTTGTACCAGTTTGATCGCCTTTGCTTTCTTCACAAGGTCCATACGTTTCTTTTTCGGCAGGTCTCCGTGATTGCGGTAGACATGCTTCCGCAACCAGCGGACTTCTCTTTTGCATTGCGGGCACCGGTAAATGTCTTCGCCTGACTCTGAGCTTTGATCGCTGGGGTCATCACAGTGTCCTTTCTTGCTTAGGCCGCTGACTTCGTTCAGTACCCGTTTGGCCGCTTTTCTAGTGAACTTGTGGTAGCCCCTAAAATGCCTTCCCAGGTCAGTCACTGCTTTGTCGCAGAAGTGGCATACTCTTTTATGATCCATATTCTGCGGAGAAAGCAGTACACTCATTAATTATCATTTTCATTTCAAGTCTGAATATGGGGAGGGAGTGTGACAAAAGTTCGTTCTGAATATTATAGAAGACACATTGGCAAAAATCATCATGGGTGTTTTGAGGAAAGGGCCCAAAAGACTAGAATTACAGTAAAGGACCAAAGTTCAAAAGGCGGGTTTTCCCTTTTAATGTTATATTATATGTTATGTCCCTTAAAAGACTCCGTACCACGTTACGGAGCAAACTACGTTGTAGAACGTTACCGTTATGTACGTTAGGGTTAGAGCCTAAGGCCTAACGTTGCAACGTGTATTTTCATTTGCGACAATTTTTGGCGTAATTAAACACTAGAAATACTATAGAAGTCTGCCAAAATGATTCCTACGATACAAAAATGCTTGTGTCTCACCTCTGTTTTGGTACGTTGTCGATGGGTTGAGATATTTCTGAAAATGTGGAGAGCGTATTTTGATTGTAGAATGGATTTTGGTTCCCGTGGTGGAGAGGAAGTGCCAGCAATTTTTTCAACTTAACGTAACGTTCATATATCAATGATAACATTTTCACCCGACATTAAAGTGGTCCAGTGGAAATCATATTATTAAATTAGACATGTTGGTAGCCCCCAGGGATTTGGGCTCTGATGTCGACCTCCTCAGATTTGAACGAAAGTCATGTATAAAGGGATTTTCGGATACGCTGATTCCAAATATGATGTTTTAGCGTCTTCATTCGTAAACTTTGGCCTGAATTTGGCATTCTGGCCTTATTCTGTGAGATAGAAAAGCGGTCGATGATTTAAACTATTTTGGTTAAATTGAACCATGTCTCAGCTGTAAGAAAACACCTTGTTTGTCATCGTAACCCTCACACAGCTAAAGATAGGAATATGATTTCGTTTGGACCCTTGAAATGTCGGGTCCACTTCGGTGTAAGCTAATTCTACGTAATTCATATGGCATTTTTCGACTTGCTTCCAAAAAAGTCCCACCGTGGTCAACGTGAAGGGACAATGCCAAAATTGTGACATGTTTCTGATAGAGAACACACTGGTCGATATATTCAAGGGAGAATCGGGGTGTGGGCGGTCTCCCATAAGAAACAGTAAGGGCCCAAAGTTTAAAGTCGGGTTTTTACCATATACAGTAACACTAATTTTGCGGTCCATTCTCGACTTGCCTACGAAAAAGGCACGTTGTGCCCAAGGGGAAGGGGTCACGACAAACGTTTGTTCCACTGGAGATAGAGGACACATATGCGGATATAACCAAGTGTGAACCGCCGGCTGGGCCCTTTCACACAAGAAAAAGTAGGGGCCCAAAGGTTAAAAAACGGCTTTTCCCCATATACCGTAACACTAACTTTTTGAACCATTTTCGACTTGCCTCCGAAAAGGGCCCGCCGTGGCCAAGGGGAAGGGGCCACGACAAAAGTTCGTTTCACTGGAGATAGAGGACACATATGCGGATATAACCAAGTGTGAACCGCCGGCTGGGCCCTTTCACACAAGAAAAAGTAGGGGCCCAAAGGTTAAAAAACGGCTTTTTCCCATATACCGTAACACTAACTTTTTGAACCATTTTCGACTTGCCTCCGAAAAGGGCCCGCCGTGGCCAAGGGGAAGGGGCCACGACAAAAGTTCGTTTCACTGGAGATAGAGGACACATATGCGAATATAACCAAGTGTGAACCGCCGGCTGGGCCCTTTCACACAAGAAAAAGTAGGGGCCCAAAGGTTAAAAAAACGGCTTTTTCCCATATACCGTAACACTAACTTTTTGAACCATTTTCGACTTGCCTCCAAAAAGGGCCCGCCGTGGCCAAGGGGAAGGGGCCACGACAAAAGTTCGTTTCACTGGAGATAGAGGACACATGGGCGGATATAACCAAGTGTAAACCGTGGGCTGGGCCCTTTCACACAAGAAAAAGTAGGGGCCCAAAGGTTAAAAAACGGCTTTTTCCCATATACCGTAACACTAACTTTTTGAACCATTTTCGACTTGCCTCCGAAAAGGGCCCGCCGTGGCCAAGGGGAAGGGGCCACGACAAAAAATCGTTTCACTGGAGATAGAGGACACATATGCGGATATAACCAAGTGTGAACCGCCGGCTGGGCCCTTTCACACAAGAAAAAGTAGGGGCCCAAAGGTTAAAAAACGGCTTTTTCCCATATACCGTAACACTAACTTTTTGAACCATTTTCGACTTGCCTCCGAAAAGGGCCCGCCGTGGCCAAGGGGAAGGGGCCACGACAAAAGTTCGTTTCACTGGAGATAGAGGACACATATGCGGATATAACCAAGTGTGAACCGCCGGCTGGGCCCCTTCACACAAGAAAAAGTAGGGGCCCAAAGGTTAAAAAACGGCTTTTTCCCATATACCGTAACACTAACTTTTTGAACCATTTTCGACTTGCCTCCGAAAAGGGCCCGCCGTGGCCAAGGGGAAGGGGCCACGACAAAAGTTCGTTTCACTGGAGATAGAGGACACATATGCGGATATAACCAAGTGTGAACCGCCGGCTGGGCCCTTTCACACAAGAAAAAGTAGGGGCCCAAAGGTTAAAAAACGGCTTTTTCCCATATACCGTAACACTAACTTTTTGAACCATTTTCGACTTGCCTCCGAAAAGGGCCCGCCGTGGCCAAGGGGAAGGGGCCACAACAAAAGTTCGTTTCACTGGAGATAGAGGACACATATGCGGATATAACCAAGTGTGAACCGCCGGCTGGGCCCTTTCACACAAGAAAAAGTAGGGGCCCAAAGGTTAAAAAACGGCTTTTTCCCATATACCGTAACACTAATTTTTTGAACCATTTTCGACTTGCCTCCGAAAAGGGCCCACCGTGGCCAAGGGGAAGGGGCCACGACAAAAGTTCGTTTCACTGGAGATAGAGGACACATGAGCGGATGCTACCAGGTATGAGCCGTGGACTGGGTCCCTTCACACAAGAAAAAGTAGGGGCCCAAAGGTTAAAAAACGGCTTTTTCCCATATACCGTAACACTAATTTTTTGAACCATTTTCGACTTGCCTCCGAAAAGGGCCCGCCGTGGCCAAGGGGAAGGGGCCACGACAAAAGTTCGTTTCACTGGAGATAGAGGACACATGGGCGGATATAACCTAGTGCAAACCGTTGGCTGGGCCCTTTCACACAAGAAAAAGTAGGGGCCCAAAGGTTAAAAAACGGCTTTTTCCCATATACCGTAACACTAATTTTTTGAACCATTTTCGACTTGCCTCCGAAAAGGGCCCGCCGTGGCCAATGGGAAGGGGCCACGACAAAAGTTCGTTTCACTGGAGAAAGAGGACACATGAGCGGATGCTACCAGGTATGAGCCGTGGACTGGGCCCCTTTACACAAGAAAAAGTAGGGGCCCAAAGGTTAAAAAACGGTTTTTTCCCATATACCGTAACACTAACTTTTTGAACCATTTTCGACTTGCCTCCGAAAAGGGCCCGCCGTGGCCAAGGGGAAGGGGCCACGACAAAAGTTCGTTTCACTGGAGATAGAGGACACATGGGCGGATATAACCAAGTGTAAGCCGTGGACTGGGCCCCTTCACACAAGAAAAATTAGGGGCCCAAAGGTTAAAAAACGGCTTTTCCCCATATACCGTAACACTAATTTGTTGGGTCCATTTCGACTTGCCCCCGTAAAAGGCCCACTGTGACCAGGAGGGAGGGTCCATGTCAAAAGTACCAAACTATGTAACAGGGCAGACATGGGTTAGGGGTCCAGGGGTGAAATTTACTTGTTACCGTAGCCCCTAACCCTCTCCCTACTCATTACCCTTCCCTTGGGGTGGTTTATGGTTGCATTTTCATAAAACGGACACTGTGCGAAAAAAAGGGGACAGTTTTGGGTTTAAGTGCGTTAAAGTGGTTTAGGATGAATGTAGTGCGAATTAGCATATAGTTAATGAATATTGAATATTTATGGTGGTCACATGGAAGTCCCATCCATGCGCCTTCAGCATGCACACCTAACCCCATTCTATGTCCCAACGTGATGGCGCATTGTGACGTCATAATGGTCCTGTTTTTTACTTTCGGTCGACGATATCTCGGTAACCGAATATCAGATCGTTCTGAAAAATAGCTCATTGGAATCAGCGTGCCCGATTCTATTAGGAACGGTATTTTCATAATTTTTCGACGATGTCGATTTTATGACGTCATCAACAGCGCCCCCACTTAGGCCCCCCAAAATTAAAGTTCAATCATTTAGCTTGAAATTTGCGCAGTTTGTAGAGTAACATTTTTCAAATTTTTTGGGGTACTTTTGGTACTTTTGACACTTTGGTTTTTTTTTTTATGATTTTTCAAAGTATTTTTTTGAAGTTTTGAAAAATGGCCGCCATTTTCGCTAGGAACAAGCTATCAATACAAAAATTACACAGTACATGACTATCATATAAACACATGTTATGTATAAAAATAAACATTTTTGAGATAAAAATGTGTGAGTTATTGATATTTTTACGTTTTGTGACGTCACTTCCGGTTAGAATATTTTGGCGCCAAAAACGTCATATATGTTATGCAACCTAGTTGTGTACATCTTGTGTGCACATTTAAAGTTTCCGAAAGTCAGGGTTGTGGAGTAAATGACTGAAATAATTTTTCACTTAGAGCGCCCTCACGCCGGAAGTGGATAGGGTTAGATCATTTGAAAGGTATCACGTGATAGCTCTTGACAAGAGGTACCTCCACTGTAATTTTAATCTTCATCGAAGATGGTGTGGGTAAGATAACTGTAACCCTAGCACTTTTCCTAACTCTAACCAAAATTATGCAAATTAGGGTTAGCCGCCATCTTGGTTTACGCAAAGATATGTACCAAAAAAACCATTTGCGTAATACTACGGGTCAAGACATGTTACCTCCTAAAAAATTTCGGAGATTACACCTTTTTGATTTTTTGACCTCAATTTGACCTTTGACGTCGTGACGTCATCGCGCTGACCTTTGGGGCAAAGTTAACCCTGACCAATCACTACTTGTTCTGAAAATTTGGCGCGAATTGGATGCTGTTTGAAATTTGTATGAATTTTTCAATTTTTGGCCATTTTCGGACTTTAACGGCCTATAAAAACGGAACCGGAAGTGGTATGAACTTCCGGTTTGGATTCGTTACTCACCAAGGCCAACTTGACCTCCCATAACAATATGAAGGTCATAGGTCAAAAGGTCAAGAAAAGTGCTAGGTCACGATTAGAGTGGAATCTCGATTCGAAGATCCGTTGCAACCCTAATACTACCTGCAGATTTTCTGGATAGCAAAATATCGACCTAGGGTTAGGGGAAAAAAAATACCTCAGGGGGGTCAAGTTAGGGTGGGGAATCGATATAAATTACTAACCCGCCCGTGCCCCCTTCCCCTGGAAAAAATGTCCCGTTTTATGGGACACCCTTTGGTTGAACCATGCTTGAACCATAAAAAAGGGGACAGTAAAACGGACACCTAAAAAAGTGTATAAAATCAAGTATGGTCACGTGACAGGGGGGTTAGGGTGATAAGTGTGCCTCCCAAGGGCAGGTTAGTCCACCGATATCAATAACGAAAAAAGGGGACATTTCGCATGGTCCTAATTAGGGTTAGGGTTAGGGTTAGGGTTAGGGTTAGGGTTAGGGTTAGGGTTAGGACCCCTAGGACTCTTTTCGCACAAAAACGGGACACTTTTTAAAAAATGTCCGCTTTTTAGCTAGGGTTAGAGGGAACCGTGCGAAAAGTGTCCTTTTTGCTGCGAAAAGTGTCCGTTTTTTCCGGACACTACTGTCCCCTTTTTGAAAAAAGCCTAACCGGCCCCCTAAAAGGGGGGCCATGGGCCAAGTTGGGGTCGGGCTGGACTCTAGAGATGGAGGGCCACTTCCGGTTAGGGTTTGCTGACTTAATTTTTTTTGCCATAGGGAGCCACAGTTTTTTGCGGTTTGTGACGTCATATGACGTCATTAGATGACGTCATTTTTTTTGGAGAAAGAGTTTGTTAGTTGATACTATATGTGCAAGTATGACGTCATTTGGTAACTTTTCTATGGAGTTATTATTTTTTGAATGTTTTTTTTCCACACTTCCGGGTTTTTGGGTTTTTCGGGTTTTAGATTTTGGCCATCTCCTTTTTATAGCTCTGAAATCCAAACAAAATGTTGTTTCGGATTGAAATTATGGTATTTGATAGAGAATTTTGTACGCTTTCGACTGATGGGCACCGATTTTTTATTGAAGTTATTTATTTGAATTGTTAGCGATTTAAAGGAGACTTCAAGGGTGACCACTTTTTCTTTCGCAGTACAAATTTTAGTTTTTTTTTTTTTTTAAATTCACTTTTAGGTCGGAAAGCATACGGTTTTGGTCGAGAAAAAAATTCAGCGATATTATTAATTTGTTGTCACTAAGTTCCATGTGTTTTTTTTGGCGTCCATTTTGTCAAGCGCGAACAGCGCCCTCAAGTTTCAGAGAATCGGGTCCGGACCCTTTCAAGTTTGAATTTTGCGAGTAAAATTCCTGTCTAGAGCCTAGGAGAAGTTAATTTTGTACACAGCGCCCTCAATAACGTCATATTCCACCCTTTCTTATAAAAAGATGGTACCCCGGGGTAGCACACCCCAGGAAAACCCCTATTTCCGGTCCGGTGTAAAAGGAAACTGTTATACCCCAACACTTGACGCATTCTAGGGTAATTTCATGCCCTGAATCCAAAAATGACATTGCCGTCTTCGGCAGTCCCTCCCTGGGGAGAAAAAGCGCAGGGGTAGTAGTCGGGGGTCGTAGTCTTGGATACGTGCATCATATAAACTTGAAAAGCTCATTTTTGAAATCAGCGTGTCCAAAAACCCCCATATTGATTATTTTATAACGATCATTTCTCCCAGACCCCTACCCAGTTTCCCAAACCCCCATCCACCCTCCCGATAGGAAGAATTGCATACATCACTTCCGCTTTAAACATTTTTTGACAATTTGACCCGGATTCCAGGTTAATTTTTCACGCAAAATGTAATTATTGACCTTTTGACTCTGTCAGATCCTTTCCTGGGGGTCATAAATGAGAGGAGAGGGGTTGAAGGGGACCTTTGAGTGCGTTGCGTGCATTATATGAACTCGAGATGCTTATTTTTGAACTCAGCGTGCCCCAAAACCCCCATATGAGTAATTTTGTGACGATTCATCCACAAAAACACCAAACCCCCACTGAGCCCCCTCCCCCCAGGGGCATAAGTTGGTCGAGTATCTATCACCCCCAAAATTGATGAAAACAACTTCTAAGGGGTATTCGTCCATGCTGAGTCCAAATCTGGAGTTCTTTTTTCGACCACGCTCCCATATTAGGAGATATGGTCCTTCGAAAGACCCCTCCTGGGACCCAAAATGGCGCTTTTGCGCCCTCACTCCCAAACGAAACGCGATATCAAAATTCCGACTTCGAATATGGACTCAGCGCCCTCGAATACCTATATAGGGTTACTTTTGACTATTTTGGGGAAACTCGATGTCATACCCAAATTCTACCCCAAGGGGGTACCCCAGGGAGTTGGGCCATGACGTCGACCCCCTCAGATTTGAACGAAAGTCACCTATAAGGGGTTTTCGCCTATGCTGAGTCCAAATATGAAGTCTTTTTTTCAGCCCGGAACCCCTAATAACAGATATGGTCCTTCAAAAGGCCCCATCCTGGGGCCCAAAGTGGCGATTTTGCGCCCTAAATCCCAAACGAAACATGATATCGAAATTCCGACTTCAGATATGGACTCAGCGCCCTCGAATACCTATATAGGGTTACTTTTGACTATTTTGGGGAAACTCGATGTCATACCCAAATTCTACCCCACGGGGGGTACCCAGGGGAGTTGGGCCCTGATGTCTACTCCCTCAGATTTCAACGAAAGTCACCTATAAGGGGTTTTCGCCTATGCTGAGTCCAAATATGAAGTCCTTTTTTCAGCCGGGAACCGCTAATAACGGATATGGTCCTTCAAAAGGCCCCATCCTGGGGCCCAAAATGGCGATTTTGCGCCCTAAATCCCAAACGAAACATGATATCGAAATTCCGACTTCAGATATGGACTCAGCGCCCTCGAATACCTATATAGGGTTACATTTGACTATTTTGGGGAAACTCGATGTCATACCCAAATTCTACCCCAAGGGGGGTACCCAGGGGGAGTTGGGCTCTGATGTCTACCCCCTCAGATTTGAACGAAAGTCACCGATAAGGGGTTTTCGTCCACATATGATGTTTTCAGGGCATTGAGTGCTATAGTTTGGCCATATCGCCTCGTTTTTATGTAACTATTTGACTCGGTTCCGGATCAGTTCTTAACCATTCCGAGACGATTTAACTCGGTTTCCTAACCAAATTTAAAAAAGCCCTGACCATTTGACTTGGTTTCCGGGTCAGCTTTTTTTTTTTTTACCAATTCGTGACATCATTCAACTCTATTCCCGGGTCAACTCTTAACCAGCCGCTGACCATTTAACTCCGTTTCCGGGTCTATTTTTTACCGTTCCGTGACCATTTAACTCTGTTTTCCGGTTAATTCTTGATCATTAAACTCTTTTCCCGGGTCAACTCTTCACCAGCCCCTGACCATTTGACTAGGTTTCCGGGTCATTCCCCCCCCCCCCTTTTTTTTGTACCAGTTCGTGTTCCATTTCATTTACCTTCCAGGTATAACCCACGGGCGGTTACGGGTACTACAACCAGGTATGAGCCGTGGACTGGACTCCTTCACCCAAGAAAAATAAGGGGCCCAAAGGTTGAAAAACGGCTTTTTCTCGTATACCGTTACACTAATTTTTTGAACCGTTTCCGACTTGTCTCCAAAAAGGGCCCGCCGTGGCCAAGGAGAAGGGGCCACGACAAAAGTTCGTTTCACTGGAGATAGAGGACACATAGGCGGATATAACCAAGTGTGAACCGCCGGCTGGGCCCTTTCACACAAGAAAAAGTAGGGGCCCAAAGGTTGAAAAACGGCTTTTTCCCATATACCGTAACACTAACTTTTTGAACCATTATCGACTTGCCTCCGAAAAGGGCCCGCCGTGGCCAAGGAGAAGGGGCCACGACAAAAGTTCGTTTCACTGGAGAAAGAGGACACATGGGTTAGTGCTACCAGGTATGAGCCGTGGAGTGGGCCCCTTCACACAAGAAAAAGTAGGGGCCCAAAGGTTAAAAAACGGCTTTTTCCCATATACCGTAACACTAACTTTTTGAACCATTTTCGACTTGCCTCCGAAAAGGGCCCGCCGTGGCCAAGGGGAAGGGGCCACGACAAAAGTTCGTTTCACTGGAGATAGAGGACACATGGGCGGATGCTACCAGGTATGAGCCGTGGACTGGGCCCCTTCACACAAGAAAAAGTAGGGGCCCAAAGGTTAAAAAACGGCTTTTTCCCATTTACCGTAACACTAACTTTTTGAACCATTTTCGACTTGCCTCCGAAAAGGGCCCGCCGTGGCCAAGGGGAAGGGGCCACGACAAAAGTTCGTTTCACTGGAGATAGAGGACACATATGCGGATATAACCAAGTGTGAACCGCCGGCTGGGCCCTTTCACACAAGAAAAAGTAGGGGCCCAAAGGTTAAAAAACGGCTTTTTCCCATATACCGTAACACTAACTTTTTGAACCATTTTCGACTTGTCTCCGAAAAGGGCCCGCCGTGGCCAAGGGGAAGGGGCCACGACAAAAGTTCGTTTCACTGGGGATAGAGGACACATGGGCGGATATAACCAAGTGTTAACCGTGGACTGGGCCCTTTCACACAAGAAAAAGTAGGGGCCCAAAGGTGAAAAAACGGCTTTTTCCCATATACCGTAACACTAATTTTTTGAACCATTATCGACTTGCCTCCGAAAAGGGCCCGCCGTGGCCAAGGAGAAGGGGCCACGACAAAAGTTCGTTTCACTGGAGAAAGAGGACACATGGGTTAGTGCTACCAGGTATGAGCCGTGGACTGGGCCCCTTCACACAAGAAAAAGTAGGGGCCCAAAGGTGAAAAAACGGCTTTTTCCCATATACCGTAACACTAACTTTTTGAACCATTTTCGACTTGCCTCCGAAAAGGGCCCGCCGTGGCCAAGGGGAAGGGGCCACGACAAAAGTTCGTTTCACTGGAGATAGAGGACACATATGCGGATATAACCAAGTGTGAACCGCCGGCTGGGCCCTTTCACACAAGAAAAAGTAGGGGCCCAAAGGTTAAAAAACGGCTTTTCCCCATATACCGTAACACTAACTTTTTGAACCATTTTCGACTTGCCTCCGAAAAGGGCCCGCCGTGGCCAAGGGGAAGGGGCCACGACAAAAGTTTGTTTCACTGGAGATAGAGGACACATATGCGGATATAACCAAGTGTGAACCGCCGGCTGGGCCCTTTCACACAAGAAAAAGTAGGGGCCCAAAGGTTAAAAAACGGCTTTTTCCCATATACCGTAACACTAACTTTTTGAACCATTTTCGACTTGCCTCCGAAAAGGGCCCGCCGTGGCCAAGGGGAAGGGGCCACGACAAAAGTTCGTTTCACTGGAGATAGAGGACACATATGCGGATATAACCAAGTGTGAACCGCTGGCTGGGCCCTTTCACACAAGAAAAAGTAGGGGCCCAAAGGTTAAAAAACGGCTTTTTCCCATATACCGTAACACTAACTTTTTGAACCATTTTCGACTTGTCTCCGAAAAGGGCCCTCCGTGGCCAAGGGGAAGGGGCCACGACAAAAGTTCGTTTCACTGGGGATAGAGGACACATGGGCGGATATAACCAAGTGTTAACCGTGGACTGGGCCCTTTCACACAAGAAAAAGTAGGGGCCCAAAGGTGAAAAAACGGCTTTTTCCCATATACCGTAACACTAACTTTTTGAACCATTATCGACTTGCCTCCGAAAAGGGCCCGCCGTGGCCAAGGAGAAGGGGCCACGACAAAAGTTCGTTTCACTGGAGAAAGAGGACACATGGGTTAGTGCTACCAGGTATGAGCCGTGGACTGGGCCCCTTCACACAAGAAAAAGTAGGGGCCCAAAGGTGAAAAAACGGCTTTTTCCCATATACCGTAACACTAACTTTTTGAACCATTTTCGACTTGCCTCCGAAAAGGGCCCGCCGTGGCCAAGGGGAAGGGGCCACGACAAAAGTTCGTTTCACTGGAGATAGAGGACACATATGCGGATATAACCAAGTGTGAACCGCCGGCTGGGCCCTTTCACACAAGAAAAAGTAGGGGCCCAAAGGTTAAAAATCGGCTTTTTCCCATATACCGTAACACTAACTTTTTGAACCATTTTCGACTTGCCTCCGAAAAGGGCCCGCCGTGGCCAAGGGGAAGGGGCCACGACAAAAGTTCGTTTCACTGGAGAAAGAGGACACATGGGCGGATATAACCAAGTGTGAACCGTGGACTGGGCCCTTTCACACAAGAAAAAGTAGGGGCCCAAAGGTGAAAAAACGGCTTTTTCCCATATACCGTAACACTAACTTTTTGAACCATTTTCGACTTGCCTCCGAAAAGGGCCCGCCGTGGCCAAGGGGAAGGGGCCACGACAAAAGTTCGTTTCACTGGAGATAGAGGACACATATGCGGATATAACCAAGTGTGAACCGCCGGCTGGGCCCTTTCACACAAGAAAAAGTAGGGGCCCAAAGGTTAAAAAACGGCTTTTTCCCATATACCGTAACACTAATTTTTTGAACCATTTTCGACTTGCCTCCGAAAAGGGCCCACCGTGGCCAAGGGGAAGGGGCCACGACAAAAGTTCGTTTCACTGGAGATAGAGGACACATGAGCGGATGCTACCAGGTATGAGCCGTGGACTGGGTCCCTTCACACAAGAAAAAGTAGGGGCCCAAAGGTTAAAAAACGGCTTTTTCACATATACCGTAACACTAATTTTTTGAACCATTTTCGACTTGCCTCCGAAAAGGGCCCGCCGTGGCCAAGGAGAAGGGGCCACGACAAAAGTTCGTTTCACTGGAGATAGAGGACACATATGCGGATATAACCAAGTGTGAACCGCCGGCTGGGCCCTTTCACACAAGAAAAAGTAGGGGCCCAAAGGTTAAAAAACGGCTTTTTCCCATATACCGTAACACTAATTTTTTGAACCATTTTCGACTTGCCTCCGAAAAGGGCCCACCGTGGCCAAGGGGAAGGGGCCACGACAAAAGTTCGTTTCACTGGAGATAGAAGACACATGAGCGGATGCTACCAGGTATGAGCCGTGGACTGGGTCCCTTCACACAAGAAAAAGTAGGGGCCCAAAGGTTAAAAAACGGCTTTTTCCCATATACCGTAACACTAACTTTTTGAACCATTTTCGACTTGCCTCCGAAAAGGGCCCGCCGTGGCCAAGGGGAAGGGGCCACGACAAAAGTTCGTTTCACTGGAGATAGAGGACACATGGGCGGATATAACCAAGTGTAAGCCGTGGACTGGGCCCCTTCACACAAGAAAAATTAGGGGCCCAAAGGTTAAAAAACGGCTTTTCCCCATATACCGTAACACTAATTTGTTGGGTCCATTTCGACTTGCCCCCGTAAAAGGCCCACTGTGACCAAGAGGGAGGGTCCATGTCAAAAGTACCAAACTATGTAACAGGGCAGACATGGGTTAGGGGCCCAGGGGTGAAATTTACTTGTTACCGTAGCCCCTAACCCTCTCCCTACTCATTACCCTTCCCTTGGGGTGGTTTATGGTTGCATTTTCATAAAACGGACACTGTGCGAAAAAAAGGGGACAGTTTTGGGTTTAAGTGCGTTAAAGTGGTTTAGGATGAATGTAGTGCGAATTAGCATATAGTTAATGAATATTGAATATTTATGGTGGTCACATGGAAGTCCCATCCATGCGCCTTCAGCATGCACACCTAACCCCATTCTATGTCCCAACGTGATGGCGCATTGTGACGTCATAATGGTCCTGTTTTTTACTTTCGGTCGACGATATCTCGGTAACCGAATATCAGATCGTTCTGAAAAATAGCTCATTGGAATCAGCGTGCCCGATTCTATTAGGAACGGTATTTTCATAATTTTTCGACGATGTCGATTTTATGACGTCATCAACAGCGCCCCCACTTAGGCCCCCCAAAATTAAAGTTCAATCATTTAGCTTGAAATTTGCGCAGTTTGTAGAGTAACATTTTTCAAATTTTTTGGGGTACTTTTGGTACTTTTGACACTTTGGGTTCCTTTTTTATGATTTTTCAAAGTATTTTTTTGAAGTTTTGAAAAATGGCCGCCATTTTCGCTAGGAACAAGCTATCAATACAAAAATTACACAGTACATGACTATCATATAAACACATGTTATGTATAAAAATAAACATTTTTGAGATAAAAATGTGGGAGTTATTGATATTTTTACGTTTTGTGACGTCACTTCCGATTAGAATATTTTGGCGCCAAAAACGTCATATATGTTATGCAACCTAGTTGTGTACATCTTGTGTGCAAATGTAAAGTTTCCGAAAGTCAGGGTTGTGGAGTAAATGACTGAAATAATTTTTCACTTAGAGCGCCCTCACACCGGAAGTGGATAGGGTTAGATCATTTGAAAGGTATCACGTGATAGCTCTTGACAAGAGGTACCTCCACTGTAATTTTAATCTTCATCGAAGATGGTGTGGGTAAGATAACTGTAACCCTAGCACTTTTCCTAACTCTAACCAAAATTATGCAAATAAGGGTTAGCCGCCATCTTGGTTTACGCAAAGATATGTACCAAAAAACCATTTGCGTAATACTACGGGTCAAGACATGTTACCTCCTAAAAAATTTCGGAGATTACACCTTTTTGATTTTTTGACCTCAATTTGACCTTTGACGTCGTGACGTCATCGCGCTGACCTTTGGGGCAAAGTTAACCCTGACCAATCACTACTTGTTCTGAAAATTTGGCGCGAATTCGATGCTGTTTGGAATTTGTATGAATTTTTCAATGTTTGGCCATTTTCGGACTTTAACGGCCTATAAAAACGGAACCGGAAGTGGTATGAACTTCCGGTTTGGATTCGTTACTCACCAAGGCCAACTTGACCTCCCATAACAATATGAAGGTCATAGGTCAAAAGGTCAAGAAAAGTGCTAGGGTCACGATTAGAGTGGAATCTCGAGTCGAAGATCCGTTGCAACCCTAATACTACCTGCAGATTTTCTGGATAGCAAAATATCGACCTAGGGTTAGGGGAAAAAAAATACCTCAGGGGGGTCAAGTTAGGGTGGGGCATCGATATAAATTACTAACCTGCCCGTGCCCCTTCCTGGAAAAAATGTCCTGTTTTATGGGACACCCATTGGTTGAACCATCAAAAAGGGGACAGTAAAAGGGACACCTAAAAAAGTGTATAAAATCAAGTATGGTCACGTGACAGGGGGGTTAGGGTGATAAGTGTGCCTCCCAAGGGCAGGTTAGTCCAACGATATCAATAACCTAAAAAGGGGACATTTCGCATGGTCCTAAGTTTGGTTAGGGTTAGGCCAGGTTGTGCCAGGCCAGGCCAGTTGTGCTGTGCCAGGCCAGGCCAGGCCAGGCTGTGCTGTGCAGTGCTGGCCAGGCCAGGCTGTGCTGTGCCAGGCCAGTGCTGTGCCAGGCCAGGCCAGGCCAGGCCAGGCCAGGCCAGGCCAGGCCAGGCCAGGCCAGGCCAGGCCAGGCCAGGCCAGGCTGTGCTGTGCTGTGCTGTGCTGTGCTGTGCTGTGCTGTGCTGTGCTGTGCTGTGCTGTGCTGTGCTGTGCTGTGCTGTGCTGTGCTGTGCTGTGCTGTGCTGTGCTGTGCTGTGCTGTGCTGTGCTGTGCTGTGCTGTGCTGTGCTGTGCTGTGCTGTGCTGTGCTGTGCTGTGCTGTGCTGTGCTGTGCTGTGCTGTGCTGTGCTGTGCTGTGCTGTGCTGTGCTGTGCTGTGCTGTGCTGTGCTGTGCTGTGCTGTGCTGTGCTGTGCTGTGCTGTGCTGTGCTGTGCTGTGCTGTGCTGTGCTGTGCTGTGCTGTGCTGTGCTGTGCTGTGCTGTGCTGTGCTGTGCTGTGCTGTGCTGTGCTGTGCTGTGCTGTGCTGTGCTGTGCTGTGCTGTGCTGTGCTGTGCTGTGCTGTGCTGTGCTGTGCTGTGCTGTGCTGTGCTGTGCTGTGCTGTGCTGTGCTGTGCTGTGCTGTGCTGTGCTGTGCTGTGCTGTGCTGTGCTGTGCTGTGCTGTGCTGTGCTGTGCTGTGCTGTGCTGTGCTGTGCTGTGCTGTGCCAGGCCAGTGCTGTGCTGTGCTGTGCTGTGCTGTGCTGTGCTGTGCTGTGCTGTGCTGTGCTGTGCTGTGCTGTGCTGTGCTGTGCTGTGCTGTGCTGTGCTGTGCTGTGCTGTGCTGTGCCAGGTGCTGTGCTGTGCTGTGCTGTGCCAGGCCAGGCCAGGCCAGGCCAGGCCAGGCCAGGCTGTGCTGTGCTGTGCTGTGTCAGGCCAGGCCAGGCTGTGCTGTGCCAGGCCAGGCCAGGCCAGGCCAGGCCAGGCCAGGCCAGGCCAGGCCAGGCCAGGCCAGGCCAGGCCAGGCCAGGCCAGGCCAGGCCAGGCCAGGCCAGGCCAGGCCAGGCCAGGCCAGGCCAGGCCAGGCCAGTTGTGCCAGGCCAGGCCAGGCCAGGCCAGGCCAGGCTGTGCTGTGCTGTGCTGTGCTGTGCTGTGCTGTGCTGTGCTGTGCTGTGCCAGTTGTGCTGTGCTGTGCTGTGCTGTGCTGTGCTGTGCTGTGCTGTGCTGTGCTGTGCTGTGCTGTGCTGTGCTGTGCTGTGCTGTGCTGTGCTGTGCTGTGCTGTGCTGTGCTGTGCTGTGCTGTGCTGTGCTGTGCTGTGCTGTGCTGTGCTGTGCTGTGCTGTGCTGTGCTGTGCTGTGCTGTGCTGTGCTGTGCTGTGCTGTGCTGTGCTGTGCTGTGCTGTGCTGTGCTGTGCTGTGCTGTGCTGTGCTGTGCTGTGCTGTGCTGTGCTGTGCTGTGCTGTGCTGTGCTGTGCTGTGCTGTGCTGTGCTGTGCTGTGCTGTGCTGTGCTGTGCTGTGCTGTGCTGTGCTGTGCTGTGCTGTGCTGTGCTGTGCTGTGCTGTGCTGTGCTGTGCTGTGCTGTGCTGTGCTGTGCTGTGCTGTGCTGTGCTGTGCTGTGCTGTGCTGTGCTGTGCTGTGCTGTGCTGTGCTGTGCTGTGCTGTGCTGTGCTGTGCTGTGCTGTGCTGTGCTGTGCTGTGCTGTGCCAGTGCTGTGCTGTGCTGTGCTGTGCTGTGCTGTGCTGTGCTGTGCTGTGCTGTGCTGTGCTGTGCTGTGCCAGGCCAGGCCAGGCCAGGCTGTGCTGTGCTGTGCTGTGCTGTGCTGTGCTGTGCTGTGCTGTGCTGTGCTGTGCTGTGCCAGGCCAGGCCAGGCTGTGCTGTGCTGTGCTGTGCTGTGCTGTGCTGTGCTGTGCTGTGCTGTGCTGTGCTGTGCTGTGCTGTGCTGTGCTGTGCTGTGCTGTGCTGTGCTGTGCTGTGCTGTGCTGTGCTGTGCTGTGCTGTGCTGTGCTGTGCTGTGCTGTGCTGTGCTGTGCTGTGCTGTGCTGTGCTGTGCTGTGCTGTGCTGTGCTGTGCTGTGCTGTGCTGTGCTGTGCTGTGCTGTGCTGTGCTGTGCTGTGCTGTGCTGTGCTGTGCTGTGCTGTGCTGTGCTGTGCTGTGCTGTGCTGTGCTGTGCTGTGCTGTGCTGTGCTGTGCTGTGCTGTGCCAGTGCTGTGCTGTGCTGTGCTGTGCTGTGCTGTGCTGTGCTGTGCTGTGCTGTGCTGTGCTGTGCTGTGCTGTGCTGTGCTGTGCTGTGCTGTGCTGTGCTGTGCTGTGCTGTGCTGTGCTGTGCTGTGCTGTGCTGTGCTGTGCTGTGCTGTGCTGTGCTGTGCTGTGCTGTGCTGTGCTGTGCTGTGCTGTGCTGTGCTGTGCTGTGCTGTGCTGTGCTGTGCTGTGCTGTGCTGTGCTGTGCTGTGCTGTGCTGTGCTGTGCTGTGCTGTGCTGTGCTGTGCTGTGCTGTGCTGTGCTGTGCTGTGCTGTGCTGTGCTGTGCTGTGCTGTGCTGTGCTGTGCTGTGCTGTGCTGTGCTGTGCTGTGCTGTGCTGTGCCAGGCTGTGCTGTGCTGTGCTGTGCTGTGCTGTGCTGTGCTGTGCTGTGCTGTGCCAGGCCAGGCCAGGCCAGGCCAGGCTGTGCTGTGCTGTGCTGTGCTGTGCTGTGCTGTGCTGTGCTGTGCTGTGCTGTGCTGTGCTGTGCTGTGCTGTGCTGTGCTGTGCTGTGCTGTGCTGTGCTGTGCTGTGCTGTGCTGTGCTGTGCTGTGCTGTGCTGTGCTGTGCTGTGCTGTGCTGTGCTGTGCTGTGCTGTGCTGTGCTGTGCTGTGCTGTGCTGTGCTGTGCTGTGCTGTGCTGTGCTGTGCTGTGCTGTGCTGTGCTGTGCTGTGCTGTGCTGTGCTGTGCTGTGCTGTGCTGTGCTGTGCTGTGCTGTGCTGTGCTGTGCTGTGCTGTGCTGTGCTGTGCTGTGCTGTGCTGTGCTGTGCTGTGCTGTGCTGTGCTGTGCTGTGCTGTGCTGTGCTGTGCTGTGCTGTGCTGTGCTGTGCTGTGCTGTGCTGTGCTGTGCTGTGCTGTGCTGTGCTGTGCTGTGCTGTGCTGTGCTGTGCTGTGCTGTGCTGTGCTGTGCTGTGCTGTGCTGTGCTGTGCTGTGCTGTGCTGTGCTGTGCTGTGCTGTGCTGTGCTGTGCTGTGCTGTGCTGTGCTGTGCTGTGCTGTGCTGTGCTGTGCTGTGCTGTGCTGTGCTGTGCTGTGCTGTGCTGTGCTGTGCTGTGCTGTGCTGTGCTGTGCTGTGCTGTGCTGTGCTGTGCTGTGCTGTGCTGTGCTGTGCCAGGCCAGGCCAGTTGTGCTGTGCTGTGCTGTGCTGTGCTGTGCTGTGCTGTGCTGTGCTGTGCCAGTGCTGTGCTGTGCTGTGCTGTGCTGTGCCAGGCCAGGCCAGGCCAGGCCAGGCCAGGCCAGGCCAGGCCAGGCCAGGCCAGGCCAGGCCAGGCCAGGCCAGGCCAGGCCAGGCCAGGCCAGGCCAGGCCAGGCCAGGCCAGGCCAGGCCAGGCCAGGTTGTGCTGTGCTGTGCTGTGCTGTGCTGTGCTGTGCTGTGCTGTGCTGTGCTGTGCTGTGCTGTGCTGTGCTGTGCTGTGCTGTGCTGTGCTGTGCTGTGCTGTGCTGTGCTGTGCTGTGCTGTGCTGTGCTGTGCTGTGCTGGGCTGTGCTGTGCTGTGCTGTGCTGTGCTGTGCTGTGCTGTGCTGTGCTGTGCTGTGCTGTGCTGTGCTGTGCTGTGCTGTGCTGTGCTGTGCTGTGCTGTGCTGTGCTGTGCTGTGCTGTGCTGTGCTGTGCTGTGCTGTGCTGTGCTGTGCTGTGCTGTGCTGTGCTGTGCTGTGCTGTGCTGTGCTGTGCTGTGCTGTGCTGTGCTGTGCTGTGCTGTGCTGTGCTGTGCTGTGCTGTGCTGTGCTGTGCTGTGCTGTGCTGTGCTGTGCTGTGCTGTGCTGTGCTGTGCTGTGCTGTGCTGTGCTGTGCTGTGCTGTGCTGTGCTGTGCTGTGCTGTGCTGTGCTGTGCTGTGCTGTGCTGTGCTGTGCTGTGCTGTGCTGTGCTGTGCTGTGCTGTGCTGTGCTGTGCTGTGCTGTGCTGTGCTGTGCTGTGCTGTGCTGTGCTGTGCTGTGCTGTGCTGTGCTGTGCTGTGCTGTGCTGTGCTGTGCTGTGCTGTGCTGTGCTGTGCTGTGCCAGGCCAGGCCAGGCCAGTGCTGTGCTGTGCTGTGCCAGGCCAGGCCAGGCTGTGCTGTGCTGTGCTGTGCTGTGCTGTGCTGTGCTGTGCTGTGCCAGGCCAGGCTGTGCTGTGCCAGTGCTGTGCTGTGCTGTGCCAGGCTGTGCTGTGCTGTGCTGTGCTGTGCTGTGCTGTGCTGTGCTGTGCTGTGCCAGGCTGTGCTGTGCTGTGCTGTGCTGTGCCAGGTTGTGCTGTGCTGTGCTGTGCTGTGCTGTGCTGTGCTGTGCTGTGCTGTGCTGTGCTGTGCTGTGCTGTGCTGTGCTGTGCTGTGCTGTGCTGTGCTGTGCTGTGCTGTGCTGTGCTGTGCTGTGCTGTGCTGTGCTGTGCTGTGCTGTGCTGTGCTGTGCTGTGCTGTGCTGTGCTGTGCTGTGCTGTGCTGTGCTGTGCTGTGCTGTGCTGTGCTGTGCTGTGCTGTGCTGTGCTGTGCTGTGCTGTGCTGTGCTGTGCTGTGCTGTGCTGTGCTGTGCTGTGCTGTGCTGTGCTGTGCTGTGCTGTGCTGTGCTGTGCTGTGCTGTGCTGTGCTGTGCTGTGCTGTGCTGTGCTGTGCTGTGCTGTGCTGTGCTGTGCTGTGCTGTGCTGTGCTGTGCTGTGCTGTGCTGTGCTGTGCTGTGCTGTGCTGTGCTGTGCTGTGCTGTGCTGTGCCAGGCTGTGCTGTGCTGTGCTGTGCTGTGCTGTGCTGTGCTGTGCTGTGCTGTGCTGTGCTGTGCTGTGCCAGGCCAGGCCAGGCCAGTGCTGTGCTGTGCTGTGCTGTGCTGTGCTGTGCTGTGCTGTGCTGTGCTGTGCTGTGCTGTGCTGTGCTGTGCTGTGCTGTGCTGTGCCAGGCTGTGCTGTGCTGTGCTGTGCTGTGCTGTGCTGTGCTGTGCTGTGCTGTGCCAGGCTGTGCTGTGCTGTGCTGTGCTGTGCTGTGCTGTGCTGTGCTGTGCTGTGCTGTGCTGTGCTGTGCTGTGCTGTGCTGTGCTGTGCTGTGCCAGGCCAGGCCAGGCTGTGCTGTGCTGTGCTGTGCTGTGCTGTGCCAGGCCAGTGCTGTGCTGTGCTGTGCTGTGCTGTGCTGTGCTGTGCTGTGCTGTGCTGTGCTGTGCTGTGCTGTGCCAGCTGTGCTGTGCTGTGCTGTGCTGTGCTGTGCTGTGCTGTGCTGTGCTGTGCTGTGCTGTGCTGTGCTGTGCTGTGCTGTGCTGTGCTGTGCTGTGCTGTGCTGTGCTGTGCTGTGCTGTGCTGTGCTGTGCTGTGCTGTGCTGTGCTGTGCTGTGCTGTGCTGTGCCAGCTGTGCTGTGCTGTGCTGTGCCAGGCGCTGTGCTGTGCTGTGCTGTGCTGTGCTGTGCTGTGCTGTGCTGTGCTGTGCTGTGCCTGTGCTGTGCTGTGCTGTGCTGTGCCAGCTGTGCTGTGCTGTGCTGTGCTGTGCTGTGCTGTGCTGTGCTGTGCTGTGCTGTGCTGTGCTGTGCTGTGCTGTGCCAGTGCTGTGCTGTGCTGTGCTGTGCTGTGCTGTGCTGTGCTGTGCTGTGCTGTGCTGTGCTGTGCTGTGCTGTGCTGTGCTGTGCTGTGCTGTGCTGTGCTGTGCCAGGCCAGGTGCTGTGCTGTGCTGTGCTGTGCTGTGCTGTGCTGTGCTGTGCTGTGCTGTGCTGTGCTGTGCTGTGCTGTGCTGTGCTGTGCTGTGCTGTGCTGTGCCAGGCCAGGCCAGGCCAGGCCAGGCCAGGCTGTGCTGTGCTGTGCTGTGCTGTGCTGTGCCAGGCCAGGCCAGGCCAGGCCTGTGCCAGCTGTGCCAGGCCAGGCCAGGCCAGGCTGTGCTGTGCTGTGCTGTGCTGTGCTGTGCTGTGCTGTGCTGTGCTGTGCTGTGCTGTGCTGTGCTGTGCCAGGCTGTGCTGTGCTGTGCTGTGCTGTGCTGTGCTGTGCTGTGCTGTGCTGTGCTGTGCTGTGCTGTGCTGTGCTGTGCTGTGCTGTGCTGTGCTGTGCTGTGCTGTGCTGTGCTGTGCTGTGCTGTGCTGTGCTGTGCTGTGCTGTGCTGTGCTGTGCTGTGCTGTGCTGTGCTGTGCTGTGCTGTGCTGTGCTGTGCTGTGCTGTGCTGTGCTGTGCTGTGCTGTGCTGTGCTGTGCTGTGCTGTGCTGTGCTGTGCTGTGCTGTGCTGTGCCAGTGCTGTGCTGTGCTGTGCTGTGCTGTGCCGCTGTGCTGTGCTGTGCTGTGCTGTGCTGTGCTGTGCTGTGCTGTGCTGTGCTGTGCTGTGCCAGCGTGCCAGTGCTGTGCTGTGCTGTGCTGTGCTGTGCTGTGCTGTGCTGTGCTGTGCTGTGCTGTGCTGTGCTGTGCTGTGCCAGTGCTGTGCTGTGCTGTGCCAGGCCAGGCTGTGCTGTGCTGTGCTGTGCTGTGCTGTGCTGTGCCAGCTGTGCTGTGCTGTGCTGTGCTGTGCTGTGCCAGGCTGTGCTGTGCTGTGCTGTGCTGTGCTGTGCTGTGCTGTGCTGTGCTGTGCTGTGCTGTGCTGTGCTGTGCTGTGCCAGGTTGTGCTGTGCTGTGCTGTGCTGTGCTGTGCTGTGCTGTGCTGTGCTGTGCTGTGCTGTGCTGTGCTGTGCTGTGCTGTGCTGTGCTGTGCTGTGCTGTGCTGTGCTGTGCTGTGCTGTGCCAGGTTGTGCTGTGCTGTGCTGTGCTGTGCTGTGCTGTGCTGTGCTGTGCTGTGCTGTGCTGTGCTGTGCTGTGCTGTGCTGTGCTGTGCTGTGCCAGGCCAGGCCAGTGCTGTGCTGTGCTGTGCTGTGCTGTGCTGTGCTGTGCTGTGCTGTGCTGTGCTGTGCTGTGCTGTGCTGTGCTGTGCTGTGCTGTGCCAGCTGTGCTGTGCTGTGCTGTGCTGTGCTGTGCTGTGCTGTGCTGTGCTGTGCTGCTGTGCTGTGCTGTGCTGTGCTGTGCTGTGCTGTGCTGTGCTGTGCTGTGCTGTGCTGTGCTGTGCTGTGCTGTGCTGTGCTGTGCTGTGCTGTGCTGTGCTGTGCTGTGCTGTGCTGTGCTGTGCTGTGCTGTGCTGTGCTGTGCTGTGCTGTGCTGTGCTGTGCTGTGCTGTGCTGTGCTGTGCTGTGCTGTGCTGTGCTGTGCTGTGCCAGCTGTGCTGTGCTGTGCCAGCAAAGCAGCTGTGCCTGAAAGCAAAGGTGCCTGTGCCTGGTGCTGTGCTGTGCTGTGCTGTGTCTGTGCCTGTGCCTGGTGCTTGTGCTGTGCTTGTGCCAGTGCTGTGCTGTGCAGTGGTTGTGCTGTGCCTGTGCTGTGCTGTGCTGTGCCAGGGTTGTGCTGTGCTGTGCTGTGCGTTGTGCTGGTGCTGTGCTGTGCCTGTGCTGTGCTGTGCTGTGCCAGGTTGTGCTGTGCTGTGCTGTGCTGTGCTGTGCCAGGAACCTGTGCTGGTGCTGTGTGCTGTGCTGTGCC
>CM074194.1:600000-882500 GCA_037179385.1 Holothuria scabra
ATACAGTACTGTAACCTGTGTCCAGAGTAGCATTGCGCAATAACCTTAGAACAGTGAGCTTTACAATTACACAACACACTGTGCACACTTACAAACACTACTGTGGGACTATGTGATACCTAACATTACTCCTTGTGAACGGTTTTAATGGTTGGAAGCTTTCGGATGTGAGTCAAATTTAAGGGCTTCAGCTTGTAACTATTGTTGAGTCGTCCCTTTACTATATCCCTTGCTAAAATACAGATATTTAAATAGTTTGCCAGAAATTTGAAAGTATATATGATAAGAATTTTGAGAAGAAACTGTCCAGCTAGTTTTCCCTTGCAAGTGGAGATTCTTCATATTGAGAGAGAGATGTTGAATGAATGTGAATATCACATTATAGTATAAAACATCCAATTGTTCTTTGAGTATGTAAATGAACTTCCCGTAAGTTTTCACAGTTGAACAGATTTGGTGTCCAACGCTGGCAGACATAGATTTTTTCGTAGCGATGAGCTGGACGAAAAAATTTTGTTCGCCCCACGGGCTATATCTAGTGCAGATATGGGTCATACCAAACAAGGGCGATAGGCCTTTCTGGTCCAGATAAAACTCTATTTGGCCATATATGTCACAGATCTGGTTCTCGCATAGATCTGGGTTTTATCTGCCAATTTTTTTTTTATCTGGCTCAGATGTAGATCCCATATCTGCATCAGATATGGCCCAGGTAAGAGATCCATATCTGGCCAATGTATGGATTTTATATCTGCCCCATTCATTGATTTGGTGTAAGGGTCAACACCACGCTCCCTCTTATGTTATCTCTTATAGCTTTATATTCAAATATGTTGATAAAGAACCCTGCTGAAGGTTGAGCAGTTAGACCACTCCTGCTTAAAGGGCCAATCCTTTCACCCCAAACTACAATTCATGTAGCGAAACTACTTATTTGGCTCAGCTCTTTGATTGAAAGCTAATTACAATGCAGAGTACCAAAGCTTAGATTACACATCATGAAGTGTACTGAGAGTGTTTTGATTATACCCATTGAGTTTTCCTATACTCACCCTGAAGAAATAAACTGAGTCTTGATGTGGATGGATTTCAGACAATTGTGGGAGGGGCTTAACAAGTAAGAAGGTTAGAAAAATTGGTACTGCTTGAGGTGAGAGAATTCGGCCTTTAAAAATTAGAACACTGAGCAGTTATAGCCAGTTCAGTAGTGTTTTTACCAGAGACTCCCTCGACTCTGTTCCGCTACAGAGAAGACCTATCTGTAGTAGAATGGCCGATATTTCCATCTCTACATTTGGGGTTGAAAAGTTGTTGCAAAACCTTAAGATTAGTAAAGCCATGGGTCCTGACAACATACACCCATGGGTTCTTAAAGAGCTTGCTACTGACCTTGCTCCAATGATCAGTCATCTTTTCCAGCAATCAATCAACAGTGGTCAAGTCCCCAAGGACTGGAAAAAGGCAAATATCTGTCCTATTTTTAAGAAGAACGATAGCTCTCCCCCATCCAACTACCGCCCTGTCTCTCTTACTTGTATATGTTGTAAGCTACTTGAGCATATTATCAGCTCAAATATGATGGATCACTATCAAGCGAATAACAGCCTTTCCTCTAAACAGCATGCGTTTAGAAAAAATCATAGTTGTGATACACAGTTACTGTCTGTTGTGGATGATTGGACCTCCGCCTTTAATATAAAAATAAACAAGTTGATGTCTTCATCCTGGACTTTGAGAAGGCTTTTGATACAGTTCCTCATGAGCTACTTAAGACGAAGTTATTCTCCTTGGGGGTGTCTAGGCAAGTCATAAATTGGATTGATAACTTTCTTAATGACCGTTCACAATCAGTTGTTGTTAATGGTACTAGTTCTGCTTCTGCTCCAGTCCTTTCCGGTGTTCCTCAAGGGTCTGTCCTGGGACCAGTACTTTTCTTGTCTTATATTAATGATATTGTTAGTGCTGCTTCTTCTGAAGTTAGGTTGTTTGCTGATGACTGTGTTTGCTATAGGGTCATCAATAATCCCAGTGACTGCAGGGAGTTACAGAAGGACATTATAAACTTGGGCCAGTGGGCCAAAACTTGGGGTATGAGATTCCACCCGGCTAAGTGTAATGTTATGTCTGTTACTAGGAAGCGTAACCCAATAACCTATAATTATACTCTTAATGGGGCCAATCTGACAAGGGTTGATTCAATTAAGTATCTGGGGGTGACTATCACTAAGAATCTCAGCTGGGGCAAACATATCCAACTTGTTTGTAATAAGGGAAATAAGATCTTAGGCCTATTATGCAGGAACCTCTCATTTTGTTCCAAAGATGTTAAATTGGCGGCCTGTAAAGGTTTACTAAGGCCCTTGTTGGTGTATGCTTGTTCCGTCTGGGATCCACATCAGATTTCACTCCAAGATAGATTGGAGGGAGTACAAAAAAGATCTGCTAGGTTTATATCCGGCGAGTACTCCCGTGAAGTTGGCTCTATGACCGCAATCCTCAAAGATCTAGGTCTACATACGTTGTCTGACCGCCGCAGACGTTGCAGACTCATAATTTTTGCCAAAGGTATTTATGGCCAAGCTAACATCCCCCTGTCTAATCTGTGTAAACCTACTCGTGGTTCTCGTAACATGCATGCTTTGCACTTTCGCCCCCCCTCCGCTAGGACTAATTGTTTTAAGTACAGTTTTGTCCCTAATACTACTCGAGATTGGAATAACCTCCCAGAGAGTCTTATTGCGGGGGCTATAAGTCACCCAAAGCTGGTGGATTTCATTATGAACTCTTTGAGGGCCTGACTGATCACACGGCACGTACGCGGTGTAAAATGGTCCTTTTGGATGTCTCACCGTTTTGAAGAAGAAGAAGAAGAGCAGACCTCACAAAGGGGAGGTCAAGCGTAATAAAATTCTACTTTAATATCATCAAGACTTCTTTGTTGTAAACACTGCCATCACTTCTAGTATTAGAATTAATCCCTGGCCAATCAGGAACTTTTTTGTCCTGTTGGTACAACAGATTAACTACCAGTGCACAATTAAAAATCTTTAATTTGTGATAATCTCAGTAAGTCCAGCACCATGCTTAATTGGATTAGGAGTAAACATTTCAAATGGTTCAGGAATAGGAACTGAATGTTCAAGCAAAGGAGTTTCTAATGAGAGCTCAATCAACCATAAATGAACATTACCAGTTAACTCAATGGGCCTGTTCCCACTTGATCCCCTATGTTGATGGCCCCAAGCTCAATCAACTGGAAAATACTCTAATCAACCACAAGAGTGTTTCCATTTGATCGCATGCACGAGATCTGATCTCTTCCTCTGGTTCTTGTAACAGGAAGTTGTTTCATTGAAACTACATGTGCAGGTCAGGTGTGTTTACACAAGTTTGTGTGGCGTGAAGAGCTTCCCTGCGGAAGTACGTCATTGACCTCGAGTCACCTTGATCCCCTGTTGGGTTCCCTTTTGTTTTCTTGATCACATGCACGTGGTCTGATCCTCCCCGAAGAAGCCATCAAGCTTCCTGAATCTGATCCGGGGAAGAAGAGCATTCTCACTTGAGAATTGATCTCCTGTGCAGGGTCTGAACTGGATCTGATTGCTTGGTTGTTCTCAAGTAGGAACACACTCAAAGGCTGGACAAACATCTTGGTCAGGCCAGATAAGATCATGCTACAGTTACCTTCTTGATTTAGCACAGGACCATCTGACGCCAAAGCAGAAATAGCCATTACATTATGGGTAAAAAAGGAGTATAAGCAATGGGCTGCAATAACCCTGTTTTCTTTTGCCGAACTGTTTAACCACTTTTCAGCCAAATTTTGTAAGTTACCAACTTATCAGATTATCAATTTCAGGTTCTGACTCCTCCATATAACATGGTACAGAGCTACAAGATTCTATGATAAAATGTAAATGTTAAACTAAACTGAAACTATTTGATATAGGGTGAAAGCAGTTAAGAAGTCTGCTACAGTTTATACTACTTCTACAAACTTTCTCATCAATATATCCAAAAATTCATCAAAATTAAAACTGCAGAGTTATCCATAACTCATTTCATTGATGTGCCATTTCTTCAGTGACCCACAGATGTGAGAACATCAGGGACACAGATCCCCTCAAAACAGAGGAACTTGATGAAAACACAGTCACAGAGGGTGTTGAAATCACGAACAGAAGGCATCACTTTGTGATGAAGAGCAGGATGAAACACCTTTTCACTTACTGTACAGTAACAAGTGACACAAGGCATGCTAAAACTGACAGGAAAGTTTTGTAAAACAACAAGTCTCACTACATTAAAATTGGCCGTACTGTATTGGGCCACTCTTAATTTCACCAATGCAAACTTTTTTTTGCCATGAGAGGAAAAAAGAAAATTCTCATAGTCTTAGGGGAATATTCTGATCAAATAATCTTGAGAATGTCACAAATTTTAAAATAAAGTTTTGATTGACAGTACAATTATTATGACTAAACCTTGTTTGCAATACTGCCTCAGGGCCAGGCCCGTAGCCAGGGGGGTCAGAGTGTTCGAACGACCCACCCCCACTTAAGGGAGGTCCATTTTTCCAGCCCCGTGTGTTTGAAGGGTCAGCTATGAAATATTTTTTACCTTGACATATTGAGGACAAATTTCCGTTTACTTTTTGCAGGAAGATAAAACCTTTCAGATCACATGTATGATTTTTTTTTCTCAAAAAGTGGTGTACTGTGTGGAATTCCTGGGGAAAAAAGACTTCTGTTGTGTTCAAAAGTCCTTTAAAATGCTCCAGATTGCAGGAAATCTGCAGATTTTTAACTTTTCCGGGAGAGCATGCTTACGACATGCACCCGCCGCCTCCGTAATTGGAAAAGGTCCACATCTTGGAAAAAAGACCCACCCTTCCACATGGGCTGGCTACGGGCCTGAGGGCATACTGCAGCGAGGATACAAGTTTCACAAGGCATTCATGTTTAGTTTGAATACTCTTAGTTGAATGCTACTCTACATTTTTTAGTTTCTTGTTAATTAAAGGACAGTGTCAATTGAGAGTTTCTACCAGTGCTACTTTTAAAATTGCGGTTGAGGGTGATGAATGATTGCCTTATTTTCAAAAGTAACCCCTCACTTACCATCAGCTCTGACTTCTATAGGTCCAGCTTGACAGATAGAACTTGAAGGAAAATTAGCATCTGCTAGAACTGTAAAGGTGAACAAAGTTCAACATTTGAGGTCATAGTATAAAACAATGATCTTTGCTAAGTGTGAGTAGAAGGGGTGTGAGCAGAGGAAGAATGGTGAAGTTGAAGAACAGCGTGCAAGTTAGTGAAAATGTCAAATTGTGCAAGACCCTTAGTACTCTAATTTAATATATTTTTGAGAACCCTGTTGTCCGTTGGAGTTCAAACGGCATCGGACGTTAATTCATTTTGAAACTTCTAATGTAAAACTCTTCAACAGTATGCAGCACGTACAGACCAGCTGCAAGGTGTTATGTGCATCAGTCACGCCTTTCACATCTGCTGCACAAGTATAGGTTGTGTAAAGACATTAGATGGCTATGTGTAAACAACAAGAATGCGGATTGCAATACGAATATTAAATGTAGGAGACCCATACATTCAGTATACTATCAAGCGATGCACACATTTTCAGAGTTCAATGAACATCCCATTTTCAAGACTGTAATTATGCATCATGAGGTGCAAAACACCGATGGTCTCTGAGTCCGAAAATTTTCTGGTACGCTACTTCCCAACCTATAGTGGCACTCCACTTTGGTAGTATTGAAGATTGCCCTCCTTTCCTGTCATGAAGAAATGGACACCCTACAGTATAGCTATGTGTAACTTAGCTGCTCCCAGTACATGTACTGTACCCCCACAGTTCTACAGTATAGCTATGTGTAAGTTACGACAGTTCAGTGCTCCCATGTACATGCCGTGTATTCCCTAATAAATGCCCCACCCCCCCCCAATTAAGGCCCCCTCAAAATTTTAAGCAACTGTCAAGCCGAGGCCTCCTCACCCTGCATGCCAAAATCATAGATTGACCCTACCGTTACCATTACAACAGTAGCCTAATTTGTTAAAAGCAGTCAATCTTTTCACATGTAGATTCATGAAAAACACATTGTTCAAGTGACTTCACAAAAATTAAAAGGGTGTAGATTCTCTACAGCCTTAAATTTTTTATTAAAATATACCCTCTAATAGACACACCCCCTTTTCAAAAATGTAATGCCCCCAGAGTGTTTACTTACGGAATATATACAGCATGAACAGACAGGTCTACAGTACAGCTATTTGAAAGTAAGACAGCTGCTCCCATGTACAGTACATATGCCTGGACAGGTCTACAGAATGGCTATGTGTAAATTAGACAGCTGCTACTATGTACATATGCCCAGGCAGGTCTACAGTATAGCTATGTGTACATTAGGCATAAGGTTGCCTCTATACAATTTATACCCGACACCCCACTTTTTGTTCAAAAAGTGATGTTACAGCAAGGTCAACCCGACTTCCTGTTATCAGCTTTCTGTCAATAGTAGTCAATAGTAGCTGCCATGTCCAGCACTATGTAAACAAAGAGTCCCATTGAAAACCTCATTCATAAAGGCAGAGACTGTTTATTCAGTGCAAGCCAAGTTTGTAACCAGAGCTGCATCAACAGACCAGGACAATAGGCTTATCTTTTTGGACACATGTAAGCTGGTTGTGCAGCCACTGAAGCATGATGAATAGTGTAAACAAACATTGCCCTGACTGCAAAGAGGTAGCTTATGCCTAATGTAAGTTAGACAGCCGCTCCCATGTACATACGCCCAGGCAGGTTTACAGTATAGCTATGTGCAAGCTAGACTGAGCTATGCTCCCATGCAGATATGTCAGGGCAGGTCTACAGTATAGCTATGTGTAAGTTAGACAGCTGCTCCCATGTACATATGCCTGGACAGGTCTACAGTACACATGAGCTATGTGCTGCTCCTTTGTACATACAGTATGTCAGGAAAGGTATATAGCTTTGTGTAAGTTAGAAAGTATAGCTATGTGTAAGTTACAACAGCTGCTCCCATGTACATGCCGTTTATTCCCTTAAAATTTTTAACTACTGCGAAGCTGTGGCCTCCTGGCACTGCAGGCCAAAACCACAGATTTACCATTACAACAGTACTACCTAATTTTAAAAACAGTTTACCTTTTCATATGTAGATCCATGCAAAACATGCTAAAGTGTGTTCACAAAAATTAAACAAGTGTAGATTCTAGTGGTAAGTTAATTTTTTATTAAAATATATCCTCAAATAAATGCCCCCCTTTTCAAAAATGTAATTCCCCCAGGGGTGTTTTCTAGGGAATATATACGGTATGCCCACACAGGTATACAGTATAGCTATTTGTAAGTTAGACAGCTGCTCCTATCTGCATATGCCCAGACAGGTCTAAAGTATAGCTATGTGAAAGCTACACAGCTGCTCCCATGTAGCATGCCCAGACAGGTCTACTGAAAAACCCTTGCTTCAAAGCAGCTAGGCCTTCAATTCTGAGGTATGTGAGTGCAATTGCACACCATCACACACCTCCGGTCACTGTGAGGAGTGTGATTTTTCACACCTAGATGAAGATTTGGAGCTTATATATCTATGAACAACACACCTACCACACCTCCAATCCAATCCTCTCATTCCAAACTACAATTCTTGTAGGGGTTTACCAAAGTTCTCAACCAGAAAGCCAAAAGGCTTAGTGATTCCTTGCCATATACCTTACCTGCTTTCAAATTGACAGTGCTTGATAGATTTTTCTTTACATTTTAGGCACAGAATTTTCACAATTTTACCCCTGGTGACCTCAAATGACCTTTGACCTCTACCAAAAACAATAGGCTTCTTTCTCTCAACATGACAAATCTATATACCAAATATGAAAAGTATCTGTAAATCTTATTTGGAGATATTGTGTTTACAAGCCATTTTCGAAGTTTTGGCAATTTTACCGCTGGTGACCTCAAATGCCCTTTGACCTCTACCAAAAGCAATAGGCTTCCTTCTCTCAACATGACAAATCTACATACCAAGTATGAAAGTTGTCGGGCAATCCTATCTGAAGATATCGTGTTTACAAGCCATTTTCGGCGTTTTTGCAATTTTACCGCTGGTGACCTCAAATGACCTTTGACCTCTACCAAAAACAATAGGGTTCTTCTTCTCAACATGACGAATCTATACACCAAGTATGAAAAGTGTCGGTCACTCCTATCTGAAGATATCGTGTTTACAAGCCATTTTCCAAGTTTTCGCAATTTTACTGCTATTGACCTCAAATGACCTTTGACCTCTACCAAAAACAATAGGCTTCTCTCTCTCGACATGAAAAATCTATATACCAAATATGAAGAGTGTTGGTCTCTCCTAACTGAAGATATCATGTTTACAAGCCATTTTCAGTGTTTTCGCAATTTTACCGCTGGTGACCTCAAATGACCTTTGACCTCTACCAAAAAAAATAGGGTTCTTTCTCTCAACATGACAAATCTATATACCAAGTATGAAAATTGTCGGGCAATCCTATCTGAAGATATCGTGTTTACAAGCCATTTTCGGCGTTTTCGCAATTTTACCGCTGGTGACCTCAAATGACCTTTGACCTCTACCAAAAACAATAGGGTTCTTCTTCTCAACATGAAAAATCTATATACCAAGTATGGAAAGGGTCGGTCACTCCTATCTGAAGATATCGTGTTTACAAGCTATTTTTGAAATTGTGGCAATTTTACCGCTGGTGACCTCAAATGACCTTTGACCTCTACCAAAAACAATAGGGTTCTTCCTCTCAACATGATAAATCTATATACCAAATATGAAAAGTGTTGGACATTCCTATCTTAAGATATCGTGTTTACAAGCAAGTGTCACAAACACACACACACACACACACATACGACATCACCATTGCATAGATTCCTTGCCTGCCTACGGCAAGGAATCAATTAGTTCAGCTCTTTGGTTGACGGCTAATTCAAACAAGGCAGAGTACCCAAGCTTGTATTTCACAGCATGCACTGTTCGAGAAAGTTTTGGTTATACACAGTGAGCTTTTTTATACCCACTCTGAAGCAATTAACTGAGATCGTGTCTGGTTTTGGATAAATTTCAGACAATTGTGGGAGGGGCTTGAGTAAGAAAGTTAGGAGCACTCATACTGTTTGGGGTGAGACAATTGGGCCTTTCATTTTCTGAGGAGTGAGATTTTTAGCACACCTGGGGAATCTAAAACTCAAGACTGGAAGCAGTGGAAAGAAAAGGGATGCCATGTAATAGATGATCTTGATCTCAGGTCACCTTGGCCCTCCTAGCTTTCACACACAGTGTTTGATCCCCTGCTTGATATCTTACCTGCTTCAGTAGGTGAATCAAAATCTCTAAATGCGTACTTCAGTACATTACAAAAGCTTTCAAACGACAATGTCAACCGTAAAGGGTGGATCAGATCAGATCTGTTAGTTAGAGTTTTATGGTCCAGTTTCCAATTACTTACCGGGTCAAGTCGAGCCGGTCACGGCCTTTTTTCCAGTTGTGGCTCACTGGCTTGTTTTTCCTACTCCATTGCTTATGCGGAGCATCACACACAATGGCAGTATAGGTTCCATTTTTAGATAAAATCAAATCTGATCTGATCCCCTGCTTGATATTAAGTATGAAAGCACTGTGATGATGTGATCATGTCCCGATCAATTGCTGAAATAATTTCATGTTAAGGAAACAACTGTTGAGTAAAAGGTTACTAGCAATTAAAGGTGTCGCTTGCGTGTATCCCACCATCTTGTAACTCTTATTTCTGCTACAGAAACAAATTAGTTTCTTGTCTTATCCAAACATAAATTCCCCTGTAGCAACTGGTTTTGTCACAAATACCACTTTTGTCTCACAATGAACCTCTTCTGTCAAAATTTGTATCTTGTTTGGTTGTGAAAATATGGAACCTTGAATATGGTGGTCCATTTACTTCCTGAAAGTGCTTTAGCAAAAAAAGTGTCTGGATACCCAACTTTAGGAGTTAATTCCTCAAAAAGTAGAAGACAAGGACTAAAATTTGTTGTGGCTGTGCATATGATCTCTTGCTATGAGTACAAACAGAAACATGCACCTCTGATGAAATGTTCATATGCAATTAAGTGTTCAAGGGCCCATAGTAAATCCTTAAGATAGGCCACAAGGGCCATTTTCATCGCGTAATTTGACCTTCAATGAGTTTTACACACATCGATGAAATTCTTGGAGAATTAGCATCAGACTTGTTTCCTTCCTTGGTGAAAGTTTCAAATCTGTGTATAATTGCCCACATGGTCAACAACTCTCCGAAGGAGGGCCCCCCTTTCTGAAAATTTTCCTTGGGGCCAAGTTTAGACCCTTGCCACATCTTTGTTTTAGATGTCCATGTTGTAATACTTACTCTTGCTTATAGTGAAGTGATCAAATATTAATGAGATATAACATTAAGGCCCAATGGACTATTGGTAGTGGGCCGAGGTGATCGCAAAAATTTGAAAAAATGCTTCTGGAAGTGAAAAATTTCACTTTTGAAGGCCCATATATCCAAAAATCAGCAAAGAACAGCTACTGCCACCAGACATCTCATTTATCAAATTTTGGCCTATACATCTTCCTATGAAAAGTTATCAGCATTCAAATTCATGCAAAAACTCAAAAGCAACATTTTGCATGAAAATATGGTATTGCGCAATGCTTTTAAGAAGGTGGTAACTCAAACTGCTTCAGCTATGGGCCCCAAAATTTCAGTGTGTTCCAATTTTGTCTATGCAGCAACATAATATGAGAAAATTATGAAAATCTGAGATGGTCACCTCTGGACCATTTGTTGAATTGGCATGGAATGACCCCAAGGTGGTTTCGTGCACCAAGTTTACGGAAATCATAAAAGGTTTTGATCTTGCCCTTCACTCCAATTTTGAAGAGCACTAGGATTTCTTCCATTAGAAATGGCTGGAAATAAGAATGTTGCTTTCATTTTAAATAAAATTGTAAGACATTACCAAGAAACAATTTTAAATCAGAATTTGAGCCCAACAATTTATGAATTTATTAAGCATTTAGAAATGCTTAAAGAGGCTGCCATGAAAATTAATTGTTGACTCAAGTTGGCGAATATCCCACATTACACTTTATACCTTGCCACAACATATCTTCATTAATAGCCAGTTATAACCTTTTTTCTCCTGCTGAAATCAATTGACTTGAAAGGAAACTTTTAATGGAATGTACCCTTTCTTCATTAAATCTGAGTTTTTAAGGCACGAAATCTTTCTGCATTAAATGCCAAGGCCCAACCAAAATCTCAGGAAGGTGCAATGTCCCATCTATACGAGGGAGGTAACCAAACATTCTTTGCAGTGCCGGTATCATCCACAAAATTGACGTATTTATACCCAAAATGGTAAAATTAGATCCCACACAGTGACACCCCAAATGGGTGTTCATATGTCAGTAAATATGGTTAATGTAACACAAATGTGTGAACATTTACACAAGTATCACACATTTGTGACACTGGGTAAATGTATGCCACATATGGATAATATTACTATATGTTTCTGATACTTTGTCAGTTTGTGAAAAGGTACACTTGGCGTGGGTTACATTGACCATTTTTGCTGAAGTATAAATACCCACTTGGGGTGTCACTGTGACGGATTTACATTTGTCATTTCGTAGATAAACCCTTTTTACAGTACAAGCTACGGCTACACTCCAACTAACTGTTGTTCCTCTCACCTTTAACCCCTAACCCAATATATAAGATTGTGTGGGTGAAAGCCAGAAGAAAAGGTCCACACAGAGTGTCAGTTATCTATGGTAACCACACTAGGTTCTCTGTTTAAAGGGAGGACTGCCCCTCAGGATTTTGCCCAGACAAAGTCCTTGATCCCTTGGTGTATTCATAGGTTATTTTTGTACTTTCTTCATTCTCTTAATTCGATTTTCCAAGCCAGTTTCTTATTTCAATGTTCCCAGCCACAAAAGTTTACCCTGAACCACTAATCTCTGAGAACCCCTCGAACTTGATTATGAATTGTAGTTGTATTTATCTAAAATCATTTTTCTTGCTACATGCCCCTCTGATTTACAAAGTGAATACTAAATCACAGCCCATATTTAGTAAGCATAGGTTTACCTGCGTAACACTTCTCACTTCAACTAAGTAGATGTGACAAAAGTGGACAAAATATACGTGACAAATATAGGCGATTGTCATGACAAAACTTGTGGGCGATGATTGTGACAAAAGTGGTATTTGCGACAAAACTGTGAGTGGCTACAGATGCCCAAATTAACAGTCATATTAAATTTTATTATGCATTTAGCATGCTTTACAGTGTGTTCAATGGTGTTTGTGCCTGGAAGAGATGACACTGATATAGGCTACCCAATACATGTGGTTGTGATAGCCTATATACTACACTGATTGCAAAACCAAGGTCCTCTTACACGGTAATTGTAACTAATTGCTATACAATTGAAAATTTTTGTGAGTAAATGTTTAATGCTTTCACTATGTGATATCAACCCTAGGGTAAAAGGGGGGTGCTGAAACTTCAGTAACTTTCAGACAAAATAGTCCATAATTTGGAACCTAAAAAGGAGCTGTACATTCAAATGCTGTAGAGAAAAGTGAACTGTGAGTGCTGCAGAAAGGCAATGTTTACACCTAACAGAAAGACAGTGTTTACACCTAACATTGGATTCAAATCCTACACCATACAGCTATAACATCAGGAGAAGACCATGCCAAGAAATGTTTTTACTGGTGAGTCAAAAAGGCAAAGTCAGCTGGTTAACAGAGCAACAAAAAGGTGCTTCTTTCTGGTGCACAACTGATTTCTTTGGCTGGGCAACTGAGTTTAGAATAGTGGCAAGCCCATGCCATATGGTAGAAAAGCCAGAGTGCCAGAGAAGAACTGCTGAACAGACGTACATTGAGTGGGATTCAAACCCATGCACATGTGAAACACACTGGTACAGTACACAGCAGCTGCAATAGACCCTTCTGTCACTCAATGACCCTATTATTGCTGGTGATTTAAGTAATACAAGTACTGTCTAAAAATAAAGGCAATGACTCAGGAATAGGAGCATAAACAAATTACACTATATTGCAATAGCCATTTGACTGTTGACAATTAACCACAAGACAATGTTTATCAAAATCAACCAACTTTGGGTCCAATTTTCATTTAAGATCATGCAGGATTTTGAGATACATTACCCTAATTTCTACAGCAATATTTTTTGGAAAAGTTGTGGGAATAGTGTCACAATCCACCATTTTCTTAGTCACACAAAGTTACTAAAACTCAAAACTTTAATGCTATGTTTACTCACATGTTGTGTGCATATGTATCAGTTTTGCAAAGCTGAATGATGTAATTCCTTTTTTAAGCTATGAGAGCAAGAGATCAAAAAGTTTGCTGTAAAAAATGAGGGAGTATTGCAGGGTGCAATGGATGTGCTATATAAATGAATCATTTTCCCATTATTTGGGACTTTATAATAACATTGATGTAGATAAATTATTCCTTAGGCAAAAATAATGCTTTAAACTCCATTCCCTTTAAAATCAGTGCTATTTGGGGGGGGGGGGGGGGGAAGAGGGGGTTTAAAACAGGGCAAAAGTCACCAGGCCAGTAATAAAAATCAAAGATACTTTGAAGAGAAATAAGATGAGAATTGTGTTGTTTAGCTTTTGCTTCAAAGTAAGTTTGGGGGGACTGCTCTTCACCTTTAAAGTGTGAGTTGCCCGTGATATTTACCCAAGAGTGCTGAGATGTTAGAAACTTCCCTATAACCACTATTTGTTATAGATATAGGTAAACATACTGTATGTATGCACATTTATAAACACACCTACATATACAGGTCTGTATAAGTGTACATACAGTACATGTAATGTATATCTATGCATCCCCTATGAATACATTCCCACAGTTAGAGCATCAGAATTGCAGCTGAGATCTCTGGAGTTAAAACTCCTGGCCTGGTCAAAGATTTTAAAAATGGATCCTACTGGTGTGTGCAGCTCAGCATAGACAAGCCACAACTGGCCTGACTTAACTCAATCAGTCAGAAACCAAGCCCCAAAACAACATCTTACTACTGTATTCCTACACATATGCCCATACGTACATATGGTCAGACCTTAAACTAACTTTACCAGCATGCTTATAATGCATCTGCATGAACATGCTTACACAAATGCTAACTGTTTGTCTATACATTTATTTTAATTTAAGGTTTTGAGGGTCAGAAAGCCATTTAGGTCATCACGGATGCTATGACAGAGTGAGCAAGGATGAACACCAGCAAACTTTGCCTTCTCTTTTCGAATAGTCCTCAGAGGTAACAAGACAGGCTTGTACTAATCCCTCCCAATCCTGCTCCCTGAACCCCCATTTAACGTCCCAATCCCACGGATATGAGCATAATCCCAGTCTCTAGCCAGTTTCCCAAAGGCTGGGTGGGGTGGAGGTTACTTTTTCTGCACCACTTCACAGCTGAACTAAGCAAGCAGACAACTCTGAGTCTGACAACTCCCTGAAACAGACAACCACATATCCAATTTTGTAATTCATCAATTGTGGAGGGCTATGCTGAACAAGCTTAATTTTAGACCCCAGATAATTTCCATGTGATTCCACCAGGATTTGATCCAGGGACCTTCAGCATGTAAGGCAGTACACTCAAACCACCAAGCCAACTCCACCCTCACTATGGTATAGGGTCCCCGATAAGCCTAATGGCTTCCTGACCTTCCAAAAAAAAAAAAAAAAAAGGTTAAGATGTACGTACAGAGGGTGACTGCTAGATAGTACACCTGTACAGTGCATAAGTGGCATACATCACATGCATCACTGGAAGTTGATGGCTTAAAAACTTGCAAAGTCGGAGGGTGGAAAGGTAAGCACAATATTTGGCAGAGGGGATTTAGTTTTGGCCAAAATTTTCTCAATAGGCTCCACGCCAACCAATGATAGTACTGGCTGCACAATTCTCTTTATTAAAATCCCACACGCATATTGCAAACTTTCCAATCTGGCAGAAGTCTTATCATTGGAATATTTTGGGAGCTGTAAGGAATTTCAAGTTGTTTTACCCGGGAGGAACAGCAAAATGTTTTATCTTCAAGTGAGCTAGGCCTAACTAAACTAGTCCTTGAACAGGACCATGTATTACGCTTAACGGTTGGACCTACTCTTGTGTGGAGTAAAACTAAGTGGAGTAGCATAGAGCATAACGTTACTGTCGGACCATAGGCTAGGACTTGCCTATGCCTAGCCTAGTACTGTAATTTACTGTTAATTCTTATGAAGGATGTATACATGTACACATACATACTGTACATACAAACTTTTATAAAGTGCAAATTCCATATGATCAATGCGCTAAGAAACCAAGAAAAATAATACCAGCAAAACACAATCAACTAAATAAGTACCTGTAAGTCTTAAGCTGTTTTTTGAACAGTGCAACAGATTTGGAATTCTGTATGTGAGAAGGAAGAGAGTTCCATAACATAGGACCTACAACGGAAAAAGGCCCCCTCACCTATTCACTTCTTGGAAGGAGGTATGAGGAGTAGGGCCCCGTCCTTTGCAGAACAGGACCAGATAAAGGTGTGGTTTTCCTTTGGAGCATGTTAGAGAGACAGGCTGGAGACAAATCATTCAAACATTTGTAAACATATAAACAAACTTTAAATTGGATTCTTTCACAAATAGGTAGCCAGTGAAGGGCACGTAGAAGAGGTTTGGGGTATCTAATCTACCTGCCGAGAACATAAATTTAGCACAACTATTCTGCAAGGCCTGAAGGTGATTAAGGTCCTTTGATGAAGCACCATATAAAAGGGCATTGCTGTAATCAAAACGTGATAGGAGAAAAGTACGGACAGCAGAATGACAAGTCTCTTCATCAAGGTACCGAACAATACGAAAAAAATTCCTAAGATGATAATTACAAGATGAGACTGGGCTGTTTACCTGTTCGTCATTTTAAAGTTTGAATCAAACATAATTCCCTGGCTCCAACTTCTAAATGTAGTGAAGGAAGTTTTTGGAGACTTTGTTTTGTACCAGCTATAAAAAAACTCACTTTTGTCATTATTTAATTTAAGCTTATTTAAATTCATCCACAACATAATGTCAGAAATACAGTCTGCCTCACTAGATATGTTAGGATTGAATGATACATACAGCTGAGTGTCATCAGCATAAGAGTGAAAATTTACATAATGGTTTTGCATTATGCTACCCATTGGTTGAGTATGCATTACTTACAAAAGAGGCCCCAAAACTGAACCCTGTGGTACCCCACACAACAACCTACTTTGATCAGAAGAGACACCATTGGTGTTCACATAACAATTTTTTACTTTTCAAATAAGTTGCAAACCACCGAAGTACATTACCAGTTACACCAAAGTTATCATAAAGACGGTATATAGTATAGCTACAGTAGGCTATAGTATAGGCTAGGCTAGCTACCTATCTCGTCTCCATGGCCCATCTTGGCGAGTACATGTAAAAGTTCTGGCGAAATTATGGCCGGGATACCCTTTAACACGACCATTGTAAGTTTAAATATGGCTAATGTAGGTAAATTGACTCAAAAGTGCAGCTTTGCGAACTCTGAGGCAGGCCAACCACCAAGTACGAATTTACTGTTGGTTAGATGTACGTATAAACAACATATAGGCTAGCATTTGAACATTGCACACTGCTTTGTACACACCGTGCCTGCGGAATGGCACGATATATCAGGTGATCAGGTTGAATGGCCATGTGACTGCACGCTTCCCTGGATAACCAGGTCACTGTTTCGAAAAGAGTTGTGCTCCACAAAGGATTTTTCTTTCTCCGCTAGGAAACCTAACCTTAGCCAGAGAGTTGTAAGCAGGGGCGTAGCCAGGATTTTTTGTGGAGGGCAAGGTCGACTTATCGTCCCCAATCTTGACCGACAGGACTATCTAAGCGGAGCTCTACCATCGACTGGCACGGAGCGTACCAGGAAATTTTTGGGTTTACAAACCCCTCAGATGGCCGGAAACGGCACTTCCCGGGTGTTCTAAGCAAGAATATGTTCAGCCCAACTTCGAAATTCTCCCCGCTCCTTAATTGGAGCATTTGACAAATATTGAGGGGCTGAACATACCTTTAGCCCAAACTTTTTCATTTTTCATCGGCGCCACTGGGGTGCGGCATTTTCTTGAGGGAGCGAAGCGCCCAAGCGAGCGACCGAACGGGGAGAGGGTGTGGTTCTCCCCCTCCTACCCCAAGGAGATTTGCAATTTTACATCAAAATTGAGCGATCTAGTGAACACCTAAGTTGGAATTTTTGGACATTGTCAATCTTGTATCAATGTTTTCCCTATTCCCTAGAGAGTTAGTGTGTGGCTGTAAGAGGGTTACTGCACGAGTCAATGGGGCCCTAGGGAATTGTGTTGCACGGAAACAAAACAGCTACTCATAAGGTTTACATTGGCTAAACCAGCCGAACTGACATTTTGCCCTGAACAACGCCAAAACTCCATTTAAATAAAAAAAAAAAATAGGTCTGGGCGGGAGTAAGTGCGAACCCCCTGAACCCCTGGCTACGGGCCTGTCTCTCTGGTTGTCCCCCTCCCCTTTTGGAATTTTTTGCTGTCTCGAAGAGCTTAGATGCAATATGGTGCTACATTTTGTTCTTTTTATACTAGATTCCAGTGTTCTCCACAGGGGGTTTTAGAGGGGCGACACGCCCTCCTAGTGAAATTGGCCGCCCCTCCAAAATAGATGCCGCTCTCCAAAAAATGCAGCTTCCATTTTTAGTACATTGCTTTATTACACATATTCAAGTCATAACTGGAAAAATGTGTCTTCCCTCCAGGCTTGGCGCCAGGATTTGCCCGACGAAGGGCCACTCTCCGAACGGGGGAGGGGTAGGGTGGGTAGCGACCCCAAGGCCCGACAGCCAGGATACTGTCGATGAGTTGGTGAGGGAGATTTGAAGAAAAACTGTGCACTATACCTGCCATTGCGAGTCATATACGACATAAAATTTGTATATGCTAGAGGAAGATATTTAACCGTGGAAAAGCGGGCGAAAATTTTTTGGGTTAGCCTACACTAAAAAGAACCTGTACTTATTAAAAGCTTATATAGGTCAATTGTCCCGGCATTTATATTGTACTCACTTCTTCGAGTCCGTACCGCACGATTGACACAAGAGATTATTGACTAAGTTTAGCGAAATGAGATGAAAAGCCGAGTTGCGCACTGATAGTGTTCTTTTGAGTCTGAATCGTAAAATTGCAAAACGCGGGAAGCGCGCGAAAATTTTTGGTAGGCTTACAAAAATAACATAGCCTACGTAATCATTTAGAACAAAAAGGAAAAAAATAGAAACTGTAGGGGTTGTAGACCGTATCGGGGATAACATACATTGTGTCGAAACCACCTGGAATACCCGATAAAATAGCCAAACTATGCTCCGTGAGTCGCTCACCAACTGACCCATCGCATGACACACACACACACACGAGAACAGCAACTAGGCTTTGTGATATCGGATGAAATGTACGACCTATACCTAACCTGTGTACTCTGCCTACCTGTTACTTGGTAAGGTTGACAGGACTAACACACTCTCTAGATATGTGGAATGGATGTATTGAAAAAAATAGAGTGAATCTATAGCGCGCGTAGCGCACCGAAAATTTGGGGTTCTTACTAGGGAAATTGTCCCTTGAGAGCAAAAAACGGGTAAACCATCGGGGAGACTAGTCGCCGTCGGGGACTGTATACCTTATCGTAACGACTAAGAGACCCCCTCCCCCGAAAAACTGTAAAAATGCCCCCGATTCCCTCCCTCCTTTTGCCGTTTATCTTTTTTTCTTTATTTTTTATTTTTTTTTTTGCTCTTCTTCATTTTGTCAACATCGCCCATCGCGTCTCCAAAATTTCTTTGGGGGGGGGGGCTCTGCCCCCTGCCTCCCCCGCTGGCTACGCTAGTGGTTGTAATAATCAACTCCCTGTCCCTACGCTACCCTGGTTAGTATCGCGGATGTGGCTCAGGCTCGTTGTGGTATCCTAGGTACCATAGTTGACCGCCGTAAAACATGGAGATGACAGCATGGCCTTACGGGACGGGAGCCTAGGGGGATGAGGGGACAGCATGGACGTACTGTACGGGGAGGGGGAGCTGTAGCCTCCCCCAATTGGCCGAAACCTTGCTAAATCGGTCATACTTTGGTGCTTCAGTATGTGTTGGGGCGGGAAGGCATAATTTTGCACAAAATCCTAAATTCGGGCAGTCATTGCGTTTAAAATAAAGACATGATTTTTCAGGAAATTCCGAAGCGTGCCCGAATCTTAAAAGATATCATGCAAAAAAGAAACGAAACGTTATAGCCATGGTAAAAATTTTATGGAAATTAACAAGAATCCAAAAATTCAGTACACATTCGGGCAGCGCAAAGAGCTATTATCAATGAGTTTTACTACAGTCTTACACAACAAAATGCCCGAAATGGTCGAATATCCGACTTTTTCAAGTATTTTCCCGAAAAATAAAAAAATATTCACAACCATCATAGTGACAAATTCTTGAAAAATAAAAGAGATAAAAAACTGTGTCGCAACTGGGAAGCCTGTCGCTTACACGAAACAATTATTCTCCAGCCTGTTTTTTTAATTTTGTGCAACATATAGTGCCCGAAATGGGTCGATTATTTTCATACTTTCAAATCTTTGCCCCAAAACATAAACCAGAAATCAATATACATTCAAAGTTAATTTTTCATGGAAAATAAAAATAGGAAAGATTTGCAACACATTCGGAAAGCTCGTAAAAACGCATATCCTCATCAGCCAACCTCTATCCTGCAGGCTTGCAAAACTTTTCAGAAATGGTAAAATATTCGGGCGAAGGTTGAAAATGCTGGGACCAATTACACCGACAGACATGTATAATTCGCGTGCCACGGGCGACGCTCCGCTTAGAAAGCCTTTCCGACAGAATTACATATTTTGGCCAGAAAATCTATCCCAAAATGAAATGTACGCCTATAAAAGAGCTTATGCATTGGTTAGGGATCTGGTGTCGGGCAAAAAGTTACGGCCCGCTGTGAAAAAAGGTCCCGTACGGCCATGGGAGACAGAGGATAAAGTTAATTCAGTCCTCGCTGGTGTATTGTGCAAGTCTCAACTGAATAAACAAACAACTGAGGACACTCGTGTAACACAACAACTTAGAAATTTCACACGACCAACTTTAGGGACAATGAACTAACGAACATAGCCTAAACTTACTTGACTTGTTAACACTGTGACAGTTTAGAGAAATAAAAAAAGGTAAAAAGCTGTTCCAACCAAGTTTAAACAGTTTAGTAGTCTATCCTATTTATGAATGGCATTAACGGTTCTCGAGATTCGCGTGACAATAATTTTCTTACTGGATTGTGGATTTATGGGGTTTGTCTCATTGAAGTCGTTTTACCTCTGATAAGCGATAGACCAATGCCAGTCTTCAATTACAGAGAAACGCACATGGAAGGGGTGTTAGGAGAAACTAGCGAGAATTAGCTCGTTTCGAAAAGGGGTTTGTGCGACTGCTCTTGTCGGTCCCTTTAACAACTTAAGAGAAAGAAAACTATTGTTATTAATACCAGCATTTTCGTTCAATTTTATCACTACTCATTTAAGGCGTGGGTTATTCGGTTAATCTGCGAGGCTTTAAAAATGCTATAAACTAAAAGCATGTCAGAGAGAAGGAAATAATAATACAGAATGATAAAATATTGTAAAGTACATGAAAACGTATGACTTTAAGCGGTGAAAACGCTTTATAGAGTGAGAAATGTAATTTAAAAATTAATTTTTGTTCTGCTTTGTATATCAAAATGTTGTCACCTCAAATGTCAATTCCACTTGCCTACAACGTAAAGTTTAAATAGAGTCACCCCAAGTTGAATAAGTGTACTGGACTATCCTGTTTCAACAGTGGAAAACGAGAATCATCTGATCATGTGACAAAATTTTACCTCCGCAATTGTGACATTAAGTAGGAGTAACTGATTGCGACCAGGACCTTATACATGCCGCAATATTTAATGTACTGAAATATCATGAAGAGTCTTCGGAGGGAACTGAAGCAGAAACTTAGGACTATTGTTTCAAGGCTAGTTTGGGGCAAATGCTTTAACCCCCACAAAATAAATTTGGGGGCGATAAACATTTTCCGCGAAAAGTAATCTCAACATATACCTATACCTTTATTAATGTCATCGTGCCTCTTGACCATGAACGTGTATGAATGTGAGGTGTACACTTCAGTATAGTACCTGTATACTGTCTCTGCTATAAGTGCTTGACGTTGCCGGGTTTGTGGCAAGAGGTTGGCAACAAACAGGTATAGTCTATATAAGAAAGTAATAAGTAGTGAATTAAACAGCTTTCACTAAAGAATGAAATTTGATGAGAATGAGAGGTGTTACCATAGAAACAAAGTAGTCAACAAAAATAAATTCGCTATTTGTTGTCATGCCCAATAGACCAAATGACCGCCTTGGCCATTTTCGGTCAATGATAAGAACACTCTTCAGAAACTGGCGACAAATAAAAAAGTTAAGATAAAGCTATTATGAACAAGCGCTCCTTACTCTGCATATTTCTTTTAGATAAAAGCACTACCGTCATCCAGCCTTTGGCGAGGTCTGAAGGTTGAGACAAAAGGATGGACTTGTAGAAGGTTAAATTCACGACAAGAACATTTATTTGAGTGACCTTACCAAAGTTTTAGTAATGCATGGGAGCTGTAGGTTATCAAAAATGTTGTCATCAAATTGGTAAATTGTGTACAATTCGTTGTCTTTGCGATCATCGACTTAAACGTCCATCTCACGCTATTTTTCTGCATGTGACTTGTTCGCCATTTCTTCGAGTTTTACATACACGCGTAGTGATTATGGCAACTTCAGTGCGTAGTGGGCAGTTACAACGGCACCAGTTCAGCTGCAAAAACCACATGAAAATTTTCCCTTGACACACTCTCAAAATCGGTATTATACCGTTGGTATGTAGTGATTTTCCAAATGGTGACCAGTGCATTGAACAGTTTTTTCTACAAACTGTACTGTTTACTTTAAAGACAGTCAGCTCTAACCCAAACTATAATTTTGTAGCAGTCTACAAAAATTCTCAATTGTAAACTCTTTGATTAACAGCTTAGTTTAAAAATGCAGACTCCTGAATAGCTCATACTGTTCTATTGTTGTTGCTGTATTGTATGAACTAAACGGGTTTTTTTAGTTCTGATTACACATTGGGGTCTTGTTTACTCACCATGAAGCAATAAACTGAGAATGTGACTTCATGAGAATGAGTAAGATTTGGGAGGGACTTAAAGGGCCAAACCTCTCACCCCCAAACTACAATTTTGGTAAGGGGGTACCAAAATTCTCAACTGGCTCAGCTCTTTGATTGAAAGCTAATTCAAACAATGCAGAGTACCAAAGCTTATATTACACAGTATGAACGGAACTGAGATTGTTTTAATTATATAAATTCAGTTTTTCTTTACTCACCCTGAACCAATAAACTGAGATTGTATGTGGATGCGCATGAATTTCAGACAATTGTGGGAGGGGCTTAAGAAAAAATGTTAGGAGAATTGGTACTGTTTGGGGTGAGATAACTGGGTCTTTAAGTAAGTAAACTATTTGGGGTTAGAGGATAAGGCCTTTGGGAGGAGTGTTTCATTAAGGGTACTTAAGGGTTCGTTATGTCCAACATCACTTAATCACCCCACAACACCTCAAACAAAAATCATTTCACACCTTGCACGCAATAAAGTAGTTAATCATTCCCAATAAGCAACATTCTTTAGTTGACATCAATGCGCATGCCTTCCACCCTTCCACCTATCTGCCACCGACGGCATCGTCAATTGGTAAGAGCATCAGAGTTGTAGTCGGAAGGTCGAGAGTTCTAGTCCTGGCCAGGTCATACAGAAAACTTAAAAAAACGGAACCTACTGCCATCGTGCTTGGGTGATCAGCATAATTAATGGAGTAGGGAAAATAAGCCAGTGAGCCACAACTAGAAAAGGGCCGTGGTCGGCTCGACTTGAACCAGTTGGTTGAAAACTGGATCGTACAACGACATCTAACCTAACCTTCATCGACCTGCCAGAACGACTGCATGGTCAAGTGGTTTGATTATCCAACTTTTACAGTCCGGTGATCTGAACTTCGTTTCTGGTCAGGCCACATCAAAGTCTTTAAAAATGGTATCTACCACGATTGTGCTTGGTGCGCAGGTCAAGCAACGGAGTAGGGAAACAAGTCAGTGAGTCACACAACTGGAAAAAGCCGTGTCCCTATAGAGGCTTTTCACATGACGTCATAATGCTCTCCGTCGGCCATGTTGGAGTACATGTAACTACATAGCGAACCATACGGGACGCGCTTGCTCGTTGAATTTGTACACACTATGTATATCACAGTGCACACTGTGCAGTGCGTTCGGCAAAAAGCCGCGTGTATTTGGCATAAATGTCCTCCAGCATGGCGGTTCCGTGACGCAATTGCAAAGCCTCTATATAATTAACTCCATCATTTGTTTTCAACCAGTGAGTAACTACGATTCCGGATGTGCGCCCCCTATTTTTTAAACCGTTTTTCTCTTCACAGGCGATAGCCCACGCATAGGTCTACACGTGATTACAAGAGAACAGACCGGGGCTAAAATCTAGGGAACAGCCATGTGTCTTTATTTTTAGAAACGCTGCAGACAGGTTGTGAAACACCGATGCACTATAGCATGCGTAGAACACTATGTGCAAAATGATGTAGTGATGTAATGACGTATGCATTTTTATGTAAGAGTTACGTCAAAGGTTCAACGACCTCAGCGCGTTCTCCCGTCATAAATGTTTAATCCTAAGAACACGAATAAATTGTCAGCAAATAGAAGCCTGATTACCCTTCTGGTTTTCAGAAAGAAAAGAAAGTTGACGTGGCTAAGAGGGGAATTACTGTCATTTCACTTGTTTCTTTCCTCTCTATATGATAACACTTTATACAATATACAGAAGTAAAGACAGGCCTAGAACATTCTACGAGTATCGAGACATTGTGAAGGCAAACACTTTAAAAACCCTACAGAGTTTGTCGAGTAGGATTCTCTCAAGAAAACGAGAGAGAGAGAGAGAAAAGAAATGAAGATGTTAAAAAAGGCTGAGAAAGTACATGGATACATGTGATATCAGAACGTCCAAACTGTCCAACTTCGACTGTTCGACCTGCAATACCTATTCGATTCATCATACTTTTTCTGAACGGTCCTCCCGATTCTCTGGCAAAGAGCCGTTCGGGGAAACCAAACTTGAAACTGCTTCCCAGAGAAGCTATACGTCCACTGTAGGACAACACTTGACCAACCTCACACCATTTATATCGTTGGTCTGTCATTACCTATCCAATTTAAAATACTTGTTCCGTCCCCAACAGTCACCCTTCCCCCTCGTCCTTGTCCTAAAACAGTAAATTTACTCCACGCTACCCTGTCCACACATTTCATTACCCAATCCTGACACCACCGCTTCCCCATCTCTTTTGGGAGAAAGTTAGTTGGTTAGTTGGAGTTTTACCGCCTAGTTTCCAACAAGTTGGTTCGATTCGAGTCGGCCACGAGTAGTATAATCAGTTAATATTGATTGATAAAGAATGTACTCAATTTATATCTAAAAGACCATTCATTATCAATGTCGGGAAGGGAATTCCAAGCGTTGATGCCACGAAAACATAAATTTGTTTTAGGGAACTTCCTCTAGTTACCTGGAAGGTGAGGTGGCCGCTATGTAGTGTATTTTCATTAAGAAAACGGTTTTGATTGGAAAGGTGAGTACGGTAAATCCTCTCATGCCAAGGACCCCTCACATCTGCTCATGGCATGTGATGTGAGGATCAACGGATACCCGAGTTTGTTAAATGATCAGTGTCCTCAAATGGTCTTTGCTTTTATTGTATCCACACTGCATGAAAAAGCAATTAAAACATGCTTGACGGGACTGTTGGTTAACCCAAATTTTACGTAACTTTTTGTGTTTTTATTATATCTATTACTGTCATTCAGATTTGAAACCTGTTTGTAGTGTAGTGAGCTTCATTTCCTTCCTGAAGCGATAAGAGGTAATCATGCAGAAAAGGGGGATGTAACAAAAAGTACGAAGAAAAGTTTCATCATGTTCAAAGTTACATCACTGTTGTAACGATTTTGTCGGAGGCGGGCAAATTTGTGACAACAAGCGGGTTACAGACCTATATTCCTACACCCCTATATTCCCACAAATCCATTACCTGCCATAACAGGCTTCGTTCCGACACCCCTATGTTCCGACAACTCGATCGTACATGGATATAGAGATTGTCGGAACATAAGGGGGTCGAGATGTAGGGCACTCACCCAATAAGGGGAGCGCCAATATTTTACCGATGGAAGCCGAGCGTATTAAAACGTTGCCCGACAAGTATCGTCTTCACTGTCATGGACATTTTTTATTTTGGGGGATAACTGAAGAGCCTGATCGCCGGTCTTGGGGTCTAAATGAGGGAGGGAGTGTTCATTTTCCTTTTGAGAAGTTTTTGAACATTTAAGCACCATAAGATGCAATTTGGGGCAATACTTAACATCAATGAAGTCATTTTTGTGTGTGTGGCAAAAATTACATACTGGTACATCTTTTCAGAATTCGCTTTGTCAAGAGACATCGTCCGTATCTATTTTTAAAATGGCACACGTGGAAAGCGAGAGGTGAGAGGGTATCCCTTAATTCCCATTTGGAAATTTTCAACTTGGGTGTCTAGCTGCAAATTAGTGCAACATTTGTTGCGGATTTTTTTTTAGTCACATCCTACAAAAGAGTCACTCTTTACTTAAATGTAAGCATGAACAAGCTCAGTGACCTGCAAAACGGACTTCGAGTCGTTGTATAGGCCATATATATGGTGAGTTGGCACATCGCTAAAATCCAAAACTTTTCAGTTACGCTGCAACTGGGACCTGGGCACAAATATTATATCTAATCTATGAATGTTTTATGTACGCTTCCTCACGACTACATTAATTAGCCTACACACGTTACAAAAGAAGAAGAACTTTGGTAGCCACCTTCACCGACCTGCTTCACTTTATTATGTGAATTGCAGTGGCGGAGCTGCCATATGGTCAGGGGGCGGTCGCCCCCCTGACGGACCAAAATCGTCTGTCGGCGCCCTTTTTAGGCTTTTAACGAACTTTACTCTTGCACCATTTATGCCACAAGACATAATTTAAAAGCGTTCTTTTAAGGTCCAGATAACAAAATGTTCCAACAGCCACCAGTAACTGTACTATCTGCACTTTGTTCTAATGAAAATGGTCATCCTTTGTAATACAGGGATAGGTTTTGCCGAAACGTATGTTCATGCTTTATATACGCTCTAATGAATATTGTCGCTGTGCCAAGTTCATTGCTTTCGTGTATCAAGCGTGAATATAAGCTTACAAAATACACACTGACATTAAATAAACCCTCCCGGTCAATAAAAGATTTTGCAAGGGGCGCAACACTAATTGAAGCGCAAATAGCCATCTTCTGGTCGGGGTTAATTGTCAACATAGACACAGACAATAAAAAGAGTTAATAAAGATACCGAAATAGCTTCCACAACATTTTTAAAAATCATTTGATGAGAACATTAAGGTTAAAATAAAATAAAAATGTTATCATAGTGGTAATGGTTTAAGAGTTTTAATAAGCAGTTTCCATTTTTCTTTTCTTCAAGTGACCATTCTCATGGTAAATGGCTAGATCTGACATTGCGCAATAATCCCATGAAAATGCTTATTTCTGTACTTCCGTGGTTTCAAAAGCCAGAAATCTGCATCAAATAAGCTTAAGTTTAGGCTATTTTTATTTATTATGAATTCGGTATCTAGAGAGCCAAGAAGACCTATTGTCTTGGCCATTTCTTGGCCATTTCTTTAAATATACTTAATAGCTATTTCACAGTGGTCTAAGGTACAATACGTCAATTTATGTTTCTTCGTGTACTTATCTTGATTTCCAGATGCCAAAAATGTACATCTAACGGTGATTAATTTCCGTAACTTTTTCCCTCTGTAAGACTGCTTGCTATTTAGCTCTAGCAGGCTTAATCTTTATTTTCACAAAGTAGCCCATTATAACATTAAAAACTTAAATCAAGATCTGATAACCCGCAAAATATAATAACTGCCTTTATACTAGAATTTGGACGAGAGGAATAGAAACATGCGCGTCCGCAGGAAGGGGCAAGGGGGGAACCTGCCCTACATGGAAAATAAAAAAAACCTGAAAACAGGAAGGAAACATAAAGAAAAAGACGAAGAAAAATTAACATCAATATTTCTTAGTGGTTCACTCAGTGTTTTCCTTATTTAAATGCGGTAAAAATGCTTTAGATATGTCATTTCCAGCGATCTGAGGGGCATTTTGGGCAAAAATTTTCTTGCGCTCCGCGCCAACTCATGGTGGCGCGGAGCTCTTCACCTTGAAAGAATTTGGTCCCCCCCCCCCCCCCCGAATTTTCTTCCGTGGAGGTCCATGGATAGACTGATTCAAACATGTTTTAATAGAAAAACTTGCTGAGCAGTAATGTCTAGGTAGTCTTCTACCACTAGGTGCGGAAAATCAAATGGAAAGTCTGAAAAGCCGTTGCTTCGATAGCGCTGAGGCTCAGGGTATTACTCCTTCGAAGCGCCCCTGCAGACCATTCTCGCCCCCTCTGACCGAAATCCCTAGCTCCACCACTGGTGAATTGTGGGACTACTACCTAAGGGGAGCGCCACGACCAATGGGCTTGGGGAGTGCAAGGAAGTTTTGGATCGAAAGCAACGCCCAAATCACCATAAATGGTATTTCCAAGCAGAACTTCGGGATATGGCGCCATCTAAAACCAGATTTCCACTCCGATCGGGGTAAACTTTTTCACCCAAAGCGGATCACTCGTGACCTGTTTATCGGCAATCGTTTGAAATGGTTATTAACTATTTCTGTTACCGAGAAACTTTTTACCCGATTTCCATCTTCTTAGAAAACAGTCGACGAGCCGAATGAATACAGATTTGTTACTGCGCATGTGCTATGACAGCGTTCTACCCCTTGAACTATTTGCTAGGATGGAGCATTCCACAATAATTTTGTGAAACTAACAGAAGGGTTACGTGATGTATGGTAGTTTACTTCAAGTCGTTTTACATAAGTCTGAACATCCGTTGAATTGAAACACTGTCGCTACCTAAAACCCATGAGTGCGTGTACAGATTGTCTTAAAACTTTAAACTTTTGCGTGACTCGCTTCTTGGACCTGCGACTTATTGCGTAATGTGGACACTATGCTCTTAAAACTGAAGTCGTCAGTCGCTCACCACCACAAGACAGTCTTGTTGCAATAAGTCACGCCGCATAGTGTGGACGGGACTTTGAAATAGCAGTTTCCATATGAGCTCACACCCGCTTCATATGTAAGAAGCCGGCCCATAGTCTACTGGTCGATAAAATGAAGTGCAACAATAGCTGTACCGAACTTGAGATAATCTGGCCTAAATATCAGGACACTTTGAATAACTCAGTATTTTGAACGCTACTCTCAAAAGACAACCGGGAACAAAATTACTTGCGCAAAGGTTCCTTCTGACTATTTACACCACCATGAAAGCCTCCCACCCACCGACTAGATGTTGAAACTGAATAAGCTAATGGCTCGCTGCGCAGTCCAACGATACAATGAACATTTTATACGCTATCTTGTCTCCATCTGTGGGCATGCGGCTCTCATGAAATGAATAGTTACAAAATGTAGCCTCAGTGACCTAAAGTAATTAATGAACAATAGTTTTCGCAGGAAAAATACCGATTAAAATATAAATACTCCTAATTTGTCAAAAGCTTTCATTCTTCAACTGCGCTTAGAAAACTCCAGTATAGGGAAACTTCACCAGTAAAATTGTTTATCACCTTGTTGTACTGTCTCCTTTCATGACTTCAGTATTAAAGTAGGTCTAGGTATTCAAAACGATACAAATGTCTTACTAGAAAAATATCCCCAGCACTACTCCATTATTTTGCTAATTATTTCTTTCACGCAGGCGATGACGTGTTTTCTCCTTAAATACGAAATTCATTTCTAAAAATATCTGTCCGGCAGACAAATCCACAGTTTCAGGCGACCGATATTTTAATAGAGAGTACATGAATAGGGGATAAAGTTATTAATCTACAAGTTTCCCTGAAGTGATTCTGATATACATCGAAGTTCACGGCTGTATAAATTCTTCTCATGCTAATACCAGGTTTATCGTCAGAGCGCAACGGCTTACCTGCAATCAATACAGAATCAACAAGTGGAATTATGCTAATTGGTCATCCATGCAGCCACTAAGGCATAGAAAGAATTGCGAATCTATAGACATCAATCCGTATATTACTGTAAACGTCAATAAACTGTACCAACTTATAGCATCAACAATATTTACGCCCGACCATATGAAATTAAACCATATTTATCCTCATAGAACGTAATGGCGTATCAAGAGCCAATTAGAGTGAGACATGAAATCCAGCAAAAGCGAGGGAAATGGGCAATTAAAATGCTATTAAAAACTAAAAGTACTCGCTACATAATTCATTCAAAGGTTATTTCCAATGACTTAGCAACTGAAGACGGTTCCTGTTATTGTCAGTGAAATGTACTGCACACTTTTTAGCTTTTTATAGTTCATTCGTGCCGTCGTCAATGGATCAGAGTATTTTTTGCATGTCTACCAATATCGGTAAACTTACAGTGTGCACGTCCGATTCGGGGAAATTTTGTTGCCGAGGGTAGGTAATGCGTGAACGAAATTAATGAAAATTTACCATTTACTATCATGGACCAAGTGATTTGAATGAATGATTGAAACTTCAGAAGTACGAAGTAAATGCGCGGGAAAGCCGCATGTGAATGGTTTACTGGAAAAGTGATGTACTGTACTCAAATGCTATCGTGACAAATGTGAGAGCAACACGAAATCAGACGATAATGGTTGCGATAAATATAAATTGAATCATGTCATTTTACGTTTATCGGGAGTCATAAGACCAAAGAGCACACAATCGAAAAGGATGAAGAAAACGAGTATTTAGATATGCTTTAAATAATCCTCAATTTCTATAGGTCCATACAGGTCCTACAAAGCAGATCTTGTGTTACTAACTTACTGAGCTTTCTTAAAGGTGCCTCTTCATCTCTTGATTCTGGGTATGGCGTTGATGTCATTTACCTTGACTTTTCAAAGGCTTTTGATAAAGTTCCATTAGGTAGGCTAATGGTTAAACTGCATAGGTTAGGGGTTCAGGGCAATTGTGCTGATTGGATAAATTCGTGGCTTCATGGTAGATCTCAGAGAGTTGCTGTCAATGGTAACTTCTCCTCTTGAAAAGAAGTCACAAGTGGAGTACCACAGGGTTCTGTCCTTGGCCCACTTCTTTTCTTAATTTTCATCAATGATATTGATAGTTCTCTTACATCTCGTATAAGTAAGTTTGCAGATGATAATAAGCTTTATAGGAAGATTAGCATTTTGGATGATGCCTTACTGCTGCAGAAAGATCTGGATAGGTTATTTTCTTGGTCTCTCAGACCTGGCCAATGTCTCTTAATGCGGATGAGTGTAAGGTCCTTCATTATGGTCCTAAAAGTTTTAGCTATGATTATAACATGAATGGTAGTGTTTTAAGTAATGTCACCCTTCGAGAAAGATCTGGGTGTTGCAATTACTGGCCGGATTTAAAGTCATCAAGGCAGTGTGCAGCCACTGCTGCAAAGGCTAATAGAGTTCTAGGATTGATCAAGGGGAATTTCATCAATTTTAGTAAGGATATTGTACTTAATTTGTATAAGCAGTTGGTAAGACCCCATCTTGACTGTGCAGTTCAGGCTTGGAGCCCCTTCTATGAAAAGGATAAGTGTTAGGCTTAAACATCTTGGGGTTACCACTTTGGAGCTGAGAAGGATTTGGGGGGACATGCTCCAGGTTTACAAGTTTCTTTCTGAAAGGAATCCCGTTCTGACTTGTAGTTATTTAAGGGTTCAAAGTAACTCTCGGGTGCGCGGGCATTGTAAAAACTGGAAAAGCCTTTTGCAAGGCTTGACATTAGGAGGTTTAGTTTCTCCCATAGAGTTGTCAACGAGTGGAATTGTCTGCCAGATTGGGTAGTTAACTCCCCGTCAGTTCACTCCTTTAAGGTTAACATTGACAAGTTTTTTTCCATGACTGTGGTAGAATCTGATTGTGTGGGGCTGTTGTCAAGCTTTGGTGGTTTGACTTTTCATTAGGGCTTGGACTTCAGGGCATCTTATGGGGCCTTTGCACTCCTTTGCCCTTCAACCTGTTATGTTATGTTAGGTCACATGGCCATGTGTTATCAAGATACTAGAAGCAGCGATGCTGCAGAATCTCAACACCTTGTGAATGATATAAAGACAAAGTTTCAGATTTTCAAATACACTTCAATAATATATACTCTGAGGGATACATTTTTGCATCATAAGATAAAGACATTTTGATCTTGCCTCTTGGCCACATTTTGTAAACAACTCAATCAACTGTAAATAAGCTTGTTCCTCTCAAAATGATTACTTGGCAAACATCTGCTACACAACCTTAAGTAAAGATCATACAAAATAATCTTAGTTACTTCATGCTTGATTTAGCAGAGGTGTGAAGCCAAGCTTCTAAGGTCTGAGATTTTAACCATAGAATGTAAACATTCTCAGTACAGGTATCTCTGGCTTAGCGCTAGCAACCATAGGGCAGTGTGCAAAGAAATTGCAGCTTCCTTGACAACTAAAGAGCTTTTTCCCTAAAAGTTGCAGCCAACATTTTCCTTGCCTCAAACCTTCCCCCTTTTTGCATTCTGGTGCCGTCCCTGATGGCCGTCCACAAATGAACAAAAACCTTGATTTTACAAAAATGAGCTACACAATTCTCTTTCACATTCTTATAGACCTTGTGTATTGACGACACACTGGCGTCATCCTTGGGGAAAAACAATGGAACGCGTGGCCGCACGCATAAGAATTCGCCCATGTAGCGGGTTATGTGCGTATTCGACTGGTTGACAAATAAACTGTCTGTATTTATCGTTGTTGGTTTGTTTTGCCCCCTTAGGAGGGCGTGCTTTATGCCATTGTGACATCACATACACTAAGGTCTATAGATGTATCCGGACAGCATGTGGTGGTCTGATTTCAGTAGGCCATTACTGGGGTCTATCACCTTTTAATCTTTTAATTTCCTTGCTTACCTGTATAATGTGTTTACTAAATTGATTCCTTCAATTCCTCTAATAACGAGGGCTTGAAATTCATGAAGACAATAAACAGAGACGATGTAAGGCTAATGGACCCCACTTTTGGCTGCTTACAGTCACTAAACACAAGCGCTGATCGGATTCGTCTATAGACAAGACCTTCAAATGATTATTCGAATATTGCAATGATGCAACGCTTGCTTTGCCGGGAGCGTTAACGGCACATAAAGATTTTAAGATTTGTTGAGATTTTTCTTTCAAACCGTTGCAAGAAAATAACAGAAAACCATTATGACGTCATGCAGTCAAAGACGGCTCCTCACAAATAATTACACAGAAGCATAATGCCTTCCTCTTAGTAAAGCTTGATTACTAATCACAACACCAGTCAGCAATTTGGAAGTAATTATCAATCTTTAATGGAATGAGAAATGAAACTAAAACACCCAAAAGGGTGATTATAAAGCCGTAGTGTAGAATTAGATGTTTTAGAGTATAGACGAATTCGATTAGCGCTTATTTTTAGTTACTGTAGGCCGCCATTAGTGGGGTCCATCAGCCTTAAATCGTCTTTATTTATTGTTTACCCTCATATTTAGTGAAATTGAAGAATCAAAATAAAAATAAGTGTACAACCATCCATGATACAGGTGAGCAAAGAAATTGAAAGATTTAAAGGTAATGGACCCCAGTTATAGCCGACTGAAATCAGACCATCATTTGCTGTCCGGATTCGTGTAAAAGATAGACCGTCGTAAACTAGTGAAAATGAGTCTCTAGGTAAAATACACGTAGATAAATTACATTTCGAGACACATTCAGTATGTACAGTTGCCCTCTTACAAAGGCCCGAGTGGACATGAAGCTAGGTTCCCCTGTTGGATGTTACAAAAAAAAATTTTACAAGATGGTTTGCAAAATGCCTATTAACCTCACACCTGACGGGCTTCGATATCAAAGCATCGAAATAATTGTAAACGCGATTATTCAAGAGCAATAATGGAAGTCCTGCACTGTCCATCACCTCCCGACTTCCGTCGCCTTCAGTTACAACATAGTTATTATACCTTTCCCTGGTTTGGAAACTCCGCGAACTGACTGCTTATGTTGAGATTCCAGTTTTCGTCACTCACGAGACCTTGATAGTACACGAGAGCCTTGTTGTCGGACTCTCCATACGTACTGTATATATGCAGACAGGGTAAACTGATTTCTTCGAGAGTCTCTTGTAAACAATTATCAAACTGTAATGACTTCAATTAGGGCGTATATTTTTGAGAAAGCTTTGATTAAGATTTCTGTCTTAAATTAGAACGGCCGTAAAGCGAGAATAACTGTACCCAAACTAAAATAATGGGACAATCGAAAGCTGGGCTGGTAGCAGCAACTTGGTAAGCACACTCAGCAATTCCGTGAACTTTGCGAAGCACGTAGCAATCGCACTGTATAACGTTAGACTAGTTGGATTAAACCATTTTAACAAACGAGTGTAACGGTTCATCAGACGAGTGTATTATACAATATTTATCAGTAACTATGGTCGTACAAAATTTTAGGAAGCCCACCTAGCGTAATGAAGTAGGTCTACTTCACCCTTACCACACACTGACTGTGATATGATAAGCCTGTAGGGCCAATGAATGTCCTCAGCGAAGGTCTTCAAACGCCGGGCCTCGGAACCAGTATTTTACGCTTAAAAAGAGAAAATGAAACCCGAGAACATATGATTTCTTCATTTATTCAAAAATCTTAAAAACTTACTGATTAGGAGGCCGTTTACAGTTCCCTTTTAGCCCTTGGGTCAACTTTAATTTCACTTCCTAGCAGAAATAGTACATCACTCAATGAAGCCATATCGCTACCGATCGTGTGCATCTTCAATGAACTCTTTTGAAGAGCTCAACATGCTTTTACGGACAGTTACGGACGCACCTTACAAAAACTATGGACGTACATACAGCTGCTACGTCTGTGCATACACAGTGCACGTAAGGAGTTTCCCAACCAGGGAAAGGTATAATAACTGTGGTTACAAAGAGTACTTTTTCGGGAAGGCGTAATACGAAAGAACGGAAGGTCATGTTTTATGGATTAATGTTGGACATACGTCATTGAAGTGATAGGTGCAAAAATGATGGTGGTTAAACGAAATGAAAGCATGTCTTACAACTCAGGCGCGGATCCAGAAATTCAAGGGGGGGGGGGCTGACTTAAGAGAAAGCAGGGGTGTGAGGGAGTTGCACTGCTAATTTTCCATATGTTTTACTGTTGATGTGGCGAAAGAGGGCCGAGGCTTTAAAACCCCCCCCCCCCCCCCCCTTGGATCCGCACCTGCGGACAGTTGTAACATTCGGACAGTTTCAAGGAAGGACAGTTGTAACGTAGGCCTAAGTATGTCCTTAGGGTTTTATTTTAGAAGGTAAAATTACTTCCTTGAAAATCATTAGTATAAATCGCTAGACCTTAAACTAATGAGTAATTAAAATATAATTGATATAGGATTAACAATAGAAATGCCAGCACTGTTACACACTCTACATCATTATTTTTGCATAGGTAACAAGTTGATTCAGGAACTGGCGAATTTTGAAGAGGTATATCTTGAGACCCGTAAAAGACATTGGAATAATTCCAGCGGATTTTTCCTGAGAGAAGTTCACTCCGTAAATGCCCCGTGAAGTAAGGTCACTTTGATGACATGTAACACTACCTTCAAGATCTCAAGACTTATATCATGCATGATCCCGTGCTAGGGAACAGCTTCGTTAGTTTAGGTTGGGTTTTATGTATCAACTCATAACCTTTTAGTTTAATCCAGCGGCGTTCACGACGCTTTTCCAGTTGTGGGACATTGGATCGTTATCCCTATGTCCCATTGCTTATGCGTAGCATCATCCACGACGGCGGCATGTTCCATTTTACAAATACACAACGAGATTTATGCAATTTCACATGTTTTGCACCAAAATGTCTTCATCCGAATCATAGCAACCCCGCCCGGCGCCGTATCATTTTATTAAACATCATCCTAAGTTCTCGTAATTTTATTTAAAACAACAGAAAATCATCCTTTTTTTTTGGTTCGGTTCCAAAGTTGTTGCACAGGTTACGAAGCAGTGAGAAACATTTGTACAGTACAAAAAGTGAAACCATTCCTCACTATATCGCTATAAATAACTAAACACCATCGTTAGTGTTTGAAATTGAAACTTACGAGCCAAACGGCACACACCCACGTAGCATGATAGATCAATTATCGGTTCAGCTGCGACGGACGAGGGTGATGAGCAGACAAATTACATCCACGTAGGATGATCTTAAAGTTCTGTCCACGTCTTTGATTTGAAAATCGGAAAGGACATTATAAAAGGCATCTTCCTAAAACAGATGACTTTTGAAATAGGATTAAAGTATACACGGTCAGCTGCAAAATTTTCTGTAATGAAGTGACGTCATAACATTCGAAAGTAATAAACCGCATGGAGACACCAGGAGAGGGGTATAAATCTATTCCTATTTCATTTATTGTGAAGGCATCGCAACTGATTAACATTCAGTAACAAAATAAAATGATAGAACAAGAAAGTAGGAAGGTTTGCACAGAGGAAATCCATGGGCGGAAAAGAAACCGTTTTAACGGGAATCCCTGGAGCGAATGATGTGCCAGAGAACTGTTATGAAGGTGATTTTTAAGGGGCTGCATGAGGTGAACAGCAACATGGGCAAGAAATTGATTTAAAAAGCGGGACAAGATCATAAGAGTAGCATTCACGTGCTGTCATAATACTGAATTCTACGTTTGTTTTCTTCCGCCGTCCTTGGCCGCCCGGAAACGTAAAAAAAGACAAAACGAATAATGATAAACCATCTCCAGGAGTTCGCACAAATGGTTCAACTGTGTTGTGAAACACACAGATAATTGTGTTTCCATCATGGGATAACATGTTTTGGTTACTTAGGTAGTTCAACCCATTAGCTGCTCTGTTGATTTGCACACTATTTTCCCTTCATGACACGTACCCAACAAGGTTTTCAACGTTCAAACCCCAGCAAAGCTATACCCCTCACATGAAAGCCAATGAGATGGTCAATGATAGCTACGTTCACCTCCATTGTGATATTTTTTTGCAACTAGAAAGCCAACAGGCTTAGTGATTCCTTGCCGTATGATATATCATAGCAAACATGGAAACAAACATGACATGCATGAGATCCCATACAATTATCCTACTTAATTGAGATATAATACTAGTAGGGTCAAAACTTTTTGACCTCATGTGACCCAAAATGACCTTTCGACCCCTTAAAAACAATAGTGATCACCTTACCAACACGTCCATCAACATGAGTAATTCAAAATTAAGCTTAGTACAGAATGAGTATGGAAGTACTACCACCATGGTATGAGATCCCTCACAGTTATCCCCCTAAAAATATTATGTCTACAAAGTTTGACCTAACTGTCACCTCAAACCTTTGATCTCCACACACAAGAGGAATTTCTCACACAGCTTTAATATTCCAGAAAACTGTCTCATTACTTGATAAAGCGGTATTTTGAAACCATTTTTATCAAAAGTTTGGTCAATGGGGACAGTTCTCCATTCTGAAGTCTCTATGTTCCGATGCCTCTATGTTTCAAAAAGTCTGCATTGAGGTAAGTGTTTAAACAAGCCCCCATCGACACACTCTCCTACAAGCATTGGATCAAATACTGTGTTCTCACATACCCTGCGCTCTTGGTGACACTATTACCTCACGCTCGAGTAACGTGGGAACGCGGGTTAACGCGGGGTCGGTGTTTAAATTTCGATCCACCTCAAATCGCAGGGTTAAGCAGTTTTAAACATCGTGTTTGTTTTAATCAAGCAAGGTCACAGGTATTTATCGCACTGATGACAGGTATTTTCTTACATTTTGCTGTAATCGGTGTGTGAAATATTTGGTGTCGTTACTATGGTAACACTATCCAATCAACGAAACACTGGGTACGTGAGAACACAGACTGGAAAACACAGGGTTAGCCTGTGGTTTTGTCTGATTGTAAACACGAGTTAACACTGGGTGTTGCGGGGTATGTGAGACCAAGCCTAAAGAGACATCTGAACAGAGATGTGTAACCTTGGCTATTACTGACGGCAATTTTTGCTTTATGGGGGAAATGCCCCACCCATTGTCTATGGTATCCTTTGCAAATTAACAAAAGCAGATATCCCTATTAATCCATAATTTAACAAGACTTTTAATTCGCCTTTTGTCTACTTATACTGTAGATACAGCATAACATACAGTACAAGTTTTCCTTGTTTGATACACAGTATACAACATTATGCTTGCTCTTATTACCTGAACTACTTTTAAATGACAGCAGCAATGCAAAATAAAATCTTAATACTTTTGAAAAGTATCATAACGGGTAATCTTGAAGCAATGGTTCTATGCATTAAGCTTTATGGTACACTTTTTTTTTTTTTTTGGGGGGGGGGGGGTAGTGACATGGATAAAAATGAAATGTGAGACAAGAATTCCCACTCGATGATGATATTTGACATAGCTATATAATCCTTCACACAGGGGTTACTTTTTTGGTGCGGTTATCCAGATATAAGCAGAGATGAGGCAAGTAGTATGCTGATACATTTTATGCTATCAAAAATTTAAAAAAAATTCTAGAATGAAACTGAGTGACAAATAATCACTGCAGAGCATATTGAAACTGTAAAGCTGAAACACCAATCTAGACAGACACCAATGTTTAAAGTTTTGTTCAACAAAATTCCTTATACAAACACACTATTTGTTCAATTCCACCAGCTTCTATGTAAAGGACACTAATTTCTGAAGGGTGTCAATCTACAGTATTTCTAAGATGACTTTCAGTTTAGAAACTTGATCAGTGTACATGAACTTCTCCATCTCCAGACAATAGCTAGGCAAACAACTTTTATTTGTGGTCAGATGAGACAAGATAATGTGGACAGTTATTTTATGCTGGATTTAGCAGAGGTGTGACTTTCATGGAGGTTTGACATTTTGACCACAAATAGAGTACTAAATGCCTGCAGGGAATGGCAGGAAATAGGAGTATATACAAACAATTGGCTGTCATAGTTATGTACTGAGATAAAAAAAAAAGCTTTCTTCAGAGGGTCTATAAGAGTCAATTAACACCACTTATACAGTAAAAAGCTTAAGTCAATTGAGCTGTATGTTTGTATGAGGTAATCCTTCAGGACACTGTGGGGATAACTGGCAGTCAACTGTGAAAAATTGGGCGAGACAACTGTGACCAAATGGCAAAGAATGGGTCAGTCACAATTTGATTCACTCTATTAGGCAATGACAGTTCATGTGCGCTGAAGAGTATTTGATACCAAATGATCAGTGTAAATTAGGTTCTTTTTTGTAAAACTAACTAACTGTGGTATATCTAATTAATCAATTCCCACTTCCAATTAATGCATGCTTGCATGCACATGTCCTCATGAGGACAGTAGGCACAAGGTTTGTCAAATATTAGCACTTTTTGCCACTAAATTTAATGTTTTCTTCAGGTTTTCTTTAAGGTTATTGAAAAAGCAATGTAGGTATGTTATAAAAGAGATTCTTGTGCATCACACAGAGTACTCTCTGTTCAAAGTTTATACTTATGAAGTTCCATATCAGTCATCTACTTAGTGTGCACAGAAGCATCTTCTAATATTTTCAGACTATGTCCCTAAATGACCCTTATACAGACTGTTTAAACTCACATGTTCCACATCAGTTTCATGAAAATCTATTTACTTGTGGCTGCAAAATCAGCATACCCATGAGCATTGAAGCATGTATGCCAGCCTGATGAACAGATTTTGCCTTTTAAGATTTTATATTTTGCTCTGCTCACTTTTTCATGTATTAATACTTGGAACTTAATGTAATAACAGGGCACAATTTCATGCCAGAATCAACATACTGTACAGTAACTACCATGTGATGTGCCTTTTTGTGCACCTTAGACCTTCTTCCTATGAGTTTGCTTCAGTACTTTACAAATGCATTTTCAAAATTACCTCACTAAAGAATTTACAGAGTGAAGTTAATAAACTGTTCCAAAAAAATTATATACCCTATGCCTATTACATTACACATGCCAAATTATTTTTACCCTTTCACCCTAACCGCTCATGGATATTAACTTCAACAGTTATATACTCTTTTGAGATATAGTGTTTGCAAGGTTTAGATGTTTTGAACTCTGATGACTCCAAATGACCTTTGACATCCAATAAAAACAATAGGGGTCATCTACTCAATATGGACAATCCACTTAGTAAATATGAGATTCCTGGCAGTTACCTTTCTTGACATATGGTGTTTACAAGTTTTTGAGCTTTTCATCTCTGATGACCCCAAATGACCTTTGACCTCCACCAAAAATGATTGTGATCATCTACTTAATATGGGCAATCCACCTACTATGTATGAGATCCCTCACATTTACCCTTCTTGAGATACAGTGTTTACAAGGTTTTGACCTTTTTCCCTCTGGTGACCCCAAATGACCTTTGACCTCCATCAAAAACAATAGGGACCATCTACTCAATATGGACAATCAGCAAGGTAAGTATGAGATTGCTCACATTTTTCCTTCTGGAGATATCGTGTTTACAAGCAATTTCCAAGGTATTTACATTTTGACCTCTGGTGACCCCAAATGACATTTGACCTCTACCAAAAAAAATAGGGACCATCTACTCAATGTGGACAATCTACATGCCAAGTTTGAGATCCCTGGGGGTTACCGTTCTTGAGATATCGTGTTTACAAGCAGGCGTCACACACACACATACATACACACACACACACACACACACATACACGACATCACCATCGCATAGATTCCTTGCCTGCCTTCGGCAAGGAATCAAAAATGATGAAGTTTTCAGCAATTTCAAGTTGGCTATTCTTAACATTTCCATCCACCTTTGTTCAGGGTTGCTACTTGCTGAAACTCTGTTATGCCATTTGAAAAAGTTGCGGTATGACCCGTCCATGCAAAGCTCGAACTTCCGACCACCCGACTGAAAGTCGGATGCACTAACCACTTGACCATGCAGTCGGTGATCTTGATGTAATTAACATTATTATGTACACAATTAAATTATTTCCATATTGTCATGTGTCAAATACACGCTAGTGAACAGAGTAAATACGTTTCTAGTATGGTTAAAAGGTACAAGCGTCTTTTCACATGTAGCGCATCGGTCGGGAGTCTTTTGGCGTTCGATACACCATAGGAAACCGGCTTTCGTGAGGAAATCAATTTTCGTTTACTAGTACATCCCACTGATTCACATACCTGGATGTAAGGTGGTGCCGAAAAATTGAAGCAACAGAGACGCCATATTGTGTGTGGCAAAAGCGTCGTGCAACAGCGTCACTCTCCGCACAGTTGGATAGGCGATTTGATATAATGGCTTGATAATTTGACGTTTTGGCTTGAAATAAGGCCAAATATGTTACGGAATGTGCTCATTTTCAACAGAAAATGTCCATTACTTTAAAAACTGAACAAGATCATGTTATATTTGAGCTCAAAACTTTCACTTAATGCAGTTCGTGATGGACTGAAGATCAACTTGGCTGAGTGGCTAGGGCGACTGAGTCAGTCCTCTTTCACAGTGATAACTATAGGTGCAAGTTCAATAAACGGTGGTGGAGGGGGTGGGCGTCGAGTCTCACGCTATAAATTCGAGCCCACATAGTCGCCCACACAAAATTTCGCTTAACAAAGTCCCCCCCCCCCCGACAACTCCACCCCTCAGTACATACCGGCCCTGTGACTTCACATCCTCTTAAGGTTTTTATGAATGAAAAGTGTGCCATGGGGTGCCGCTGCCCTTATACTCCGACACCCCTATGTTCCGACGATCTCTCTATTCATCAACGATCGAGCTGTCGGAACATAGGGATGTTAGAACAAAGCCTGTAGTGGAACGTAATGGATTTGTCGGAATATAAGGAGTGCCGGAATTAAGGTGTCGCAAAATGGGACCAGGCTGTAACCAACTGAATTAAGCTTCACTGCATAGGTTGAAGTTAATAAACCATGCCAGTAATCGACTCTTTCTCAGAAATACTGTTGAATATTTCACTGTCCAAGTGAAGAGAGGCCTGTAGTTATTTAATAGAACAAGCCGAATGCCGATGCTTCATTTTGGCAAATAAAACGTATATCGGGCGCGTTTCCAAGGGGGCTTTAACGGCGTCAGCCACCCGCCACATCAACATAGTAAAACATATGAAAAATTAGCACTACAGTTCAACTCCCTCACACGTTCCCTGCTTTCTTTTAAGCCAACCCACCCCCCCCCCCTTGGAATGTCTGGGTCCGTGCATATGACACAGTGGGGGCAATGCAGTCACTTAAGTCGCCCCTACTAAAATTACCCCTTACAAGTGACAAAGTCGCCTGCTTGACCAAAAAAGCCACCCGTAACAAAGTTGTCCCTACCAACAGCGCCTCAGTCCTGATAAAGTCAACGGTCCCTAAAGAAAAATGTTAAAAAACGTGCTATCAAACATAGGTAGTAAACCTACATGGGTTCCTCACTGGTAAGGCCCCCTGTGGGTGGGGTTTGTATAATATGTCCACGGTATTCACCCCACCTTTCTTAAGAGGCGACTGAACTGGAGGATTTGCACCGCATTTGACCTATATGACACTCTATATTTATAACACATTCGTGTTGGTGTGTCGTTAAATCTAACCCTTATGGGTAAGCCCATACCGGTGGAGGCATTTAACAAGATTGATAAGGAGCCCATATGGGTAGCCCACATGCACAAGGGATATTAAAGGATTGAAGTTGACCCATATTCTCACACACACTTGGAATTGTAGTTTCTGATATGTGCCATTTGGGATAATTTAAAGGACTGCCCATGGGTCTCTTATTATATAATCTCGGGTGCAATACCATATGGACCCTTAGGGGCTATGAAATATGTCCCGTAAGATTCCCTTATAAGAATGTTTCCAGTAAAATGGTGATTTTTTTTTTTTTGGGGGGGGGGTCTTGGGGGGGGGGCATAGAACAGTCTGTCTTGACTTAGGCGATGGACTTAACCTCGGGGAAACCTGGCTCGTCCGGCAGAGATCTTTTGCAAGGTCAGAATTTGTTAGGATCAGCACCGAGTTTTTCAGGAGGGACTTTGTAACTGGGTGTCTCAATTTGTTACTAGGGAGACTGTGTAGAGGAGACTTCAATTGTGGGAGGCTTTGCTGGGGTGCTTTGTCAGTAAAAGCATGAACTCGAAGCACTCCCATTTATACCGGTAGGCCTACCATGAAACCAGCACAGGCGTCAATGTTTCTAACTTCATATATTTGCAATCTGTTACTGCATAATTGAAATTAAAAGCAACACATGATCTAATTTTGGCATTTCTGTTATTTTCAATTTAGGTTGCATACAATGTATACGTTTCAGTCAGGAAATCAAGAAATTCAGCTAGTTTAGTAGTTTGTCAGTTGTCACTAGGTGCACATACGGCTATACGAATCAGTGAAGTTTGTGCCGCGGCTGAATGTTTTTGCCACCTGCAAAATGGCCACCGCAAGACTTCCGGTTGCTTCAATTTATCACTACGCAGTTACATGCACGCCTCACATCTAGGTACAAATATGTAGATCATTGAGTACAACACACTGTATGATGCAATCAGGTATCTTGGATTACCTATCTTCTGGGCCCTAGATGCAATGAGACGTAAGTAAATTATGTCGTTCAACATGCTAAATATGATAACAACCTTCATTAATGTTAAATGATGAGTTAAGTTGAACGTATTTTGGAGAGGTGTTAGCTTGTCACAACTGAAGAATTGTAGTGTGAAGTATACTGACGGCTGTGAACAAACGAGACCGGCCTCTATTATCAAGAAACCGTTAACGCACAGCGTCGATTACAGAACTCGAACAAAAAGGGTGAACTTCGTCGTGTTAAATGTTGATTAGCAAAGCATCCAATTTGATGCAAGCACCCATAAAGTCATTCTCATCTTAAAAACAAGGAATGAGTACCAGGTGAGAAAACGCACTTTACCGCTTAGGCCTCGACCGAATGCGTCTTATTTGCGAAATTTGTCTGCCGACCTGCTGAAGAGAAATGCAGTCAACTTGGTTTCAGTTACATTAACCGGGTATTTTTATTCATGAATGACCCTGTTTTGACCACGTGACTATATTTTTATACTGAAATATTTATCTCCCCTAGCCGTTTCTCTAAGGTTGATGAAACCCCTACAGCATTTGCTACTCCTATATGAGTTCGTCCACTGTTTGTAGTTTCATAAAGACTCAGCTCTGTATATCAAGGTTATTTCCTAGGTAAATCTTACCTGACCGATAAAATGTCAATTTTAAAAGACGCCCTTAATTTTGCTTCATAACCAGGAAAATAATAAAATACAGATAATAACGCCTTGATCATCTCTCTTAATGTTTTAGATTGAAATTGGGACCAATCTGCTATTTCAATTGGAAATTAAATTTAATCGATTGAAAATCAATGTTATTAGATTAAAAATTTTCAATTTAAAATAAGACTGGTCCCTAACTTTCCTCTTTAACATTGACTTTCTACATAAGAAATTAAGAGAGAAAAGCACCGCTGCACCTGAACAGTTAACTGGTTAGAGGCATGTAATAACTGCTATCAACCAGCCCTAAATTGAAAATAAAGGTCACGACGTTGGAAAATTTTGTTAGTTGGTGTGATACAAAGCTAAAAAACCCCAAGCTTACCCAGATTCCCGTAAAATAAAAAAATAAATAAAATACGGCAACTTTTCATACAGGGAAACCTTTTTTACAACATTTTTTTTATGCAATTACCCATGTGATGGTATCAACGACCGAACGCCAGTTTCAGTTATACAAATCGAGTTCAGACAAAGTGTTATTGCGCCCTCTTCCTCTTTAAAACAACTTGGCCGATGTCATTCTACTTATCGAATTGGCGCAATGCTTTAATCACACCTTGAGGGGTCGGTCTATCCATACAACGGTTTTGAGACAAATTGTCAAAATTGATCACTCAGTTAGACCTGTCACCTTGTTGAACAAGATTTAAGTTACATAATTGTAAAGAATGCTACGATTTCGTTACTGCGATGATTTACAAGTAGAAAATCAATGTACAGGGAGTTTATCTTGTGATTTTCGTGCGCTTCGATTTTTCCATCTGTCAGCACGTACTAACTTACACAACATATATTTTCTGCGTTCGTTCTTGTCCTCGTACTAATGGACTTCCTACTCAAGCTCAGTCTAGTTTGAAAATAACGAAGTCGTGGCCTATATCATACCCTAACTTTGACCATGTCTTTTCCACAGTACTTTGTTGACTACCGTTCTCTTTTAAGAACGATCTTTTTTCTGAATAAACTCGTGGTCAACATTTGGCCGCTTCATTACAGAAGCTTAAAAAACGGCACCAGTAAGCGAGACCCATGCAAGATCATAGTTCCAAATTTTGATCTCAACTTCGGATGTGTTCATGAGTAGACTCTCCACGCACGGAAAATATGCAACTCCTTGACTGAGTTGATATTTCATAAAATCTAATAACTGTCAGAAGTTGATGTTTAAGGAAAATCGTTGTAAAGACAGTTGCCATGGGAATCTACATCAAAACAAGAAGATGGATGACATTTAGTTGCTAGGATAAACAGACCACGGGAAAGTCCCCGGTGTTCACAGGAGAGGGCTCCAATAACATTTAAAGAAATTTAGATTCCAGCGCAAAACAGTTGTGAATTCACAGAGGAATTATTGCGACGTTTCAAACTACCAGGGCAATTCAATCGTGCGATATTTGGTGTATCAGTTCGATAATTTGCGTAACACAGTATATGTCATCGTTCGCCAAGAAAATGGAACGCAATTTACCATGCAAAGCCATTACTTCACGCCAATGATTTTAATGGAGTCACGTGGTCAACCGGAATAGCTTTATCTGTCAGCTTGAGAGAATGCAATTATTGCAAGCTTCCGGAAGTCAACGTTTTTCAAGGAGGCGTTATGATCGGATATTACTTTTTCTTAATGCGTTTAAGTGAAGTGAAGTGAAATTAATTCTACCAAAAAAATGTCCCTTTTATCTTCATGAACCATAGGTTACTTGCCTACAATCGGAAATTCACGGGCATTTGCAGGGCGCCGCATGTAGCCTATAGTGTAATAACGTCGTAACGTACCCTAGGGTGAAAGACCTCTTCACACGTCGCAGCGGTGTGCGTGTAAAAAACAAGATTTCAGACAGGTCTCGGCAAAAACTATCACACTCTTTTTAATGTCATGTATATCCCACTCGCCACCTTACGTTACATTCTAAAAGTAATTTCCGGTGCAAGTGACATACATGAAATTCCAAAAAAATTACACTGAGATATGCATCATTCAAATTTCATCCCGGCCGCAGGCATGGAATTATACATTTTACCAGAAAGATAATACGCAGCTCCCTGATTTTGACAATAAGCTACGTACGTTACAAAGGGTTATAATAAAGCAACGAATTGAACAAGCAATTACGGCAACTAATGAACCAACGAATGACTTTTAAATCGGTGATTTTCCTGCGAATAATAATTATTGGTATTGACCGTGTAATAAGTTCATATATCTAACCAGAGTGCAGAAATACATTGACGAATCGATGAATTAATTTCAGAAGAGTTTAGCTCAACCACTTCAAGATCGTGTCACATGAAAATGACAAGGTACTTGGTATGATAAGCATCAAAAATCAACAAAGTTATCCCAACTCTCATAGACATCCGCCCACACTGACCATTCCTGGGCAATTTCTGATTTGCACTTAGTCATGCATAAACATGAGCTGATATTGTCATATCTAGGGAGAGACATGACATATATGTCTAAGCTTATCCTTTGTTGTGGTATAGGCTCATTTCAAGGATAATTGCAACGTCAGTATGGCCTAAAGGTTTTATATTGAAAGTTTCAACTGTGTCCTTGAAACTCATCAGTATCAATTACCACACCATAAACTACCTGATGAGTTTAAGCGATATATAATATGGTTAACAAAAGAAACGTCACCACTGTGCAAACCTCCAAATCATTATTTTAGCATAAACGACACGTTGCTCCAGAAACATTTGAACTTTGAAATAATATATCTTGAGACCAGTAAAAGATACTGACGTAATTCCAACTGATCTTTCCTTACATAGAAAAGCTTACTCTGTAAATGCCACGCACTAACTTTCTAAGCAGGGAGCTGCTCCCTGTTGAAAGGCTTTGCAATTGTTATGTTATCTGGTATGGTCTGGTCGTCTGGATCACGAAAAAATTCCCCTTACCCAGGGCCGTCGCGACCGGGGCGGGGGCGCAAGTCCTTCGTTAATTGCTAAAATTCGTGAGGTGAGAGTGATGATAGTTGGAAAATCTGTAATTCCAGTTGGAATTGTCTCATACTGGCGTAAGGCACGTTTTTGGACATTTGTCGACTCTCCAACTAGATCAAGAGCCGTAGACGTTTCTTGCCTCATTAGCAACAAAGAGTCCCATTTTCGTAAATCCTTCATAAATTCCCGCATTCAATCCATGTTTACGGGCACCTTGAGAGATACAAAAAGGCAATAGCAGCCACCCCATTTCTTTTTTAAACAGTAGCTAGAACTCAGTTTTCTTCTCCTTTTCAACGTATCTTCATTGGGATATCATTATTGTACATTCGATGAAGGTAAGTTAGTTACCCTTCGTTCTGTTGCAATTTTTACATTCGAGAAGATATATTGTCACATGACTGTTAAGAGCCAATCATGGAACAGAACAGTCTACAACACAGTTGAGGTGACGGCATTTCCCCTTTAAAGTTCCATATGGTAAGGTGCGAAATTATAATTGACTGTAAAACTTCTGACTCTTGTGAGCGACCTTATAAAATGTCTACAAAGTAAGGAATAGAACGTTAGCTGAACTAGATAAAGTCGTGGGCGCCCTTTATCTTAATGGCGTCAACTACTTTTTCACTGGCAAGAAGATTGCCAAACGTTGACTGCAGGAGAAAAGTGAGTATATATATGTAAATAGGAGATGTTCAAGAAGTAAACAGCATAATGTGGTGGGTTTTTACTAGGGTTTCGCATGAAAGATACAATGATTCCTGACAGAGGCGACGCTACGGGAGGGTGGAGGGGATAATTTATCCTTGTCCCTCAAGTTAAGTTATTTAGGAGATGTGCTAACGGGAAAATACTATACCTCTCCAGAGACTTAATATTTCATCCAGTGGTATACTTAAACCATACAGCTTCCGAGAGCTTCGTCCCCTGCACTCCCACCCGAAACGGGCGAAAAGTTTGTCCCAACATTATCCCTCCCCCCCCCCCCCCAAATGACATTCTGGCACCGCCACAGATTTCATATCTTATCCTCCCAAACTCTGTAGCAATACCAATGTAATAAGTCTAGGTATCTCTTGGTGATGTTCGTTTGTATACCTTTTGCTATAGATCTAGCAATACCCTACATCATTTGGTTAGTATGTCTGGTATGGCAACAAATGTTGCTAAATGTAATGCGTAGTAGTATTAGTAGTAGTAATGGTGGTGGTGGTGGTGGCGGCGGCGGTGGCGGTGGCGGTGGCGGTGGCGGCGGCGGCGGCGGCGGTGGTGGTGATGGTGATGGTGATGGTGATGGTGATGGTGATGGTGATGGTGATGGTGATGGTGATGGTGATGATTTATAGTGCGCACAAATCCACCTCAAAAGGTGCTCAAGGCGCGTTACAATGAAACCATAACATTACAAACATATATAAACACACTCTTTACCAATTGTAATCAATGAAAATAGATCACAGCGATCACAAACGATCGCAGCGACCACAAACCAGTATGTATTCCTTGAAGCGGCACCAAAATTATAAAAAAGTTGAATGCAATGTCGAATTTATGTTTCGCGATGACATCACAAATGTTCCAAAAGGCACTTTATCTCAAGACGCGAATGCAATACTCGAAAAAATAGCATCATTGAATGCTATATGACTGAGATGAAATTTTAAGAGAGCTGTATTTCTGCATATTTTGAAGTTATTTCGTCTTCGAAAAATCGCACTTAGATTATAAATCGAAACAAATACCGGAGCAGGAAGAACATTTGGTAGGAACGAGGTACCATTCTCGTCAAGTGAACATCATGCTCTGATGGGTCAACGTGATTAACATCCATTTTTCTTCTCAAATCTAAATAAATGAATTGAGGCTACACTAAGGGTATACAGCTGATTTGTGCACCGGTTAGGTATGCACTCACTGTTCTATGCACGGGTTTGAAGTCTACAGTCATTTGGGCACAATTTAATTCGTTCAAGCCTCCAAATTTACGTCACATAGTGTCAGTGATTGTAACGTGCACTTTCTCTTCTGTTCAGCAAATGCATTTTGTCTAAAGAATCAGCCAGTGAGCCACATCTGGGAAAAAAGGCCGTGGCCGGCTCGACTTGAACCAACAGGTTGGAAACTGGACCGTAAAATTCGAATTAACTAAAGAAATCAGATAATACTACGCACACTGGTAATTCAAAGGAAGCTTAAATGTAAAGCGCAGTCCCCCCAAACTTATTTTGAGGAAAAAGCTAAATAACACAATTTTCATCTTATTTCTCTTCAAAGTATCTTTCATTACATTTTATGACTGTACTATTGCATATTCAAGGTAAACCAAGCAGTTATTTCTGGTAAATTTCACATTTGAAGAGACAAAACATTGTCACATGACTTCCAACAGCCAATCATGAAACTGGACAGTTTACTACACTCCTTCAATTTGGAATGACTGTTCCTGCCCTTTAAAGGCAGTCATTCGTCACCCCAAACTACATTTTCAGTATACATATATCAAAACTCTCAATTGGTACAGCTCTTTGATTGGCATCACATTCAAACAATGCATCATAGCTAAATTACACAGCATGGGCACTGAGAGTGTATATATTACACATTATGGACTTGTATGGCCACTGGGACAAGCCACGAAGCAATAAACTAGGATTGTATCTGGATAAAGATGAGTTTTAGATAAATGTGGGAGGGGCTAGAAGTAAGTAGGTTGGGAGAATTGGAACTGCTTGGGATGATGAAAATATGTCTGTAATAAGTCTGTAAGTTTTTATACTTTCGAAGGACACAACACAACCAATTCAAACATTTTATTTAATGAAATTACTGTCTTGTTGATTGTTTTGAGTGAATGATGTTACCAATGTAGAATGTTTTCAAGTGAATGCAGCGAAATAAATTCATTTAAGTTTACTAACCAAGTACAATACATCACGTACCGATGGATTTGCTGTAAGCGCATTTCTTTTAAAAAATATATCAGTATCATGACATGTTCGTAAAATATGACTTACTAAGAAGAAATATGTAATATTCGTAGGATTACGTCATCCCCTTTTTGTACAAAGTCCTAAAAGGAATGGAAAGTACCCCAAATGGCAAGGTATACAGCAGGTTTCGGAGATGAGAAGTTGCAAAAATAACTGATTTTACGGTTGATTAAATTTTGGGATAGGGCCGTAAATAGTAAAGATCACATTCAAGATAGCAAGTACTATGTAAAACAAATCTGGAAGGACTCGAACGATTTTAACTATGATCACAGATCGCCTGTTCGCAAATCATATTTTAAGTACGAACACCTGAGGCCAATCAAAGTTATTTTAGTTGAAAAGGCGATAAACGAAAATTGATATAGGCAAGAATGTTTCTCACAAAATAAAAATGTTGTAAGTTATTCCAAACATTTCTATCGACAAACAGCTCTAAACTACGGCACCCTCGTATCTCTTTATCTGTACGTAGACTTTGTCTTAGTAATAGTAGAAATAGTTCAATTTCATGCACAACAGAAGAATTTGCCTCTTTAAAGGTAGTGTGACACCAAAATGAAAAAGTCGGGTATTTGATGTAAAAAGCATTAAAGACCGAGAAAACTACCGCAATTTCCATCAAAATCGGTTTAAAATTTGCCATTTTACCAGTCTATTTCTGTTTTGCACTTAATCATGCATAAATATGAGCTCAATATGTAAATCTTGTGATGTCATGGGAGGGAAATACCATATATGGCTAATGTTATCCCCTGTTTTTGCAATCTTTATTTCAAGGGCAGTTGTAACATAAGTATTTCCTGAAGGGTATATTTTGAAAATTGAAATTGTGTCCTTGAAAGTCATCATTATCAATCAACAAACTATTAACTATCTGATGAGTAGTTCAGAGATAATTAATGTAGGGTTAACAAAAAAAATGTCAACACTGTGCAACACTCAACATCAATATTTTTGCATAACCAACAAGTTGCTTCATAAACACTCAAACTTTGAAGAGGTATATATTGAGTAAAAGATACTGGTAAAAGATATTGACATAATTCCAACGGATTCTTCTTTAAGAGACCTTGCTCCTTAACTAACAAGTAAATTCACGGCTTTTTGCTGACATGTCACACTACCTTTAAAAGTTCGTAACCTCCAGCAACCAGTGCCCATACTCTGAGCTAAAGTTATGGATTTTATGGCATATCCGGTAATTCTCGATTGATGAATAAATGTTGCCAAACACGCTGGGCGAATTTAGGAGGGGCGGGGGCCCGGGCCGCCGTTCAAAATAGTTACAGTTGTAAGGCCCTATTCCACCTAAAATCGGTCTACTGAGAGTATGTGATGTATCATATTTGCTTAATGACACCCTCCCCTTGTATTCCTCGACTTCAGCTTCCTCACACGAAATAATACATGCAGTTTGTTGGGCAAATTTATGATCATTTTCACTTTTTCATTCTTTTTGTTGAATTAAAGATTCCATTGCAACCGGAACTTGAGGCCAAAAGGTTTACTACGCAGGCTAGTCTTTGCCACGCGAAATAAAGTCGTTGGTGAAATTGAAGGAAGGACAGGTTAAAAACAATCATGCATGGAGAAGACTTCTCGGCCTTTTGTCTAAGATCATGTGTAGTAGCCTAACTGTTCTTCTCATTCAGTCTAGAATGGAGCCATACATGACAGACCAATAATGTAAATTGTCTGGGGGCCGTGAGGTTGGTCACGTATTGTCCTTCAGTGGACGTTATAGCTTCCTCGGGAAGCAATGAAGGTTTTGCCAGAGGGTTGGGAGGACTTTCGAAAAAGCATGGAGAAAACTAGGCCATACCATGACTAAGAGGTTAAGTACAGAACCAGAGGTAACAATTGGAAGTTGATTGCATGGGCGTCGGCAGAAAAAAAAAAACGGGGACAAATATCTAGGCAAAACCTCCGAGTCACCATAAGTTGGCACGAAGCGTGCGAAAATTTCGGCCCGAAATGCAGCCCAGATCGCTGGAAATGGCATTTCTAAAGCGTACTTTTCTCATAGAAACTTGGAAAACACGTTTTGTTCGGTTTTTTGTTTGATTTTTATACGTTTTTTCAAATTTTGGATTTTCCAGGGGGCAAGTGCCCCCTTGCCCATGCCTGCGGACGCCCATGGTTGGTTCAGTTTATTAGTTTTAAAGGCCGAAGAAGATAAACTACCGGTAGGTGTTGAAATCCTTGATAAAGTGCGGCATTCCGCCCGAGTTACCCTAATAAGGTGATTCACCATAAGACACGTAAGCCTATATAGCAAAAATTTATCACACGCTATCTTGCATTCACTCATTAGACAAACCAACTACACCCTTTTGTCCTCTTTTGAACGTGAAAAGTTAGATAAAATAATAAGAACGACATTTTGACGTATCCATAGAACACAACATTTAGACAATTTGGGATGAAATATTACAAGTTGACAAAGAACACAATTAGTTGCATGTAACAGATAAAGATATCACCGTACGATTGAACAATGAGAAACATGTAACTGTCAAAAAAAGAAAACAATACAGAAAAGAATAAACATACATACATGATGCATAGTGTTAATCAACAGATTATTAAATATTTAGAGTTGACATGGATCACGTCGTCAGATAAAAGGGGCCGAACAGAAAAAGGGACTTGAACGAAATTAACTTTCTTCGATCAAGTATAGATTACGGTACTAAATGGGAGCTTAGCCGTGAATACTATTGAAATTGCTGCAGAAATCTATTGTTCATATCTGTGGAGTTAGTTAGATGGAATTTTCGGCCCAGTTTCAAACCATTGTTTTATCCGGTTGTAACTCACTGGCTTGTTTTCCCTACTCCATTGTTTATGCTGAGCACCAAACACAATGGCAGTTAGTTCCGTTTTTAAAGTCCTCGGTATGACCAGGCCGGGACTCCAGCTCCCGCCTGCAAGTCCAATACTCTAACCACTTGACCATGCAGTCGGTGGAGTGGTCTCGTAAGCTACAATGTAAATCATTGTTACATGTTATGTTCATGACAACCCGATTAATTTCTATTGGGTCGTCGATTGGCAGAGTGGTCTATTCCAGCTGTTTTATACCAATGTGTTTCACATGTGCATTGGTTCGAATCTTGCTCGGTGTACGTGGGGTTTTCTCCGGTACTCTAGCTTTCCTATCACAGTGGCATATAGGCTTGACACCGAAATGACGCACCTTCGAGTGGACCAGTTAACTAGTCGACTTTGGTTTTGCTTCGATTTGTAATTTTTGCCTAGCTCCTAGGCTAGAAACAAAATGTAGGGCTACCACTAAATGCTCATCCCGGGAAAGTGCAGAACATTCAGTCGTTAGTCAATCAGTGAGTTAGTTATTGGATTAACGCGAGGTACATCGTTCCGCTGACGATAAAGCAAGGACGGGTCAAGGGTTAACTAGCGCACCCCCTCTGTAGGACTTATTTCGTCAGTACATCTTCCGCGATACATGGAGCTGTTCATATGTGTAAGAGATGAGGTAAGTAGGGGTGAAATAGATTTAACGACACACCAACACAAATGTGCTATCATACAACTGTTTCCGCACCTCCCTAAGTATTTTTATTCCTTAAAATAAACTTTTGAGATCAGTCTTCGAACTTATCAGCCGATGGCACAGATTCTACCGGTGTAGATGTGCTCATCTGTCCATCTGCATATTGGTGCTTAAGCAAGCGTATAGTTTTAGTCACTCCTTTCACGCGCGTCTAATTTGACGATCACAGGCGTCCGCTGTAGGCTTCAATAGTACTAAGGTGCTCCCCGTGCGACGTATACTGTCGTGTCGATACTCACCTATGCTGCGCACAATCAGTCAAGCCCTAGGCGGTTCACACTAAACGGTTCGAGTTAGTTGGCGTTTTACTGCCCCACTTTACAGTTCAATGCAACGCAACTCCTCGCGACGTGGTTATTCATATACGCGTTGCAAAGTGCGGCAGTCTTTGCAACGAGTCGCAAGCAGTCGCGCAACCCAGTCTCATAAAACTTAACATGCTCTGTCGCATGAAACTGAGACGTAAAGCTGACAACATTGGCGGACTTCTCCAATGATGTCCGTGACGACTGTTAATAGGGAGCTTTAGATTTCACGACGCGGACCTCATCTACAACGAAATGACGTCATTTGTACCTATGCCATTTCGAACGCAACGCGCTTCACACAGTTGCTAAATGACAAGGGAAATGTAGGTTGTGACGTCACTACGTTGTAGTTGACGTCCGCGTCGTGAAATCTAAAGCTCACTATTCAGAGTGTGGAGAACGTACTCTTGTCACTTCGACATAATAGAAAAGGAAAATTTTAAACGCAAGAAATTCCAGGAAATCGCTTCTTAGATCTGCAACTATTTGCCAGTGTGGACACCTTCCTCGAAAAGCTGGTTACAGTATTGCTCACCGCGACAAGACAGTAAGTCGCGTCGCGTAGTGGAAGGGGCTTAACGGCCAAAAGATAAAACTGAAACGCGATCATGTAACGTGAAACCCCCTAGACCATATCGCGGTGATTTGTATCTGAGTATGTTGCATATCTGCTTTGACCAGTTCAGGAGATAACCGCTTTCGGGAGAAAATGAGTATTACTCCGATTTGCCTGTCTCAACGGTATGAATATTTATGAGCACTTAGAGTCTACCTCTTCACAGTCGTCGAATTATTTAATAAATGTGTGAATATTCAATTGTGAGGTAATAGTTTAGACATAAAAAACGAAATTACCATGGACCTTCAACTACGTACTTACAAACAAATGTATTGGCACGACCCACTTGCACACCTCTAAGTGAAATATGGTGTACAAAACTTGCGGCTGCGTGGAGTCTATAAATTAAGCTTAGGACAAAGAACGTAGCAAAATTGTTCGATTTCTCAAAATCGGCGGGGTGAACAACCAAACATGACGAAGCTTTTTTATTCCCCTATCAACAGAGTTTTTTAAAACGCCGGAATTTCTCTTTTCTAAAATCGATAAAAATTGCAAAGCTGTTTTGAACGTTATATCCGTTGGTTGAATTTGCGCGGTGGGATCGCAATGCATCGTGGGAGATATTTGAAAATGGCGCCGCCCATGGCAAAATAATCCCCCGATCGGGTGAAAATTGATTTCCCCCGAAAGAGGTTATCTCCCGAACTGTTGACGTAACGCCGTCATGTAAGAGGGTAATGACGAAATAGAGGAAAAAGCACGGCTTTGGCACCCATACCAAATTATATTACTGTGGTACACCCTAAACAATGAATTATTGTGTGCTAACACTACATGTCAAATGCTTGATTTGGCTCCGTGGTGAAGCATCACACGAAATTAAAAATCAAAATACTGCATTGAGAGCGCATGTTCCCACTCCGAACAAACACTGAAAAATATCTGGGATTAAAATCAAGGTTAGCTGACATGCTTCGCTCCCTCTAATCATTCGCTCATGCCATAACAAAAGAAATTGGGCTGGAGGCCAAACCCCTCTCTCCAGTCACTTTGGTCCCTCCGAAAAGCATCCAAAATTTGCCGTTATTGTTCTTCCAATTTGAAGAGTGTGTCACAATCACACAAAACTTTGCCGTAAAGGAAGGGGATACCATCTTATACCCCACGGTGAGTCGACCTTGTGTGCTTCTTTAAATGATGGGAAGAAACGAATTGCTCGCATGTGTCCGTGCAGGGAGGGAGTAGGCCCAGAAAATTTCAACAATGGAAGAAACTTTGATTAAAGGGTTAATCCTCTCATACCAACAAAATTCTTGTAGGGGAAAACAAAAATTCTCCATTTTCTAAGCTCTTTGTTTGACAGCTTATTCAAACAATGCAGAGTACCAAAGCTTATATAACACAACATGAACTGTAGTAAGAGTGTTTTGATTTTGTACATTGAGCTTTTCCATACTGACCCTGAAGCAAAAAACTGAGAGAGTGTCTGGATGAGGATGAATTTCAGTCGGTCGGTCGGTCGGTCGGTCGGTCGGTCGGTCGGTCGGTCGGTCGGTCGGTCGGTCGGTCGGTCGGTCGGTCGGTCGGTCGGTCGGTCGGTCGGTCGGGTCAAACTGCAATTTTGGTAGGGTGTACCGAAATTCTCAATTGGCTGAGCTCTTTGATTGACAGCTACTTCAAACAATGCAAAGTGCCACAGCTTGTATTACACAGTATGAACTGTACTGAGTTTTGATTATACACAATGAGCATTTTCATACTCACCCTGAAGCAATAAACTGAGACTGTGTCTGATTGAGGATGAATTTCAGATAATTGTGGGAGGGGCTTAAGTAAGAAGGTTAGGCCGGGAGAATTGGTACTGTTTGGGGTGAGAGAATTGGGCCTTTAAACATATGATTTATATTACCTAACGGCAATACAGGGACGAGCGTTGGCGCCCTCGTCACGGCATCTTTTTCTTACACTCTGGTGCTACGTTACGATCCTTTTAGAGTGAAGGGTCTGAGGATATTTGTCGTATGATGCTTAATTCCCTCTTTGATAAAAAATATTCAAAATAGACACAATTCTCATTACAATTCATCGGTTAGTGACTTTACATGACAGTTTACTGTTTTCACTTGCGCCTTTATCATGAATAATTCAGCTAATCAATCATGTAAATCTGAGACAAACGGACAGAGACACATTTAACAGGTGTTATGTAATTTGTTTGTCTACCTTAAGCTTCGTTCCAAGCACGGTTGGAAGTTTTTGATGCCGAGAGGTGTTTCATTAGTTTAGAAATACCAATCAAACTTTTTCTCCATCCCATTAGAACTTTCCCTTATGTGGTGCCCCAAAAACCCTCCACATGACGCAACTCTGGTTATGCCTCTAGTTTAAAGAAATATTCAAGTCCTTCAACTTCGTTTTTTCATCGAGCATTCGGCCTAAGTGCTATAAGACCAGGTGACCGTTTATCCTTACTGAAGTGGATAAACCATGGATCTACCACGGCGCTTCGATATCAGCAGCTCAACGGAAAAAAAAACTCGTCTGATTAGCTTACTCTATTTTAATCAGAGTTGTACTGTTCAAATGTGATTATTTACAAGCAACATTTTATCTCTTTTTCGTCTTTCAAATCAAAATATTATTTTGTTGTGTATGTATAAACATGGATAAGCAACTCTTGCTGAAATGCGTCCAGAAAATAATGCATCGCCTTCGCGCATCGTTTGTATTCAGTGGCGTAGGAAGCAAAATGAAAGTGGGGGCGGAACGATTTTGGACCATGCGCCTCACCCTACGGGCCCCATTGATCAAAAGATAAATTTTTAATGCTTTTTTCGCTTTTTCTACGAGCAAGAACAGTTTTTTAAATTAAAAAAATCTCTTGTTTTCCTCAATGTAAACACTATAAGGAATGCAACTTGCGGAGCGCGCCGAAACTTTGGGTCCTTTTACACATTTGTTAATATGGAGTTTGTATTGCAGAAAATAGTTTAGATTCAGGGTTTTCTGTTAGGAAATTTGATGTTTGGGGGACTATCGAAGATTCTGCGTTTCCTCTTAGCATCAAGGTAACATGTCGACTGATGATCGTTGTTGTTACATAATGTTGTCTATGGGAGTGCGGATTGAGGCTTCTCTGCTATTTTCAAAAAGCTTCCCGAACTGCCTTTTTTACACAAAATATTTTAAAACTTAAAAGCCTATATTAAAGAAAGTTTTAGGGAAACGCTACTGGAGCGGCTCAAAGAAGTTCATCACTGACTGCTTCATGAGCGACGACTTACTGCATTATGGGTTACAACAAAGGGCGCGCAAAGCGCGCGAAAAATTTTGCCTTTTTATAACTAATAATAACAATAGCTTTTATAAGGAAAAATTCGGAATTTTACGAAGGACAAGTTGGAAAAACCGCACTGTGCTTGTCTGGTGTCTCAAATGTTCGAATTTTTCACTTTTTCACAATGGACAATTGCCCACTCCCTCCTGTAGCTACGTCACTGCTCCGCAACATTGAACATTGATAACATTTTGACACTTCAATAACCAAAGAATCCATCTACACAGACTACTCAACTGACAGGGTTGAGAGGTATCTGATGATAGGTCTTTATGTGAGAATTTCGGTACGGTAGGCCAATGGTTCCCTGCCTGGAACATAAATCCTCCTCGAAAGACTTCGGTTGGCGCGGAAAAAACTTTGAAAAATCGCGACCCATCAGACAGCCGTAAATGGCATGTCTCGGGCTGTCGGGATGGTAAGCAGAAGATAAGTTTTCCGATTTTTCTTTCAATTGTGATCACCACTGTATCAGGGGACTATTCGCGCGCCAAAATTTTTGCCCCTTTCCAGCAAATATATGTCGATATGGAGCTTGTACTGCACAAAGCTTTGGATTCGGGGTTTCCTGTAAGGAAATTTAAAGAGTTTGGGGATTACTCAAGAATTTTCACTTTCTCCAGATGTTGGCGGCAAATCTAAGAACTATTGCTTTTTCTAAAGTCGTCCCGACTCTCTGACAAAGAACCGCGAAACCAAACTATAAACTGCTTACCGAAGAAGCTAGATTGCACGACGACGACGACTGAGTCGCTGTTGCTACATACCGGAATATTTTCTAAAGCCTACGAACTGACACTCTCCGATGACATTTCAAAAGTTTCCCAAACGTTGTTGTCCTTTTTCGTTTTTAGACAAAATATTTCAAAATCATGAGCTTTGACTGAAGAAAATTTGGAATTCTGTGTAAGTTTACAAAAATAGCAATATAGCTGCGGTGTCTCTTGATGATGTGGTGTCACATATGGTAAATATCCGATTTTGCCATTTCCAGGGCTCGGGAAAGTTTAATGAAAGTGATTTATGAGAGAGAACTAAAGCATTTTATTTTGCATTTTTCGCCCCGGAAATTTTCGTTTCTTTGAGATTTGGAAAAATGAAAGAAGGGAATTTTCGACCCGGGAGGTGGGGCGAAAGCATGCTTCCACCCCCACATTTTTCACTGGGGGCAAACCCCCGCTTCCTTCGCCTTTGTTTGTATTAACCCCTATTACCCTATACTAACGTTCGATGCATCTTTGTTTAACAATAGAAGGCATAAAAGCATGAGCAGTCGTCCCAACTTGAAGTAGTCTAGCAGACTGTCCTGTTTCATGATTGGCCGTTGAGAGTCATGTGACACTTTTACTCTTCAAATGTGAAATTTACCAGAAAGTACTGTCTGGTTTACCTTGAATATGCAATATTGAAATCCTAAAAATACCCTATGATCCGAGATACTACAAAGAGAAATATGAAGAAAATTGCGAAATTTAGCTGTTGCTTCAAAATAAGTTCGGGGAATGCTTTTGACCAGTTGACCTTTAATCGAGTAAAACAATTGGGTTGGTTACCTATCAAGAGACTTTAGCCTATGCATGGTTTTTAAAAACGAAAAGTCACGAAACATATTGCAAAAAAAGTCATTCAAATAGCTTAATCGTTTGAATTACGAAAGTCGGAAGATTCATACAGTGTGGGGGAAGCTTTTAACCTTCGTGGGCTATCAGACCGATCTTTCAACAATTCAAAAAACGTATAAGGAATAAAAAATTTAAACACCCTCAAAAACGAACCTTTAAGAACAAAAACCTTTTCTGTGAATTTCTGTCATTTTGGTATTTAAGTAAGATCCCTTAAGGGTAATGATAAGTAGATGTAATGTGATTGCTTTATATCATATGTCATTCTTCGGGCGATTCACGCTTTTAAAGGGGCAACAACACTGAATAATTTCTTAGAAATATATACCAAATGCCAAATCCTTAGCAATTCTGGACGTAAAAACAAGGGAATCAAAGGTTTGGTCTAAACTAGCACTAGGTTAGTTCATCTGTAAAAGTCCGGTAGTTGTACTGCATTTCTCAAACTTGACATATGAGAATTGCTATTCGGTAATTGACCTGCCTTAAAACGCAGGCCATGGCCTATGCGCAGTCGAGCACAGTCAAAGTGCGCTTTAAATTAGGTTCTACATAAATGAGAGAACTGTCCAATTAAAAAGTGTGTAGGGGCTCGAAAAAGACCCTTTTCTAATAAGTGATAGAAAAGGATTGTAGGGACATACATGTACATTTTTGTCAATGGCGTTTTAGCGTTCGCGAAAATTGCGCACACCAAAACGCTGTCCCATGATCCTTTGCGATTGTTATTTGTAAAAGGGTCGATGGAAAGACTGGAAGGCTAGTTGTTAGTACAGTGCTACACTTTCGTTTTTTTTTTCCTCCTCCATTTCCACACAGAAGACAAAACATTCACTCGAATGGTGTTTTAAACAAGAATGTTCATTTGTCTTCTCCACTCGTTTTATCCAGGGGCAAAAATCTAGTTTTTGGATTAGGGGGAGGGCTACATATTTTCAAAAGCCAGAACCCTGGACCATATCCCGGACCGGATTCCTCTATAAGCAATCCACCCATACGAAAGCGAGTGCAAACCAACAAGCACGTTCACGCATATTGACAAGCTGAAACACAAAACAGATTTCACATTACAAATAGAATATTACCACTTGAACAGGCTCAAATTGACATTTTTTTGAAGTCATTTAGTCATCTGTATACCACAATGTTGTATTTGTTTATTCTGCGTGTGATTTTTATCTGCCTGAATTATTGGGGGTGGGACAAAACGGTATATATATATTTTCCCCACCAATATTTTCACTCGGGGAAATTTTTCCCTCCTCTTTCCCCACGATTGATGGCAACCTTGTTTCTATACCATGTATTTGTATAACAATGCTAATGGCTGCAGTGGCGTAGCTAGGATTTCATTGTAAGGGGGGGGGGGCGCTCATGGGGGCAACATCGTATAAGCAATATTAAGCTTTTATGAAGTCTAGTGCTGTGTGTCAACACTTAAAACTATTCCCGTTATTTGCAAACAGTAGGTCTACAGATCTGCTGGAGAAAACTATTTCGAAGACTATAAGACTTTCGGATTGTGAGAATCGTATTGTATCTTTATGGGTTTTTTTAAGGGGAAAATGTGGTCTTGAATCAATTTGGGGGCATTGCCCTCTCCCCCCTGAATGGAGTTCGTAGAAGTGCAATTCTGACGAAGGTAACTTAACCAGAAAACATTTGAGAGCTTACACATTTTTATTTGTTGAGACCAACGGCGAAGCGAGAATTTTGCTCTTAGGTGGGAGGTCTTGGGAAGAGATGGCTTGGACATGAACAAAAAGTCACGAGGGAACAGTTAGTTAGATGGAGTTTTACGGCCAAGTTTCCAGCCTTTTGTTTCAAGTAAAGCCGGCCACGGGCTTTTTCCGGTTGTGGCTCACTGGCTTGTTTTCCCTACTCCATTGCTTATGCGGGGCATCACGCACAACGGTAGTTGGTTCTCTAACAGTCTTACTGTTAGTCCAAAAACGCAGTCTTGTCACGGAGGAATAAAATGTTACGGTCTGATATCCTGAAAAACAATGTTACGAATAGTTTGCTATGCATGTTACTCATCGTCTAGAAACAACACAGAGTGTATTTTCAATTGAAGTATACCATTATCAACATAAATGTTCGTAAAATCTTGTTCAAGTGGGTGATCGTGGGCGCAAGGGCTTGTGTAAGTATAACATTACACTTTTATACTGTTCAATTACTATTATGTGTTCAACTTGAGACAGAGTTCAAACCAAGGCGGCTGGATGCTCGTTTAGCGCGCAGAAGTTTTCTAAAGACATCTTCAGTTCCCCCAAAAAACGTTTGCCAATAACAGGGTGAATCTGTTGCCATAGTCATTCGATATTTTGAGCTTTCAATTTTCATTAATCATATACTTCTCAAAAGGAGAGGATGGTACTTGAAAAGAACTCAGTTGCTTACTTGCTTAGCATTTCTGAATGTTGTGCTTCTTTGTGAACACACCTGTCAGCCCATGCACGTGAGCAACCAAGCTATGCTTCCGATGTAAAATGTCCAATGTGAATACATTTGAAACGCCTGTATAAATAGACAAATCATACATGATATACAAACATGACGAAAAAGATATCGCGCGCAACGCGCGAGCGAAACTTTGACAATTTCTGACCGAAGATCCGCGAAAATTGAGCTTTGTGGTTTTAACATTTGCAAAGAAACACGGAAACGTGTACGGCAGATTTGAGATTAGTCAGGAACACCCTTTCGTCGAGAGTATGGGTCACTAGCGTAGCCAGCGGGGGGGAGGCAGGGGGAAGAGTGCCCCCCACAGAAATTTTGGGAACGCGATGGGCAATGTTGAAAAAATGAAGGGGAGCCAAAAAATAAAAATAAAAAAATAAAAAAAAAAATAAACGGCAAGAGGAGGGAGAGAATCGGGGGCATTTTTTACAGTTTCCGGGGGGGGGGGCTCTTAGTCGTTACGATAAAGTATGCAGTCCCCGACGGCGACTAGTCTTCCCGATGGTTTACCTGTTTTTTGCTCTCACGGGACAATTTCCTTAATAAGAACCCCAAATTTTCGGCGCGCTACGCGCGCTCTAGATTCACTCCATTTTTTTTTCAATACTTCCATTCCACATATCTAGAGAGTGTAAGTCCTCAACCTTACCAAGTAACTGGTAGGCAGAGTACACAGGTTATGCAGAGGTCGTAAATTTTATCCCATATCACAAAGCCTAGTTGCTGTTCTCTTGTGTGTGTCATGCGATAGGTCAGATGGTGAGCCACTCACGGAGCATAGGTTGGCTATTTTATCGGGTATTCCATGTGGTTTCGACACAATGTATGTTATCCCCCATACGGTCTACAACCACTACAGTTCCTATTTTTTTTCTTTCCTTTTTGTTCTTAATGATTACATAGGCTATGTTATTTTTGTAAGCCCACCAAAAAATTTCGCGCGCTTTGCGCGTTTTGCAATTTCACGATTCAGACTCAAAAGAACATTAACTCGGCTTTTAAAATATTAAGTAACATTGTGCAAAATGTGTCCAAGGCTGCAATAACATGGGATAGTTAGGCTCCTTCATACCACCCCCTCGACATAGGGGCTGTCGGAACTTGTGGTCGCTGGCATGGCCCGCCCCCTGTCGGGGATAATCTGTCGCCTTCTCATGGTCGGTTTAGTTACTTTGGCTTTCACAAGTTATCCCTGCGATAAAACCCAAAACGTTCGGTAGGCTTTGCACACTCTTCCTCAGTTCCGTTACCTAGAGCTAATAAAGTACAAACCCTTCCCATCTTTTCATGTAAATTAATAAGTAGAATAAATGGATTAATGTTCATGTCGGGAATTTCATATCATTTCGCTAAACTTAGTTAATTATCTCTTGTGTCAGTCGTGCGGTACGGACTCGAAGAAGAAAGTACAATGTAATTTGTGTCCGATAGGGCCCAAATGCCGGGACAATTTATTGACCTATATAAGATTTAAATAAGTACAGAGTCTTTTTAGTGTACTAACCCAAAAAATTTTTGCCCCCTTTTCCACGGTTAAATCAGTGCGGAAATACTTCCTCTAGCATATACAAATTTGATGTCGTATATGACTCGCAATGGCAGGTATAGTGCACAGGTTTTCTTCAAACCTCCCTCACCAACTCATCGACGGCATCCTGGCTGTCGGGGCTTGGGTCGCTACCGACCCTGCCCCTCCCCCGTTCGGAGAGTGGCCCTTCGTCGGGCAAATCCTGGCGCCAAGCCTGGATGGAAGTCACATTTTTCCAGTTATGACTTGTATATGTGTAATGAAGCAATGAACTAGAAATGGAAGCTGCATTTTTTTGGAGAGCGGCAACTATTTTAGAGGGGCGGTCAATTTCACTGGGAGGACGTGTCGGTCCTCTAAAACCCCCTGTGGAGAACACTGGAATCTAGTATAAAAAGAACAAAATATAGCACCATATTGCATCTAAGCTCTTCGAGACAGCAAAACATTCCAAAAGGGGAAGGTGACACCCAGGGAGACAGGCCCGTGGTCAGGGGGTTGGCACTTAGTCCCGCCCATACCTAATTTTTTTATTTTTAATTTTTTTTTATTTAAATGGAGTTTTGGCGTTTTTCAGGGCAAAATGTCAATCCCGCTGGTTTAGCCAACTAAATGTAAGCCTTATGAGTAGCTGTTTTGTTCCAGTGCGACACAATTCCCTAGGGCCCCATTGACTCGTACCGAGTAACCCTCTTACAGTCACACACTAACCTTGCTAACTCTCGAGGGAATAAGGAAAACATTGATACAAGATTGAAAATGTTCAAAAATTCCAACTTAGGTGTTCACCAGATCGCTCAATTTCGATGTAAAATTGCAAAATCTCCTTGGGGCGGGAGGGGGAGTACCACACCCTCTCCCCGTTCGGTCGCTCGGCTCCTCACCTGGGCGCTTCGCTCCCTCAAGAAAATGCCGCACCCCAGTGGCGGCGATGAAAAATGAAAAAGTTTGGGCTAAAGGTATGTTCAGCCCCTCAATATTTGTCAAGTGCTCCAATTAATAAGCGGGGAGAATTTCGAAGTTGGGCTGAACATATTCTTGCTTAGAATACTCGGGAAGTGCCGTTTCCGGCCATCTGAGGGGTTTGTAAAGCCAAAAATTTCCTGGTACGCTCCGCGCCAATCGAATTGGATTCAACAAAAAGTGGGCTGTTTTGATATGAAACAATGTTCTTTACCGTAAGTGCCTCCCATTGGCATAGAATTCACAACATGAATATTCATATAAGGTGAGCGTTCTCTTCCCTGATAACTATTTTGGTTCGTGAAGCCACTTTTGTCGCTCTGTGCTCCATGACGTCAGAGTTACCCATATCCTCGACGGTAGGTGACCCTGACAAATTTGAGATCAGCATGGACCATAAGATTTGTAAAAATTCTACACCATTATTGTTTTTATCATGCAGGGGGTGATAAGCATAGAAATGTTGGTTTATATAACAGATTAAACGCCACTCAATTATGACAATTTTGAATTCAAGGGCAGAAAAGATTTTCTTCGTACAGCCAACTTCTCATAGAAAAAATACAGGTAAACGAGTTGTATACCCCAAGCCTCTCCCGACTCCTACATTTCTATAATTCTATGATAAGAAAGTACTCAAGTACTTTAATGCACACGGAAATTTACCTTCCCGTTCATATTCACATAACTTTTAATTTATTTCGTAAACACTGCCAGACTCTATTTTGCACTCGTGAATTTCATCAGTATTGAACAGTTGAAGGATGTTGACGGTTCAGAAGGTACTCTTTGAGTCAGGGAAAGCCTTTTCGTCTGTAAATCGAACGGTGAACTGATTGTTTCATTTGAAGATACCAATATATTGCCTTTCATAAATTTGGAGACAAAAGGCTTTTTTTTGGGGGGGGGGGGTGGATGGGTCGGGTTCTTCCTCCTTCCCCTGAAGCTACGCTTCTAGTTTAGACTAGTTGAGCTTCTTTTAGAAACATAATCGATTGGCCGCCAATGCTATACTAACAAATTTTAATCTACATCGAAAGGAACTTACATGCAGGAACCATAGACGAAACTTCTACCTTCACTGAAATAGAGTTGAACCGGAAGAGGGTGGGGTTTCGAAAAAAAATGGCTCATAAGTCATTTGATATGTATATAATGAACCAAGTTACCTCCTTAGACCTGAGACAGAGATTTATGAGTTATAAATCTCGAATGCTTACGACTGTTTCTCACCTCAAACACAATGACGACTAAAAATAGATTCTTCATCAGACAATTTTTGTGAATACTTCCAACAGGATTTGACCAAACTTGTCGGCTCTTTAGTTATGGAAAATGCCCGTAGGGTCCCAGATTAAAATAGCGCGGCGCTGTCAAAAAAAAACAAAACAGGAATCAATCCTTCATTGAAAACGTGGGCTGGTTGACATTAATAGGGTCTTCAAAATACTTTATCATCACCAAAATGCTTGGAAGATAGACAAAAGGGTAAAGTGTAAAATACATTTAAAGAAGTTTAACTTTCTGCTGAGCGAGATCGCGGCATGGACACCAGAAGAGTGCATGAGACGCAGTTTGTGAGTAGGAAGACGATTGTTAGACAAAGAGGAGTTTTGGGAGGAATTTAGGCCATTCTCTCAAACTTTATCTTCTTTTTTGGTTTAGAATGGTCTGTCTTTCAGTTTCTTTCTGTTTTACTTCGTTTTTGGGGGGGGGGGTCTTTGTTTAAAATTTGTCAGAGTGTTCAGCAGGGGCCTATGTACGGCATTTAAGGCCTCGACAACATGCCCCTCGGGTTCAATAACTCTCTGTTTTTCTACTCTCATCCACCCACTGAGGGGTGGGGAATCAGTGTCAATCATCTGGTGTGACCCCTATCTGTACCACCTCGCATCGAGGTCAGCTTTCTTGGGACATCGTGTTGATTTTGATAACCTCAGATGACCTCAGATGACTCCGATCACCCCTTAACCATCAACATTCATCCTCTTAATGTGATATTGACATAACGGGTTTGCATTCGCTACAAACACACATATTAACACACACACGTACACACACACACACACACGCACGCACACACACACAAGGCTTAACTGCCCTGACAAAAGTTTATTGGATCCACGATTGAAAGAGAGCATTAAGGTCACATCAAGTTTCGATATGTTTCAAAGGAACTTATTCTTAGCATTGTTGTGAGTTTTGCATTGAAATCTGACGTGTGGTTCTCAAGATATGAGCGGGTAAAGTTATCGCATTTTAAAAAAATATGGACTTAAAGCAAGCACGTATGAAATCATTTCTTCGTGGGCAGTCTTTTGTTTTTCTTTAAACTGGAAAACCAATTTTCTCATCAACAATCCCATGTTATCAGAATGTGATAGCATCAGTGGCATACAAACTTAACAAACTTTGCATTCCCAACAAGGGGGTTATATCCCTATTAACTTGAAGGTCAACACAACAGACCGAAAAACAAGGGGAAACAAAGCATGTGAGGAAGTGATGTAACCTCTGCTGCCCTCAAATTCACTTTGGAACAACAAAAATGTATTGACTTCATTTGCTGGTATTTCGAGAAATACCCGTAGGATTTGAATGGAAGTTTCACTCAATTGTGTACACCGTCCTCGTTTACTTATGAAAATGTAATTTCTGCCTAAAGTTATTTTTTGAGAGTGTGGCTGAAGATGTCGAGTTTTGGTAAACAATATATTATGTATTGAGAACGAAAAAACCAACATTGGTTGCGCACAGTTTTATGTTTCCTTGTGCAGTTCAGAAAACAGACTATTCACTAAAAAAGGCGAATACAAAGAGGTGACTAGTCACTTAATCCTATCCCGCTCGCAAGATTACTTTTTTATTTACATGTTTATTCTTCACTACAACAATTTCATATGGGCAATTGGATATATAAAGTGCTCAACCAGGTGGTGGTGTTTTTTTTTTTTTTTATTTTGAATAAGTTCGTCACATGGAAGGATGAAACTACGTCTCTAATATCCACCAACACCATACGGATCAATGCATGAACTCCTGCACGTGTCCCAGTGAAACGATACTTCTGTGCCTCTTACAGTCGAACTCGCCAACGCTAACTAACAAGTCTTATCAGCAGAGAGTCCTTTCTCTTGATTTTATGCATACGTCACAGAAAAGGAATGGCGCCCTCGGACGTGTAAAGTTCGGCGTCATGTGTTTGAGATTATCTTTGGGTTTTGGGACTATTGGTCCTCAAAAGTTGTCAAAATTGTACCTGTTGTCATGTCTTGTGCAACTACTGTAAAACACTTAGGGTGAGCTGTTCCCGGCACTGCAGGGCAGTCTCAGACACGAAGCGTGCGTCACCGAAATTCTCTCCATCATTCCAATTACACCAACACCAACACCAACACATAAGCAAGGTCCAGAGGCTGAACGCTTTCATTTTTACCCGCCAGATATGCGCTCAGGTCTTAACGTACGTTACAGTACTTGTGTATACTACGACGTGCATATCGCATGTAAATCCACGCACCTAACCCAGAGAACTTCATGTTGCTCCTCTAAACATAAAGTCGAAGTGACGTTAAGCACCAAAGGGTCTCAATAGTTGGACCCGTTTCATAATTGGTTATGAATTATCGTAAGTTTCATCAGTCACCCATTCATCAACCGAAAGAAATTAAACTTAAAACCGCAACGATGTAATGGTGTTAGAACTGAAAGTGAAACTTGGACTTCACGGATCTTTGGCTGTACTGGTTTAATTTAAACTTATGTAGTGGTACATTAATGTGGATCCTACGAATAGGCTCATTGAACCGTTTTTTCACTACAGTGACTTTCTTCTTTAACGAAATTCAGATAGGCCTTTCAATTGCGGGCTAAGATCATGTGATGTATTGTTCTTGTCACCCAGTCTAAAACGGGGCCACGCATGACACCCTTACCTAAGGGTATGTAGGTAAAGATGTTGGTTGTTTCTTGTCCCTTTGCAGACGCACCTTCCTTGGGAAGTAAAACTCCGTGAGGAGTTCCGTTTGGCTTCGCCCTTTGACTTTTCCCCTTTGGATCGCTGGGACTTAAAGATAGAAGTATCGTTATTAAGTTGATAAACTTATTGGCTGTATCATTCCAGGTCAGTTGAACAACGTAATCCCTTAGCTGCTATTTTTTCACTTATGCTACAACCTACTCCCAATGGAAGGATTTTTTCGAAAATACCCGCGACAGATCGGAAGATTACAGTGTGAAACAATTCTGATCGAACCCCACTTGAGGGAAGCTTTAGCTGGGTCCGATCAAGCCCGACGCCTATCGATGACAATTCAAGCATAGCGCCCTCTAATCAAAAAGTTTTCTATTCGCTACTAGTCGCTCACGTGTCGGTACTTGAATGGCACTACACGGGCATACCCATGGATAGGACTCCATTTATACAGGAGGTTCCACTTTCCTTTTAAAAATTACTGTTTTGTGAAAAGAACAAAGGATTCGGAAGTGGCATTTCAGACCAACGGGGGTAAGATATTAGAGAAAGCATTGCTTTCTTTTCTAACGATAGTTGAATTGAATTAACACTAATGGAGTTCTGCAATTTTCCAGTTACCTATAATTCATATTAAAAGTGGGTTTCTGCACCCTTTTGACAAAAGTCATTTTGATTATTGCAGAGGGAACGTTTACAATTGCATCTATGTCGCATTGCCGCGTAACAAAGGGAAAAGGATTTCCTTTCAACTATAGTTGCCAACAAAGCAGATGTGTAGGTTAGACATGTTATGAAGCTTGTATTGCAGAGAATTGGCATTTTTTTTATGATAGAAGAGTTAATAAAACCATGTAGCATGTCAACTTATGGTGACTCTCAATTTGAAAGTTTGATTGAGCCCTGTCCCCTGACGCTTATTTCACAAACACACAGTGCCTGTTACACTCGCATGCACAAATAATGGATTGCTAGCAGACTGCTTCACCACTGGAGAATCTCCTACAATTCAAGAAACTTACATTCAATTTTGCAGGTGAAGACATTGCAACAATCTTCTTCTATCCCTCATCTTATCAATAAAGGATATCCAAATGTCCAGTATTTGATCTCTGAAGAAGTTGTGGTACATCTGCACCCACCCCTACCCCAACCCACACCCACACATGTGGAATTACCATCACATAGATCCATCTGCCAATCAAATCAGTGATTGAAGCTTTTGTGACAGTACTTTGGGCTTTTGTTAGTTGCAGACATGGGAGTAGCGATCAGGGAGCCACCCCAACCCCCCCCCCCCCCTTTCCCAGAAAAAATGTCTGTACCCTTACAAAATCTGGCAGGTATTTTCACTCACACTGGGCAGTTAAAAAAGCCATGCAAAAATCAATGACCATGATCATGGTTGCAGAATTTGGGCAGGGGAGGGAAAGATATATTCAACAAGGTATTTTTTTTTCACAATTTGAACAATTTTTTCCTCTTCTGAACTCTGTCCCAATCCCTTTCACGTTAGAATCTTTAACACTCCACTTTAATTGTGATTTTTGACCCAGTTGTAATTGGTGATATGTAAGAGTCTTCAAACTAAATGAGAAAAAGAGTGGTTCTTGCTAGTATGGGTCACTTGTGGTCACATATAGACTAATCTTGCAAAGTTGAACCTAAAACATGCAACATTTCTGATTTTTGCTTTCTTTTTTCTAACTTTGAAAGTATCTTTCAAACTGTAATTTGGACAATGAACAGTTGATCTTGTGGTTTTGGTGTTGGCCACACATCTTAGTTTAATAACCCACAAACTTCTTGTGTGGCTTGGTTGTCATGTAGTTGATAATAGTCCGATTAGGTCCCCACAGAACTTGACTTATCTGTCAATAAATTGTCTAGTACCATTTGGAGTTGAAAGGGCCCATGCAGAGTAAAATTTGACACAAAAAGAAGTTGAAAGCAATGAAAGGTTCTTTCAGTGACAAGAGTGAGCCTGCCTGCTAAATGATCATTTAACTGTACCAAAACCATTGTCAGACAGGAAGTAGTTGTATCAAATTAGTGCAACAGATCTGATCAGACTGCTATAGAATTGTACAAAGGGATCATCTCTGACATGACCAGAGGGCAGTGGTTGAATGAGGACTATATGTCCAGGCTGATTAAGTACCAAGAATTTTTGAGTGGGAGGCTGGCTAGTGATAAGGCCCTTTGAAATCATCCAGCAGGCATGGGGAATATCGGCCTCATAGCTGAAATATGTACATTTTATAGTGAGTAATGGGGAAAAAATGGAAGCTGCATTCCTCAAGACAATAGAGATGTGTGGACAGAGCCGGACAATTTGGGTCATTTCTATTCATTTCAGCCAGTGAGACTACATGGCCTTCTCCAATAATTCTACAAAGAACAGTTACAAAAGGTACAACATTGTACAATGCAGTGAAAATATGCAGACTGAAAAGGAACAAATTTTTAAAGGATTAACCTCTACCAATTACGGACTTGTACTGCAGTGTAAAAATCAACCACAGTAGTGATGACAGAGTGCTAAAATTTTTAGTTGGTTAGACAGGATTTTCACATCTCAACTTAAACCCTTCTGGTTTTATCTAGTGGCTACAGCACTTTTTCCAATTGTGGGGGACTGGATTTTCTGGCCTATTACTTTGACCATGTGGAATTTCATGCACAATGGCAGTAGATACCATTTGTCAAGTTTTTGGTATGGCGGTTTCACCTAGGAATCAAACTCGGATCATCTGAATAGTATTCCAATGAGCCAAACTGAATCATCCCAACTATAGCAAGCCAATTATTCCAGTAGCAGTAATGTAGATTTTGATTGTAACTGAAAGAATCATACTATTTTGTAAAAATTATAACCTTTGAAAGTAAAGTTATCTGCATTTATAAAGTCCACTGTGAGTAACTAACTGAGACTGAAGGCATGCAAGACCCAAGGTCGGCAAGACAGAAGTTATCCATGGGACTGACTGTTGAGTAAAAATTTAATCACAGTTAGAAATGACATCGCAAAATAATGGCAGAAATGCATCAAGCACATTTTTGCTTTAAGGATTTTAAAGAAAGAGTTTAATGGCTTAAAGCATTACTCCAAAGGATCATTCCTCTGAATGGTCATTATTCAGAATATAAAGTTGGAGCTATTATTCTGAAGGGTATTGATTCAGATACTTTCTAAGGTTGACAGGCCATTGGTCTCACCAACCTTAATTCATTTTCAGTCCCAAGAACTTTGGCATTGTGACCTTAACCCTTTACCGTTGTTTGGGTCCTTTTGGACCCAGACGGAAAGCGCGGCTGTCACGCATCTTTACTGTTTCAGCTCGAAACTGCGAGTAGCTACCCGAAAATTCAGCCACAACAAAGAAAGAGACAATAGTTCAAGGTCACAGGGTCAATAGTCTATGGAAGCTGATGGGGGGCGTGCTACGTCTGCTTTACCACCCACTCCCGAGGCGTGCAAATATGCCCCGATTGGAGCACAACGGTAAAGGGTTTATGAGCTGAAGATCACACATTCAATAAGTAACAGCTTCTCCAATATATGCTACAATGCAATGTCAGTCTCACAGACCTTCAGTCTTGCAGGAAATCCCCGTTTCCACTTTAACTGTTTTTATAACTGATCTTTTTAATTTATTGACAGGCAATGCAGGGCATGAATCCCTGGGGACTCAGAACCTGGGGGAAATGCAAATGTGACCTCCCTCCACCCGCTCAATATAACAGGTTTTATTATGGATGGATCAATTGGCCCCCAAAGCATGTCTATACCATCTGCATCTGCATAGGGGATCATTCCCACCTTTCTATTAATTTGCTTCAAGTATTACAAGTCAATGGTAAAGCAAACCTTCTTGTTCAAGAAACTTGCTATGAGGCTTGAGATACCATGTATCTGATTGAATGAATGAGTCTTTCATGCCCCCACCCCCACCTGTCCCCATCCAAATCCACATGAACACACTTTTTAAGACCATCCCACAACCAAGCAACTTATTCGCAAGATTTTGCAATAATCTGCTCCTGTTCTGTACACCAGTAACTATGACAAATCATGCCCAGGGCATAGAAGGATAATGCTAGAGGGACCTGAAAGGCCATATAAGTTCTGGTCATCCTTTGAAAGTCCCCTAAGTGCAAAACCATTCTAGCGATTGAGAAAGGACTATCATTTGTGAAGAAACTCTAAATCTGATTATCAAACCTTGTAAACACAGACAATAGTGAGGAGAATGAGGCTACAAGGTGAGAGAAGTCATCCCACTTTGTTATGCTCTCTAAAATATCAGCCATCACTAGGAGACCATATTACAAGAGACAACAACGGTACAACAAGAGGAAACAAAGTTGAAAAGAAAAAAAGATATCCTTGTTTCAAGACAACAATGTCCAATTGAAAGCACTATGGGTGGGCTTTGTAAAAAAGTAGTGGAACCATATCAGCTATGACGTCATTGTGAGAGGAGGAATGAATGAAACCTTTGAAGGTAACCGGTAGGAGGTTGCTGACCGACGATAGTAACCTACCTCTGTGAAAAGACAAGAAGGTAAGGAGAATGACTCAGGATTTTTGGAGTAAGAAGAGAGCACAGATGAGTGGGTGTATTATATCCTTGGTGGGTGCAGCAAACAATAGAACCAATTTTTCCTTATAAGTTATGAAAACAGGAGTCTAGGACTAGGAGGAGATATGTAAGCCTCCATACCTCGCAATATGGTGCCTAACGAAAACTGAGTGAGATATGCTTAGTACGACAGAGATGAGCATGAGCAGGGTGAAATCTCTCACACAGGGCACTGAAATGAAAAAGTATTTGATCTATATAACAAGGAAAAATTCAGTTGTTTAAAACTGGGCTTCTAGTTAACTTTGTAAATAAATAACCCCCATCCCCCCAAAAAGAGAATAAATGAAAGCAAACATGACTAAAAATGACTGAAAAAATTTTTGAAGTGGTTTCAACCTACAAACAAATTTATTCTCTGTCTGAAAAGGTTGAATTCGTTCTGAAAATCACAAATAGGAATTTTTATCGTTTTTCTAAGTATGAATTCTTTTTCATTTCATGTCAGTTACTTTGTCCATATACTGACATACAAAGGTTAATTTAAGAGAAAAATGTTAGGTTTGGGTTTTAAGCTTATCAATTTCAGTACCTGCACTGTCCCATCTCACCCCCACCCTTCATAACGCCCATGAAAATCTTATCTCCTCCCTTCATAACCCCCAAGAAACAAATGAAAATGCTGTACACTTCCTTGGCTTGCACCAATTAATAAAGAAAACTTTGTTACATTTCCTTGTGATTTATTTGACTTTAAGGCAAATGTGACATCCCCAAACCCCAAGTTTATATATAATCACCTGTTACAGAATTAACCTGTAATACTTGGTGTACCACAAACAGGTGCACAAAAAAAACATGCCACATCCATTTTTCTTTTGAGTAGTTGACCAATGAAGGGGGTCTTTAGCAACAAAGGGTTACCATGACATGCCTTGCAATATGGATGATAACTGTAGTAAAGCTCAAGTTAAGATCTACCTACCTTCATACATCGTACAACTGTTCCAATGGTTTAATTAAAAGAGAGAAAAAGCCCCAATTTTAAGTAATGAATTTTACAAGTGCACATCATTATTTGTTACTTCAGTCAAGATAAAAATACATAATGGCTGGTCTAAATCAAGGGATACAGTATTAGGAGGGGCGAACAAATATTTTACGCATCACCAGGTCTGAGCACTTTGCTATTTATATATCAGGGAGTGCAGGCCCAATTCTGATGTGGGGTGAGGAGGTAATCATTTAAGTGGCCCAATATGCTCAAGAAGTTAAAAGCTCCAGTAAGCCGGTCCCCAGATAAAGGCAGTCCAAAATGCCCAGACCAGAAAAATGAGGGTGAGCTTAAGCTACCTTTCCTTACCCCTCCCCTAGATCCACAGTCTCTGAATATATGTTAACAGATAGCTACAGTTCTTTGACTGAGTGTCCTTCTACCCCATGCACCAAAACACACTTATTTGGGCCAAATTAAAATTAATCCCTCCCCCCAATCCCCCCCCCCCCCCCACCCTCAGCTTTCTACTCGGTGCAGAATGGTTTCTGTCTCCTCATTTTATCAGTGCATTTTGCAAAGTACAGAAAGAAGAAATAAGATTCTTCAAGTAGCTTCTATCTAGTTATGTCAATGTTGCATTCAAAACAAAAAGAGCACCCTCTATTCAAACGTTCTACTTTATGAGGCTTGATTCTAGGGTCATTGACACTCTCCAGACATGTCCTTCCATTCCCCTCTAGAGAAGATTTTAACTTATGACCTACACATCAAAGACATGATGAATGACAACCTCGACCTTGATCCATTTAACTTCCTTTTTTTCAAATTTACTTGTCTTCAAAAAATGCTGTATTACCCTCATTTTTCACACCTCCATAGACATCACAAACAATAAAACAGAAGATAAAACATCATGCAATTTCCTGGATCTTCAAATGGTTGGCTTCAGTTAGGAACCTTGTGGTTCCACACACCCCTGCCAAGCCCCACCATACACACCCCCTGCAGGAAGTTATCACCACCAAAACGGTAAGGCAATAACATTTTCTTCTGAAATCAGTTCCTTGGAATTTTGAGGAACCTTTTTGTTCTGCAAGGTTGAGGTCAACATGCTTTGGGTTGTTTAACTGTTTTTATTATTATTTACCCATGAATCATAGAAGAGTATGAAGAGAGAGGCATACACCAGTGAGTAAACCCCAACAGACTTAGTCATAACAAAAGATTATCCTAAGTAGTAGTAAAAGGTTGAATAATAGTTTCTCAAAATAAACTACCTTAACTGATGTATTTTGATGAAGGGGATGATAGAAATATTTTCTGTTGTCTATTGTGTCAGTGGTACTGGTAAAGATACCACTGACTCAGATGACAGTGTAGGGTCATCAGTAGGCCATCCAGCATAACTGAAGTTCTCTAGAATAGAAATGTCAACAAACACGTACAATAACAATTCTTTTTTATCTTTAATCTAATCCAGTCCTCTGATTTGGGGGTAAGGAATGTAAAATAGCAAATAAAGGGGAGATAAATTAACACCTAAACTTTGCTAAAGTTAAAGGTTCTTAAGAGGCCATTGATAGTTGATAGAACCCAAGGAATGTTACAAGCTGATAAAAGGCAAGTATTTTCAGCAATGTATATTTACTAACTCAAAAGTTCTTCACAAGTTTTCTTGGGTCAACTCATGTGGAGACTATCAATTCAATTGTCCAATGTGACATGGTAACAACTACCTGGGGAGGGCAACCAGTGGTCAACATTTACCAGTACTTGTTGGTTAGTTGGCCAGGATCTGATGACACATCAACACAAATGTGTTACATACCTGCAGTGTTAGCAAGATAAATTGGTGAAGTTCAAAAATGGTTTAAAATACAGTTGTCTTCTAATACCAAGCAAAGAGATCCAAGTCTTCCCCTTTAATTGCCTTTAGCAAAAGGTGGGGAATCATTGACATCTTCTACAACCCCCCATTTACAGGGGGAACAAATATGGTCAAGCAGTGGAAATATGTAATGAGATGACAGATAGTATAACATGTTGCTATCAACATTAACATGTATCCTGCATTAAAATCCTGAGAAGCACTTCTAGAGGTGTGTGCATGTATGGGGAGGGGGTATGGGAAGGGGAGAAGAACACCTCAAATTGCTTGTGCTTGTGCGGTAGCATGATTTGAAGTTGTCATTACCTTGACAAACTATTATTAATTTATTAGCTGCTAAATGTACCCTCTGACTCACCAGAGGAGTGGTGAGTCCAATGTATGTCATGTTTATCTGAGTTGTTGTATGTGTCAGAACAGGGATATGTGTCCAAATATGCCAAGCAACCTAATAGCTGCCACAATTCCATCATTATACAGAAAATGTGCATCAAAACCTACCATGTTGGCTCAATTGCATGACATAGGGGAAAGTTTGACACTCCTAATCAACAGTGACTAATGTCCCCTGAGTGGGGTCAGCCTGCTCATATCCTGCTCATATGTCCTTTAACTGACAAGTGCAAAAGGAGGAGGCCTATGTCCAACTGAAGAAAATTCCCCCTCCTAGCTCCTCCCCCCCCCCCAAAAAAAAAAGTCATTTTCCCCTGTCAGTACCCCTTAGAGGGTCAAGTTGGGAATCCAATAAACCCAAAGACACAAAATTCAAATGATATAGGAAATGGAAAAACTTCTGCAGGGTAAAATATGTGTAAGTTAAGTGTCTCTTCCAGACTTGGGGCGTTTAAATTTCAATGTAATAACGATTGCGATTACTTCATATTTTACAATTGCGATTATGATTACGATTACAGCTAAATTTGAATGTAATTGATTATGATTGCAATTACATTGCAATGTAATCATGATTGCAATCGTGATTACATTTTCTTTCCACATAAACAATGTAGTAGGCAAAACAATCCAGTAGCCCACAACTGGAAAAAAGGACATGGACATTGCTCTAGATAAGCCCCGACAGAACCGAGTCCTCCCAAAGTAGACATTATTGAACCCATGCACTTCTCACTCATTTTAAGCTGGAACATCCAAGAAAGAGGGACAATTAAATTTTGTCATTCCAACAGAAGAATCAAGCACTGAAAAGATTGTTTAGTAACTTTACTTCTTTGTTCAATTCAGCTTCAATGTAATCAGAAATGAAACCATGATTGCGATTACTTTGCCATTGTAACGGATTACCATTGCAATTACTTTGTGATTTTCACAAAAGTAATCAATTGCGATTACAACTACTTCAAAATGTGTAATCGATTGCAATCGATTATGATTACTGATTACGATTACCCCAAGCCTGGTCTCTTCCCTAAACTGAAATAAGGTTATGAGCCAGGTTTAAAACTATTTAAATTACTTTTATGGTTCTTCAGGGGCTCCCTCCTTGGTGCCCCAAATCTTCTTTTCAGAAAGCTATAGGGGACTTTTTGTGTGATGTGAATTCAGCCCTGGTCTATGATGGGGCCGAAAAATTTAACGTTTAAGGCATCTCAGTAATGAAACTGAATGAAAATTAGAGAAAGGATGGGCCACTCTAACCTTAGCTGAATAATGGTGGTCCCCCTAAAGACATTCTTACTGAAGCACAAACATACTCTGGTTTCCTATATAGTCTTTTTCTGGTGACCTTCACAGAGCCATTACCTGTAAAGGGGCGCACGAAGGGCGCACCGAAAAAGTGAATTATAACTTCATCTCAATAGTGAAATTGATATAGAATTAGATAAAGAGTGGTTCCTTTTCACTGCAGTTGAATAAGGGTGACCTCTGAGGATATTTGTACTAAGCAAAAACAAACCATTGGTTTACTATAGAATCCTTTTCATGAGATTTTTTAGAGTCCTTATCTATGACAGGACGCACAGAACACGCAATGGAGAAATTAATGGAAATTAGAGTAAGGGTGGGCCCCTTTTCACTTCAGCGGAAAAAGGATGGAGCCCCAGTTTAGGGTCAAATAAGATAATCACTCTTTCAGAAAGCTTGGGGGCACTTGGTCAGAGAAGGGGACCAGAAGATGAACGTCTCCCTGCCTCCCCCTTTCACTAGTTACAGTAGAGCTTCAGCTGTGTACAGCCCAGGAACTGGTGATAAGTTTCAGTGACAATGGAAGAGGGGTTCTACAAGAAGTAACCTGAATCCTGAAATATTTAAAATGGGTACTCGCGAAGGGCGTCGAAAAAAACAGCGTTGCGACATTTATTGAAAGAATATTGTTTTATTTAGTTTTCAATGCAGTATATGACCTGTTTAAACATGATACAACGTAATTAAGTATCACTCACATAGCTCTGTCAGTTCCAGTTTGAATTTTTGTAGCAAAAGCAACCAGACTAAGACGTAAAAAAACTAAGTTCTGGAAAAAGTGGGCAGGGGCACTTGCCCCCACCCCGTTATCCTGCCTATGTGTGTCGGGATGGAGGGGCGAAAGGATTGGGGATGAAGATATAACTACATAATACATGAGAGAAAATACTGTATGAGCCATATTCTCTCTTCAACTGTCTTGTAGACTGCTGAACTGATTCACTTTAAGGGGTATTGGTGGGGGCGGGAGGGGGCCGGGTTCCCTTAGGTTGTAACCCTGCTACAACTCTAACCTCTGCCTACGTCTTAAATGAAAAATATCAGGTTGTGTATAATAACCACTTAGTTTGGTGAAAGTAAAGAGAACAATCTGCTTTAAAGTTTATGCCTACATTACAATTGGGCATTTGAAGTGATTTCCTTGTAAAATTCATTGAACTTAATTATGCCCGAAAATCCATTACACAGGACTGACACTAAAGAAAAGTAATTACCGTAATGAAAAAAGGGCAAAGGTTTTTTTTTCTTTTTAAATTGTCCTTGCAAAGCTTGTAGATTACATAATCACAGCACAGAATATCCAAGGTTAGGCAACCACCAGTGCCATTGAGTCATCAATAGTATACCTTGTCACTGATCACACCAATTGGAAACAAAAAAGAAAACTTTGCCCAAAAGGAAACCCCAATGATTGCTTTCCTTGGAAAACTACCAGTTAGTTATTTTAAATACAAACAAGAAGCTGTCCAACTCTGAGCTAATTCAAAAGACTCCTGACAGTGACTACCTGTGTTTAATAGTCCAAAGGTAAACAGGAACTTTATCAACACAACTCTTATCTTATTGGCAAACAGGAGAACAATACCTATTGTTATCTCTCCACTTGGTTCATAATAACTTTGCCCATTCTTGCCTTTATGAGTATAAAGAGGCCACTTTGTTAAATGCTTTAGTGAATCATCCTTACCCAAACCAATCTCACTACATGTCATTAGCTAGCACAAAGATGTCAAATTTCAAAGTTTTTAAGTCCTCATTTTAAATTTTGTACCAACCACTTTGAGATTTTTCAGCCCAGTTTTTTAAATGTCACCCCACATGGTGCAAAGCTTGAAGCATAAAAAAAAACTTGAAAGAATCATGTGATTATGATAGTGTGAGAAATAGGGAGGAAGTGAACAAGATGTAAATTAGCCATTACCTGGGATAGTTTTCCTGAAAGTTCAAATGGGCTTGCTGCCAATTGATATTTGCTGGTAATATTATTGATGGCCTGGGCATGGCCTATAGCTGACCCCATTGCTCTGTGGGCTATAACTTTAGAACTCCGGGGAAATTCCTGACAAAACCATTGCTCAGCTCCAGATAGGTCTGTGCCCAGTCATGGAGCACTTTCATACATGTGAGAACTGCCAGGAAAAAGAAATGTCTGACTGGAGAAACCAACCAAACAAAGCTAGACAGAAAAAAAAAAAAGAAAGAAAGAAAAAGAGAGAAATCTTCCAGGAAAATTGGGTTAAAGGTTTAGACCCCCTTCTCCCTGGCATTGATCCCAAAATAATAATTCACATGAGACAGCAGGACTTTTAAGTCATATCAATGAAACATCGGTGTTCCCAAATCAGGGTAACAGATTCTTGAAAAGTGCTAGCAGTCCTTAATTCTGACCAGAAAAAGTATAATTATGTAAGTCTATGTAATATATGAAGGTCACATGAGTCACACTTTTCATCAATGATGGCCATGGAAGAACATACAATGATATCTGGGTACCAAAAGGTCAGATTTCCTCTAAGCAAAATTTTCCTGAAAATTAAGCCCTTCTTGTGAAATGAGGTTGAGGATGATTTTCAAAGTACTAAGGGTCATAAGTGTAAGTTCTTTGACCCATAATTTTCAAGTAGCCTATGCTGTGGTTACAAGTTCCAAAGTATGTAAGGTAATGCTAAAGATGCAGAATTTGATCAGATAACAAGAGTATATGAAGCAAATTATTTTGTCTTTTATGTGCAAATATGGATGATTGATGGCAAACTAAAATAGCTTGTATTTTCTAAAGAAAATGTTCAATGAAGTTTGAAAGTTGAATTCACTTCGAGCAGTGAACAATGAACAAACAATGGAGACCATGGAGGATGATGTGACAAAAGAGAAGGAGGAGGAGGAGATGAAAGAACTATTAAAGAAGATGGTCAAAGGATAACCACTACTGAAAACTTACTGCTTCTTTTGTTCTGGAAAGTTTGTCAAAGTAAATTAACATGAAAAACATCAAATAAATAAGAGTAACAGGCATAGGCTAAAAAATCAAAGACCCTTGCAATTGAATGTCAATACCTTTCCCCCTTCCTCACCTTGGAGAATGGTTTAAATTAAAACTGAAGACTGGATCCTGGTCAAAAGACCAGTCCTCAAAATGTTTACAAATGGTCCCTGAAAGAACCACATCTAATTTGTCCTCAGTGCAAGGCAATTAGCATTCCTTTACGTGACCAATTTTCTCAGCGGCAAACTGTTTGTGTAGCCAAGATTGCACAAAAGCGGTAGCGGTAAAGCGGACACCTGCACCTGCATACACCCAACCGAGCATGGAATAGACAACAGTATGGTCTTATCAAACATATGTCTGACCTAATCACTCTGATGGATACCAAAAATTGCATAATGAGAAGCTTTTAAAATGTCCTATGACACTTAACATTTTCAAGTCCATGTTCAATGTGACTGTCATTAACAACAGAGAGACTGTTCAAGAATTTGGCTGTTCTTATGGACCACACAAAGGGTTTTGCCAGTTGGAACTGAGTTGATAATGTACTGAAAGCTGTGAATCGTGAGAACATGGGTGTTTGCCACCAACAGAACTAATGGGGGGAAGACAAGACTGACTGTAATGATTTCATGAGATGGATCCTGATGAGAATGAACTTAGGGCCTAGGCAGAGTTACCCCACACCTACTTAAAAAGAAAAGTACCTTTCAAGATATCTCAGGAAATAACTTAAATATTGCAAGTTCAGGAAAGATCAATCAGTGACTCCTCTTAAAATTCACAGTTCAGTGAGGAAAACATTCAGTGTCACATGACTCTCAAGAGCCATTCATGAACAGGATATAGGCCTGGTTCTAAACATGTTGGTATTAGACCATTAAAAAATTGTTCCCTTGAACCTTGGCATCAGGACTTGGCAGACAGCGCCTTGACTTGGCTCATTCTTTATGGTAATGAAAAAAATTCCATGCCTTTTCATGAATTCCATGACCACAGGAACAGTATAAACTCTACTTGTTTGGTTACAAAGCTACTTACTTTCATGAAACTTTAGGGCTTCAACATTACATTTTGAAGGTAAACCGACCAAGCAGTTATGACAAGAAAAATTAAAATTGAGGAGAAAAAATATTGTCACATGATCCTCAAAAGCCAATCATGAAACAGAAAACTCTTCTATACTAATTCTACTTGGGGTGGCTACATTAGTCACAACTGGAAGTAAGCAGCACTAATCTGGCCCAGCAAGCACCTATATACACAATTGACCAAGTTCTGGCCCTTGAAAATAGACGTCATGACCGATTTTACAACAATAGGAAACCGCAGACAAAAATAGACGGTCACTGGACCATGTAATCTGCAACAAGGTTGCTTTTTGTCAGTTGTGTAACAAGCAAGGACTTGAAGGACAGGATATGTTTGTCCAAGTTTCAAGGGAGCAGATTGTCTAATGTGAGTCAATTGAGAAAGTATTGTGGGCTAACTACAAAAATTACAGTTTGGGGTAAGAGGATCAGGCCTTTGAACTAATTACAGGCTACTGCAGCTTCATAAGATGTGTTCTTGTGGTTGGGGAGGAGGGGCTAATAAGTTGGACATGTAAAACTCCTGTCATTTCTGATAGAAAACCAGACTTTACTTGAAACTAATTATTTCAAAATGCTAATATGCAAATCATAGGTCAAACAAGAAAGTCCACAGTCAGTGTCATACCACCAGCCATACCCACACTAGCCCTACCCCTGAATAACCCTTACTGCTTACTGCATGACCAAGGTTCAGATCCAAGGAGGGCTTTTAGGGCCTCAGCCCTCCCTCCTTGGTCAGTTGGTCACATCAACAATAAAACACAAAGGAAATTAGCAGTGCAGCTCCTACACATCCCTTTTTTCTCTAAAGGCAGACCCTCCCCCCCCCCTTTTTGGAATGTCTGGATCTGCACCTGTGACCTACCGAACATATAAGGCAAACTTTTCATTATGTGATCAAAATATTGTTCCACAGCATTAGGCTTCTTATTGGCTTAAGCTTAAAATGACCCCCTCCCCTCCCCTCCTTACAAATACAGTAGCTGTAAAAATGTGAGAGAAAAAATACTGGCTAAGCAATGTTTCAAACCCTTATACCCCATCCCATCCCCCCAACCCCAGCCTATCCCCCCAACCCCAGCCCATCCCTCCAACCCCAACCCAATGAAAGTGTGCAACGATTTTAGTCCAAATCTATATCCGAAGCACTCACTTTAAAATGGAAAGTGCAATTACCCCCATTTGGTTTACTGCAGTAGACTATCTTATTTCATGCATTAGAGAATCCACTCCTTTGAAGTTTGGACAAACTTATCCTGTTCTTCAAGTTGCCAGTGAAGTCCTTGTTTGTTACACAACTGGCAAAAAGGAACATTGTTGCAGACTACATGGTCCAGTGACAAACTATTGTTGTCTGCAGTTTTCTATTGTTGTAAAATCTGCCAGGTGGTTACACTATCACTATCGACCATGTCATGACGTCTACTTTCAAGGGGCAGAATTCTCTAATGATGTATGGTTTTTAGAATCATGTGACAATATTTTCCTCCCTCATGAAATTTACCTAAGGACTGCCTGCTTGATCCTATTATGCAATATTAATGTCCTAAAATATCATGAAAGATACTTGGAAGAAGAGAAATAGGAGGAAATTTATGAGAATTATACCCACTGTTTTGAAATATAGTAAAGTCTGGTGGCACTGCTTTTGCCCTTTAATGCCCAGCATTTACATCACTAGTACTTGATTCACTGCCAAGCAATCACCCCCAATTTTCTCTCCAGTTCCTGATTTGCTGCAAATCATTTTCATGAGTATATCTTAGTTGACAGATGATGAGACTTTTCTTAGCTTCAATGAATAGAAAGTTAAAGCCTTTCTTGTTTCTATGGACCTCAGCAACACTAGATTAGATTCATTGTTTTACCCCTTAACATGTCTATAAATATGCAGCCACGAAACAATGCACTGAACTTAAGGTGGTCTGATTCTACAAGACAGACTGAAAAAAAATGAAAATGTTATGGTGTTGCCATTTATTGATTTTTTTTTTTTTTTTTTTTCATTTTTTTGTGATTTCATTTGTTTTCCACAATAGTGTGTTCAGGTAGATACAACACATTTAAGAGCCAGATGAAAATATAAACAACATGATGTGAACTATTAAAATTAAAAACCCTGGAAGACCTGTGCAGAGCTTACTCTCTAAAGAAACAAGAAACACCAACATACCAAAAGTAAAGCACAAATGGGAAGAAATTAAAAATTTTCATCCCACTAGTTTACTTTCATCCCACTATTAGTGCTGCACAATTAGTCCTGCACTGACAAAAACCAGTGCCCACCATTTGCACCCCTACCCATCTATTCAAAATTGCACCCATGAACTTTTGTAAAGTAAATGTAATGCTGCAGATTAAAGTTAAATGTTGCAGTGCATATTGATCACTCAGGAACCACTGCAGAAAGCTGAAGCCATTCCTTCCTGCTGAAATGGTTTTTTTTTTTTCTTTTCAAAGGGACAGTGTGTCCTAAATTACTGTACCCAAAACAACAGAGTTCCTCTTCTCTATAAAGGCAATACTTTATACAAAAATTATAAAAATATACTATTATAAAATCGATCAATGCGACACCTCTTGAGATATTGTGTTTACATGGTTTCACCCTTCTGACCTCTTGTCAACCAAAATAAACTTTGACCCCCACAAGAAACAAGAGGGTTAAGCTTCTAAAATATGGGCAATGCACATGAGAAATATGACATCCCTCACTCATAGAAGTACTTCCATGCCACACTGTAACCTTTCTTGAGATACACAGTTTTGCCCTTCTGACCTCTGGTCACCCCGATGACCTTTGACTCTCACCAAATATGACAGGGTTCATCTACTAAGTATGAACAATCTACATGCTAAGTATGAGGTCCTTCAATGTCACCAATGTTGATATACCAGGCTTACAAGCAATTTATAATATGAATAATTTACTGTTTGACTGTGGTAACCCAAAATGACCTTTGAATTCCATCAAAATCAATAGAATCAGGCAAAATATAGAATGGAGCAAAAGGTAAGAAGGATAGTTTCATCATATTAGCGCTTTGAGACTTCTTGTGTAAGGCGCTATATAAGAACTGTTATATTATTATTATTATATAAACCCATGAAGACCAAATTTCCAATGAAGCCTTTATAAATGAAACATAATTTTGAAAGTAATTAAAGGATTTTGAATTACTGGAACAACTCTCTCCTGGCCAAGATTGGTATCAATGGAGGTTAATAGTATGTTAAAGACCCATACAAACTCAAGGCATCAATAAAAAAAAAATAGGGGTGCAAGTATGTTTCAGTCCCCTTCCCACTAAACTTTTCAAGAATGAAAAAAAAATACAATTAGCCTTGAAAAACATAGCAACTGCACCATACAATTGCATAAAATAAGAATCTCAGAGTTTATTGTTCAAGAATTCATCCCTGTAGAGGCTGGCTCCCTCCTAAAGATGAAAGTATGAAACATGCATCCTTTCTCTCAAGCTTAGGAACAGTTTTCAAATATAAATAACTAGAGATCAAGTTTGAAACATTTTTGGAAGATTTACTAACTGTCAAACAGAAAACAATAAATCATCAGTCAAAACACAAACTTTATTAATGGTAGGGAATTTGCATTCAATAGCCACTCAAGAAACTAGGACAAGTGCTCAGGGAATACAACATAAAAGGATAGCAAGCCCTTCTTCCAGAAGGTGAATGTAGTAAGCTAGCAGTTGAACATCAGACCACCTTACTGAGGAGGTAGACAGGTGAGAGGTCTGTCACCTTGAAAATTTATGTGTGACATGCTCCTTTAAGAATTATAAGAATTATGACAGATTTATTGGCATTGGTGCTTACCACAGCAGGCAGGAGCTCAGGGATCATTCATCCTACATTTTTAAAACCACAATATGAGAGGAAAAGAACTGACTAGAAACAGGAAGTGAAGCAAGACAAGTTGGATCACTTGCCAGATCACTAACAGGTGAGCATTAACCAGGGCAATGTCATACACATGGGTGGAAAAAAGAGCAATTTTTGGAAGTTTGTTGCATTTGAAATTGTGGTGTTTGGGAGGAAACTTGGCCAATTGAAAGGGAAATTTAGCTCCTTCAGAACAGGGTATCATGTACACAAGTAGCAGGAAACTTGACATGCTTGCACAGGAAAAATGCATTAGGCTAACTCCTCCGATGCTCCAAAAACCCAGATTTTGCGGCCTTTTTCAGGGTATTTCCACTTCATTAATTGTGCATTAAAGCGGCTCATTGAGTTGGTTCATGAAATTCAACAAATTTTTCCAAACCTATTTAGTCTTCTTCACAAACCAATGACAAATGGTCAAACTTAGACAATTCCCAAACTCATGTATACAAATAAATGTTTTATGAGTGAGTATATAATGAACGGTTCAAGTCCGTTTTCAAAAATTCGTGACCAGACACTTTTTCAAATTATGTACAAAACCGTGACAAATCATGACACCAGAAAATTCAAAATTGAACGTTTTCTGTGACTTTTGGACTTGAAACTTGACTTGTTGTGCTAACGTTAAGCATTTTTATGAGGTAGTCACCCTTTGAGACTCCCATTAAGTTATCGATACCAACTCAATGAGCCTCTTTAAGATAAAGACTCCCTGGCCCAGTGGACCATGAAATTGCAGATAGGGTGCCAGCAGACTCTTCTCCATATTAGTGTGACTACATAATGAAGCTTTGTGCTGTTATCTCAGTGTAGACAGTCAATGAGCAGAGTGGTCAGTGGGAGCTGAGAGCATCATTATTTACCGCACTTCACTTAAGCAACCGTGAAGGTGCTGTATGGAGAGCGTCGGGCTTGATTTCATCATGGTTCAAAATGGACATGAAAATGGATTTTGATATTATGAAGTTCACATCCATTCAATCTTTCTTACATCATTCCTTGACCCAATCTCTAAACAACTTCTTTTTGGAACATCAGCATGCATGCTACAAGGATTAAAAACTTTAAGGGGAGGAAAATTGGTAAATTTATGATTTTAGAAAAAAGGATGTGACCAGCTCGACTTGAACCAATTGGTTGGATACTGAACTGTAAGTCCATTTAACCTTACCTAACTTCCAAGATAGATATTTGAAAAATTAACCTTTCATGAGCTATTTTGGGCTGAATTATGCGCAATACACAAGTGCAACTGAAATCATACTTTCACTAAATTCTATGGCAGGATTGCCAAAAATTGTTTTATATGGCCTTTATGAGAACAACAAAACCGGTAGCCAGTTCAATTCATCAAAAGCAGTACACTTTGCTGCCCATACCCAAAAAGGTGGTAGCCTACACTATCATAATAAAAGGAATGAAATTTCAAACTTAAAAGGAGGGTAAAAGCAAAACATTTCTTTTAATGTGTGAAAGAGGAACGAAATCTATGCATTTTGGTGAGATTTTGATTAAAATCGGACAAGTATTCCTTGAGATATCAGCAAAAGAAGTTGTGACCCAAAGTGAACATGAGGCAAATGGGAGCTAGGCAGCTCCCTGAATCACTTCCTCACATTGAAAAGGAATTCTTTGTTTCCTTCGTTTTTTCAGGTTGTTGTGTTGACCTTGATATTAATGGGGATAGGACCTCCCTGTGGAGAATGTAAAATTTGTAATTTTCCCATGCCTCTCATGCAATCACATTCTAATAACATATGATTGTTGAGGAGAAAATTTGTTGCTAAGTTTAAAGAAAAACAAAAGACTGCTCATCAATGTGAGGGTGTGACATCATATGTGCTTGCTCCAAGTTCACATTGTGTTGAAAGTGTGACAACTTCAACCGCTGATATCTTGAGAAGCACAAATCGCATTTCAATGGAAATTTCATTAGATTGCTCAGGATTAAGAACCTCTTTAGTTTATCAAAACTTGATTTGTGATTAGACCTTCCTTTTAAGGAGAGTGAAAGTTTAAAAGTTCATTTCAAAAAATTGGAAATTCACTCCAAGAAGAATGAAGCTTCTCTCTTGATGGAGTGTCCTCAGGGACCACTCTTAACCAGAATGCAAAAATGCGTTGCGGTTTCGATGATAGATAAATGTACTGTTTCAAATTTGCCATCATACACCTCCATCTTCTCACGCAAATGTTATACTAGCATGTTCAAAAAATAATTTTGTTATATAGAAAAGCAATAGATAGAAAAGCAATAAATAGAAAAGCAACACATAGATTGGATTTGGATTTTGATTTGGATTGGATTGGATTAGAGGATTAGATTGATAGATACCTTGAGATTTCCCTTTAACAAGATTTTCAGACTTTGACCCTTGGTGACCCCAGATAACCTTTGACCTCCACCAAAATCTATAGGGACTATCTCCTGGCCATAATGCATCTACATACCACACATTAAATCTATTCAAGTTTCCTATCATGAGATATCACGTTAACCAGATTTTCAGACTTTGACCCCCGGTGACCCCAGATGACCTTTGACCTCCACAAAAAACAATAGGGACCATCTCCTGACTATAAAGCACCAACATACCAAATATGAAATCTACCAAAGCTTCCTACCTTGAGATATCGTGTTAACAAGATTTTCAGACTTTGACCCCCGGTAACCACAGATGACCTTTGACCTCCACGTAAAACGATAAGGACCATCTCCTGACTATAAAGCATCAACATACCAAGTATGAAATCTACCCAAGCTTCCTTCCTTGAGATATCGCGTTATAGAGATTTTCAAACTTTGACCCCGGTGACCCCAGATGACCTTTGACCTCCATGAAAAAAAATAGGGACCATCTCCCGACTGTAAAGCATCAACATACCAAATATGAAATCTACCCAAGATTCCTATCTTGAGATATCCTGTTAACGAGATTTTCAGAAGTTAACCCCTGGTGACCCCAGATGACCTTTGATCTCCGCAAAAAAAACGAGGACCATCTCCTTACCATAACGCATCAACAAACTAAATATGAAAGCTATCCAAGTTTCTGATCTTGAAATATCGTGTTAACCAGATTTTCAGACTTTGACCACCGGTGACCCCAGATGACCTTAGACCTACACAAAAAACAACAGGGACCATCTCCTGACTTTAAAGCATCAACATACCAAATATGAAATCTACCCAAGTTTCTGATCTTGAGATATCCTGTTAACAAGATTTTCAGACTTTGACGCCCGGTAACCCCAGATGACCTTTGACCTCCACCAAAAACAATAGGGACCATTTCCAGACTATAAAGCATCAACATACCAAATATGAAATCTACCCAAGCTTCCTTTCTTGAGATATCGTGTTAACGAGATTTTCAGACTTTGACTCCCCGTGACCCCAGATGACCTTTGACCTCTGCGAAAAACAATAGGGACCATCTCCTGACCACAGCGCATCAACATACCAAATATGAAATCTATCCAAGTTTCTGATCTTGAGATATCGTGTTAACAAGATTTTCAGTCTTTGACCCCTGGTGACCCCACATGACCTTTGACCTCTGCCCAAAACGATATGGTTCTTCCTCTCACTACGGCACATCTCTGTACCAAGTTTGAAAACTGTCAGACATTCCTATCTTGAGATATCGTGTTAACGAGCAAAGTGTCACAAACACACACACCTACACACACCCACATACACACATACATACACACACACGCCATCATGAATGCATAGGTTTCTCTTTCCTTGAAACCAAAAATGAGTGGATCCCCAATGGCACTTGTTAAAGAGTGAATTTTCACTCTTCCTGGAGTGAATTACACCCTTTTTAAAGAGAGTTTCAAGAAATTCAAGATTCTTGGAGTGAATGAAAACTCTAATGGACTGAATTCACACTTTTCACTCTATTACACACTGACTTAATTCCTTTTTTGGTTTTCAAACTGAATGCATACCAGATATCATCACCTTACCCAACTATACCCTTCATGTCAGTCAGACCATACCATATATCATGTCACCACTCTAATGCATAACCATCGGGTTATGCACTAGAGTGGTGACATGATCTTCCATGGCCTGATGATATCCCCTATATAAATTTTTCCACCAGTCAATGGAGTTTTAATTGGATCATCTCAACCCACTCTGGTGCAGTAAGGATCATTTTAACCTTTACATTGATTAAATTACCTACAAAGCCACGACAAAGGAACTTATTTTGGTAAGTTACCTCACCTCTAATGTGCTTTCAATGGATTAGTTGACATGGAAGAATAAAATAAATAGCTAATGACAAAAAGAAGCTTTCAAGCCTCTTTCACCTTACATCCTGTACCTATCTCAATTTATATTTGCACACACACAGGATCAACTACAACCTTTACAACTCTGAGAGGAAGTAGAACATAAGAACAAGAATAGCATGGTACAACCACAAAACCACAGGTATTTTATAGTACAAAAAGGGTATAACAGAATGGAATTTAGGGTACTGAAGCCTTTATACCTATTGGTTAAGGTGCTACCAAGATCATTCCAGGTCAACCCTCCCAAATTTAAAAAGTACCCAGAGCATATTTGAAATTTTTGTTTCAGATCCTTCCCATTCATATAACCTAAAACAAAAGATAAATTCCCAGACTGGTTAAAAGACATGTAATTTGAAAGTATTCTACCATTCAGTGAGTAGCTTGGTGCATGGTGTACAAGACTGGAATATTTTGACAGAGAGCTAGACCATGAGATCCCAAGATTATTTTCTGAAAGTATGGCGAGGCAGAGAGGCCATTCTGACCATGAAAAACTTTGCTTCCCCATGAAAGTTGCCACAATGTTTTCATTTTTTTGTTCCATAGCTTGTTCATCACTGTGAGCATTCAGAAAACAACTTGTTGGTTACTGTTTTTCTAATTGACCTCCATGAACTCACACTTATCTGTCGATAAAAAAAATCGGAACCAATGTGGCAGTGTCTTCATTATCCCCTGAAATACAACTCGATTGAGACAGCATATGGAAGGTAGTCTCTTCTATAATGAAGAGATGTTATTGAGGTTGGATGCATGCATATATTTTAAAAAAAAAATCAACCGTGCCCATCAACAGGGTGATCGAGTCACTATGATCTATATTATCAATGTTCCGTGTGAAAGTGTCTTCAACTGTCCCATCTCAACAATATTCTGCAATCATTTTTCATTAAAATGATCCTTATTTCAAGGAAAACGGTAAGAAAATCATACAATTTCGTGGAATTGGAAAGTTTGTAAATATTTAATGGACAGTAAACAAGTGTTTTTAAGGAGTTGATGAAATTGGAATCTAAGCTTTCCAAACAATGCTATTGTATTACTCATTTCATCAATTAGCAGTTGTAAAACACATGCACTTATCTTTTTAAGTGTTCATGTTTTCTTTCCTCATCTTCCTAATTTACAACTTTTTTCCTCTTTTAATATAATGCTTAATTTTGGTAAATGTATGGTGACTGAGGGGGCTGGTATCCACTTATCCAGGCTACAAAGCAATCACGACTGTTCAGTTTGATAATTGTAAATTTATTACCCTTGCCTGCTTTAAAAAAAGACAACATTCTGGTGGGAATGAAACTGGAAATTAATACTTTGCACACTTTATTTAGGAAAGCTATCTATGTGATTAGCCAGATTATCTAATGATAAAGTTGAAAACTCGTCCATATTACATTCAGACTGAAAAGGAGGGAACAAAAAAAGTTTCACCAAAGAAAACTTTGTTCCAATCTGCAATAATCCACAAAAATCTCTTTTTCAGCTTAATTTTAATGATGTGGTGCAGAACAGCAGGATATTGAATCAGTGAAATTGTATGTTTGAAACATTTTGAAGGTTCAGTGTCCTCAGCTTGAATTTGCTAGCTAGTTAAAAAGGATTTAATGATGCACCAACACAGAAATGTTATATAATGTCAGCCAGATAAAAAAGGTGGAATTGGCCTACTGTTTTAAAAACAGTCCAAGTTCAAGTTGGGTTCCAAATTTGCTTGGGATTCATTTACACTGCTTTAACACTTGAGTGTGATTTCAAGAAGTGGGGATCAGATCCAGATCAGATCCTCCCCTAGAGATCAAATATTTGATTTCACACTTGATCAATCACAGTGAATCAAGCCAAAATCTGACTATCAACAAACAGGCAGTGACACAACGAACAGGAATCATAGTAGGTCGTCAGTGTTAATTATGCTGAAAGAATGATTTGGTACCATACATTCACTACAATATGACATACACCAATCACATGAGAGGATCAAAATACAGGTGACATAATCATAAAGTAACAACAAATACAGCATACACCATACTGTATTACTGTGTCCTTTCCAATTTTTTGAAATCAACAACCAATGACTTCAAAGTCCTTTGCACTTCACCTTCTTTCAAAGAGAGATCTGATCTCCCATGTGTGGATACATCTTAGGATCTGATCCTGAGTGCAACCCTTGAGCTTTGAAACTAAAAAGTTGATCTCAAGCTTGTAGTATTGCGAAACATGGCCAGTGCGGCTTCATAGGGACGTTGAAACCAGGGGAGGTTTTATAGCGACATTTTCTGCAGGAAAAATTTTGCAAATTATGGCACAATATTATTTAAAAACTTTATATTCAAGTGTAATCTTCACAACACTTCTATAACTTTTTCAAAGTTTTTCACTGTGTTTGCCAATTAATAAATTTCTTCACAGCTCTCTGTTAGAGTAAATTAAGTCCTTTATTCACTGTGCAAGATAAGCCACTGATCTATTCTACCCTATTATCTCTTTAACTACAGCCTATTCTTACTATCCTGATAAAGCCAATGAATAGCTTGACACTCTACCTCTTATATACCTGTCATTTGTTGTGACAACATCTCAGAAATTAGTCTCTGCATTAATTAAAACCATGTTACCCAGGAGGTTACGAGTGCCAGGTTTAACCACTTATAAGCCAGATATTAAAAAAAAACTGCCACTAAAGAGTGAAAAATTGATGGATTAAAGGGCAAAAACTGTCATACCAAGCTTGTTTTGAAACAACAGCTTCATGCCAAGGCAAGCCCACATCGAGACTTGAACATTTCATTCTCATACATCATTACATTCTCGGACTGAAGTAAACAAAACTGACCACAGGACAGCTTTGAATTACAGAAGGGGTCTCCTAAGAAATAGGCTGTTTGCATGTAACCTACTCCCTGCGGGAATGCTCGCCAATGGCCACAATGCTTGAGTGCGTGCATGCACTGCATGCATTCAATGCATGCAACACTAGTAATATCAAGCAGGGCTGCGCTAATACTAATACTCGACTAACTCAACCTACTTACGTATGTACGTATGGCAGCCGTGATTCGAAGTGGTTAATGTTTCCATCTGTTTTCAACCTGGGGGAGTACAGGATGTCAAAGGGAACAACCAGTTTCAACTCTTCCTCCCTGAAGATGAGGTGAGTCATCATTCCCAAGTGCAATCATGCATAAAAATAACGGTTCAACATTGCTTGTGGCTTCGACTTCTCATGTAAATTGCACATATTTCTTCTCAATCTCATTTTTCAAGTACCTTTAATGATGTGTCAGGACCTTAAGGATACTCCAGTGTCAAATTCATAGGGTCTCAAATAAAAGAAAATAATTTTTTATTGCATGCCCTTCAAACTTCGCACCTGTACCTTGTTCTAACTCGAGATATTCCCATTTAAAAATAGGTTTTTCTTGTCACAACAGACTCCCAGTTGCTTCAGGGTTACCAAATGTTATGTTAAACTGACAGATTACTTCCAAAATCTTTTCTTGTTCTTTAAAATTGAAGTAATTTATTTGACCCTGAAACTTCACATCAGCTAAACATCAAATAATGTTCATTAAAGGTTGAGCTGAAAATTTTCTGAGCACAAAGGTTGCAACTTCAAAAGTGTCTTCATATTTCCTTTGCATGTGTGAACATTTATAAAGAAAATATAAAACATGATCAATTAATCTGCTGGTATGACATCACAGATTTCCCACAATGCACTTAGTATGTTACTATGGTTTGAATATTTTCTTTCGAAAGTCCTTATTTTCTGAACGCATGCTACTCAGATAGAATTTTCACTAGTAAAGAGAGAAAAAGAGTACTGGTTTTTGGAAGCTCTTGCAATTTGTTACCAAAATATTCAGTTTATAGGCCCAGTTCTCTCACCCCAAACAGCACCAATTCTCCTAACCTTCTTACTGAAGCCCCTCCCACAATTTTCTCAAATTCATCCTAATCCAGATACAATCTCAGTTTGTTGCTTCAAGGTGAGTATAGAAAAGCTCAATTTATATACACAAAACACTCTCAGTACCATTCATGCTGCATAGTTTAAGCTTTGGTAGTCTGTATTGTTTGAGTTAGCTGTCAATCAAAGAGCTGAGCCAACTAAAAATTTTGGTACCCCGCACCAAAATTGTAGTTTGGGGTGAGAAGTTTCAAGTACAGCATTTTCAAGGTAAACCAAGCAGTTACTCCTAGCAAATGAAGAAGGAAAAATGTTACAAAATTCTCAAGAGCTGTTCTAAGAACAGGAACATCTATTTGACTATCACACTGGGGTGGCTGCATTTGCCCTTTAATTAATAAAACCATGTAGTTAGATGAATTGTCAAGCTAAGGCTGCATATAAACAAGGATCTTCCACATGATGTCACTATAATACCATGGCTTCCCTTGAGGCACTGAAGTGGTGTACTTCAATAACCTCAATCAATTGCTGTCAGCAATTAAGGATAACTTGCCTTTAAAATCCAGCCCCTGAATAGTTGTCTGATTGACCCCTGTGAACTTCAAAGCAAACTGTATTCAAAGCAAACACAGGATAACAGTTGCACTATTTGCTGCCCTTGATACACCAACTGGCATTCTTCCAACTGTGATAGCCACCCTGCTAAGAGATGCGGTCACATGCCGCAACTCCAAGCAGGGGTCTAAGACATTTACCTACTGGGTCAATCAAGCCAGGTGAAGCATTCAAATTATTTTAAGTGTTTTGATTATATCATATGATAGTATTGGGTCACAGAGGAGTTAAACTTACTCAAGCATTCAATAAAATATTTTTTTTAAATATGGTTCAAACAAATGACACTGTTGGGCAGAAGGGAGGGACACAAACATCCAATGAAATACATCCCTGTACCTAAGAAAATTTCCACACCAATGGGGGAATGGGAGGGGGAGTGGCTATGCACAGGAAGGGTGCTTACTGGCTGATCTAGAGTAATACACTAGTCATGGACGGGTCTCAAAATTTGGTTAACTAGGACATTGTGCAATTGCAATAAACTAAAGGTGTGTACAAAAATTAACACAGAAAAGTAAAATGCTGTTTTAAAAGCATTCTAGGTAGAGCACATGCTCCACACTCAGATGCTGTCACTGCATTTAAATCCATATTTATTTAAAAAAGAAGTACTTGTCATTATTCCCAATGGCTCAAGCATAAATATGCAAATTAAACCTTCAATTTTTGAACCCATGCAGATATGCGCGAAAATGGCAGAGCCTGGGCCCCATTGGCAAAAATCTCTACAGCAATTTTAATCCTCCACGGACATTTCATTTGCACTCAATATTCATAACCCTCTCCCACAACCGTCTCACTGAGTTGAATCCAAATGCCAACACAGCTTCTTTAACAAAGCTCCATTCTGACTTTTCTAAATTTAACAAGGGAGGTGGTCCACTTTAAATACTTGATTCCCTGATACTGATCCCCTGGGCGGGACCAGATCGTTTTTTCCAGTCCAAGGGCAGGTATAGTTGCATCATTGTATTTGTGCATGTTGGACATATTTTGTCGTGTGGGGCTGGGAGATGGAGTATGCTCCAGAAGCACATCATTTAAAGGGCCAAACCTCTCACCCCAAACTACAATTTTGGTATGGGAGTACCAAAATTCTCAATTGGCTCAGCTCTTTGATTGACAGCTAGGCTAATTCAAACAATGCAGAGTACCAAGCTTACACAGCATGAACGGTACTAAGAGTGTTTTAATTATATAAATTGAGTTTTTCTATACTCACCTTGAAGCAATAAACTGAGATTGAGGATGAGGATGAATTTCAGACAATTGTGGGAGGGGCTTAAATAAGGTTAGGAGAATTGGTACTGTTTTGGGTGAGAGAACTGGGCCTTTAAGAATATTTGGTAACCTTTGATTCATACCCCACTGATTGAATTACCACTTTTTCTTGATTGCCTGCATTCAGCCGGATCCCTGAAAGGATGATCAAGCTCTCAGGGTCTGATCCAGGAAATGAGAGTTCTACTGGCAGACTGTTCCCCTGCAAGGGGGAAGATCCAGATCATGTTACCTTCTAGTATTAAAATGGGAGTGCACTCATGGAAACTAGCACTTTGAACTGTATCTTCCTTCTAGCACACAACAATGGGTCTAAAACTTTTTTGTATTGATGCAAAAACAATACACTTAAACCCTTAACGCATGGTGCTAACAACTATATCCATCCTTCCTTCCTGGGAAGTGACAATTCTTTTGTTGCCAGATAAAAGCATTAAATCATCTGGTCACAAGGCCTGTGAAAATCACCTCCAAAAGAGCAGTTTGCACCCAGTATGACCTATATATATAACAAGATAATATGATGCAACAATTGCAAGATGATCCATCTAAAACACGAACTTTAAAAAACATCATGCTGAGTTACAATTTGACTCTATACTTTAAAAAAAATTATTGGTATTTCGATGCCCAGCATGGATCCCTACAATGGTTATGCTGTGACTTTCAACTTTCACCCACTAATAGTATAGCAACTTCCTAAAAATAAATTAAACTGTTTCCAACATTGAAATTGTAAGTAAATACTTCAGTATTTGTAGTTTTAATGATGGGGTCTACAAAAATTCAATAACTATGTAAAATTGAAAGCCCTTGCTCTGTCTTTCATTCTGTGTGGTACAAATAAGCCTACTAATGTCAGAATGTCAGATCAAAATATAAATGGGTTTCAAATGTCTCATTTCTCAACGGGTTTTTTCTCAGAATTATGCTCAATGAAGCTCACTGAAATGGTTCATGTAAATTTCAAAAAATTTTTCCCAAAGCTGGTTAAGTTTTCTGTACATACTAATGATGAATGGTCAAACTTAGACAACCTCCATAGTACATAAAAATAATTATTTTATGAGTGTGTACTTAAAGATTCAATTGGGTTTTCAAAAATTCCTGACCAGACTCTTTTTCAAAATATGCACAATACCTTTCACTTCCAAACAAGTCAGTATACCACAAAATGGTTTCAACTCAGGACAACACAAAATTCAGAATTTTAACTTTTCCTTCAATTGTTAATTATTGAATATGCAACTTGACTAATCATGCTAATTATAAGAATTTTCATGAGGTAGTAGCCCACCCTTAAACACTTTCATAAAGTTATTGATATCAACTCAATGTTCCCCTTGAAGTTTCTAAATGTAGATAGAAAAGATAAGAGACCTGTTTAACAGGTCTGGTGAACCAAAAAGTGCATGACTCAAACTCTTTGAAGGATGAAGCATCTTCCCCCTCCCTTACACACACAATTTTGGACTTTTTAATGCATAGACCTACTGGCTACAAAGCTATAATTCAGCCCCACCTTTATCCATCCTCATTAAGACATTTGTCCCCCCCACAGACAAATCCTGGTGTCATCCCTAGAGATGGTGAGTACAATTTAGGTCCTGTCATGGCTAGCCTAAGCCTCCTGTGGTTCAAAGGAAACTTGTATCAAACAATTATGACTGATTTTCAATCAAAACTTGAAGCAAACATTGAGTGGGATGGAACCAGCCATGGGTTGATCTGTGCCCTCAATTCTACTAAAGTACAACTTAATTTTAAAACACTGAATGTTAACATAAACATTTCATATATTCTTTACAAAAAAAAAAAAATGCCTTAGTTTTTGGGGGAAGGGTGCCACAGCAGGAGGGAGGTTCAAGATAGTTTGTACTTTTCTAACTCTCTACTCTTTAACAGAATAAGACTTAGTTGAGTGGTACTCAACACCAACACATGCTGTCAGCCATATTGCTTCTTTGGAGAGCAACATACGACACCCCATAGTAGATCAAAGTGGTGTAGCTGATACAGTCTGTTACATAACCTGTGCCCTCAAATGAGCAATGCTTTCACTGTGTTCACACTGTGTTAAAAGCAATTAACACATGCTTGACTGGCCTGTTTAGCTAACCAACAAATGTTCACTTACATAATTTTTTGTGTATTTTAATATATTATATATTTGTTGCTTTCAATCAACTTACCAGGAGTGAAATGTGACTATATCAAGTGTGCATGTAGTGGGATTAAATTCAAACCTGCAGTAAGATAAGAGATTAAGAAGTAATCAGGCAGAGAAGGAGGATGTAACAAAAAGTAATGAGTGAATGTTTCATCATGAGTTGTAATTTATCCTGCAAAGGGGTTTCAGAGAATCTGTGAGATTGAATTTGAGATAGCTAATAAAATAATAAATGCTCAATAACATGTGAAGTTAAAAAAAAATGCAAGTACACTTTCTTTGTCAGTAGTAACTTACTTAAACAAAATATTTTAATGGTGTTAAATGGTAGGCATGAAGATGCTTTCAACATTATTGCTAAGTTCATGCAAAGGTCTGGCTTGCCTGACCCTAAGTTAATAGTCCAAGCAGGCTGTTCATTTGTGAAGAGTTGTGTTTATAAACTGGCATATCTGCAGGGTTAAACTTTACCTGGGAATCTTCCAGGGCATACTGGTACCTTAAAGGGGCATATTGTGTTAAAATGTGTAACTTGCCACAACAATGATTGTGGAAGGTACTACCTCATAAAAATGCTTACCATGGCATAACCAGTCAATTTTTACATCCAAAAGTACTGGTAAGCAAAAAGTTTATAAAATTTTGAATTTGTTTACATCCTGTGTGCAACAGTTTCATTTATAATTTTAAAACAGGTCTCCCAAAATTAAAAAAAAAAACAAAATGGAATCATTTACTACTCACTATACATTTATTTTTATGTACTACTGTACATGGGTATAGTATAAGCATTGCTACAGATTGTGATGGCGATATTTGGAAGAATGCCCACTAATTTTTGTAGTGGTGGGGGCATGATGTGTCCCCACCAAATTTACCTGACTAAAATGTTGCATTTTGAATTCTGTGGTGAACCTTTATCTAGCACTGTGTGTTACTATTGACAAGTCAGCTCCAACTCCAACCATCTAATTATGTACAACTTATCAAGTTACACAAGGTCACATTCCAAATGCAAACAAAACAACCTCTTATTGTATGTTGACAACATGAGCTCTTCACATACTGGGGTCAAGTGTCTTCATTTTCGAGTGATTTGACATTTGGGACAATTTCTGGAAATATTTTAAGAAGACAAAACTCTGACATATTTTGATACACCATATGAAACCAACACTCTGAACAAGTCTTCAAACTGGAGAAGAAATGAGAAATATAGTTTTGATGAAGCATGTTTTGACATACTGTATGGTCACTGAATTGCATCTCCACATCCTACCACCTTCACCATTAAATTGACACTGGTGCTTCCTTTTTTTAACCTTTTTTTGTAGTGTATTGTAGATTTAAAGTTGTGAAAAAAAATGTAGTCAAAACAAACTCCAGTTATTGCTTTAAGATATTTATTACCTGGGTTAACATGGACTTTCTTGAAAGAGTGACCTGAGGTGGCTGAAATTAAATGGTGTCTCCTTCACCATTAGGGTTGTGAACGTGTACTAAATTTACTAAACATTTCATCTTATAACTGTGAGATCATTTGGCAGTTACAATTAATTAAGTGGGACTGTTTCTTCATACAGTAATGTGCACTTGTCTGTACGGCATGAAGCATACAGTTGGTGAAGACTTGCTTCATTGTTCAGCCTGCTACAGTATCTGTAGTAAGATTTCATATTTCTGGCCTTTCATGTTGTGAATAGGAACGGGAAAGATTGAGAAGACAGTGATTCAAACATGGTTAAGTGAGACTTCAAAGAAAAAGGTTTCACTAGATGGAAAATGGGCTGTAGAGAGACAGAGAAATTTGCAGATACTTAAAAAAAAAATTTGAATTTACGATTAATTGCAATTAGTTGCTTTTCATTAAATATTAAATCTACTTGCAATCATTTAGCGATTAATTTCTTAACTGCCACAGCCCTACTCACCATCCCTTGACTTTGTCCCTCTGCTTCCCTCTCTTTTAATAATGGGTGGATCTATACCATCAATCTACAATGAAAATGTAAAGAAAGGGTAAAACATGTTAAATTTTTCTGTAAAAGTTTGACAATCACAAAGTTTCTTACATTAGGGCCTGTCCCCCAACCCCCTCCCCCACTCTAGTTGTGCCAGAATCAAATGCTCAAGCCAGGCAATGAGATTCTCCTAACAATTAAACTTGAGTACCATTGTTGCTGGAGCTCAAACCTGTTGAATTACTCACTGCAACAAATAGTTCATTCTAAGAAGGTAATAAATCTAAAGCAAACATGGAACACAGTAAGTTAGAAAACAGCAGAAAGTACAATTTTGAGACCTTTCTTGAGTTAGGAGATTCTAAAAGTGTACAAAGAGAGAGACAAAAGATCAGTTGAATTAACCAGAGAGCCAAAAGGCTTTGTGATTTCTTGCGAACCTTGATTCTCTTAAAATTGTGCCATTGTGTGATTAGCAAGGCAGAGGATAAGTTTAATGAGTTGTGATAACACAATAGTTAAGTAAAAGCTTCCTCCCTGATAAGAGAAATTTGACCCTCTTCATCCCTTCCCCAAGAAAGGCTAGTTCAGTGTCATGTGACTCCATGCTACAGCAGTACTCTAATTTGTCCTCTAGACTTGTAATTTGTACAAAGACAGTTTTAAAGGGAGTGCAATTCAAAGGGAAGTATGTAGTAAACTGAATTTGAGAGACTGGTAAAAATAGGGGGTGGCACAAAATTGGTCAGAAAGGTGTCAAAATTATTATTCATCCAAAATCAGACAAAAATTTGTAATCTGCACATGCATGCAAGCCATCCATCTGAACAATTTTCAGTACAAATGATTTTGCAATGCATCTAGGAGAAAATGGCATTTCAAAATATTAATAACTGTAACGATAATAATAATAGTAATAACAATACAGTTTTTATAAAATACCTCACACAAAGAGTCTCAAAGGCTGAAGATTGCCCAACAGAGGGTCCATATGAAATAGTAAACAATGAGTTTTCAGGTTAGTTTTAAATTGTTCAATAGAGGAAGAATTCTTGATAAGATGGAAGATCATTCCACAATTTGGAAGAAATGATAGCAACCACCATAACAGTGGGTAACAGATGATTGTGCATTTAAAAGAGATTAAGAAAGTTGATTGAAGGTCATGTAAAGGCTTTTAGCTAGATATAAGTTCCTGAAGAGAGTAAGGAGCAAAACCATGGAGGCACTTGTAGGTAAGTAGAAGAACTTTATACTGGATAAGTTGCTGAACAGGAAGCCAATGAAGACTGGTTAGGATGGGGGTAATGTGGTCCCCAGATAAAGAAATCAGCCCAGCTGCTGAGTTCTGAATTTGCTGAAGTTTTTAAATTTTACGAGGAGACTATTTCCATACAACCAAGGCAGCAGGTGACAAATGCATAGACAAGCTCTTCAGTAGTGTGGGTATCCAAGAAATATGGTATTTTACCAATTATGTAAAGAAAATGAAGCAGAGCTACACACATATTAATATGCTGGGATAGGCTAAGATCATTGGAAAAGAACACCTAGATTCTTGGCATTTCGGGCACACATAACCAAAGAGTCTCCACTGGAAATACAATCAAAAGGTAATGCATTGCCAAAGAGTGAAACAGTGATGTAATATTTCAGTTTTACCAGGAAAAATATTCACCTTTATAACCGAAAATGACCCTTGAATGACCATTGACATATCTTTTTACAACCATGCCATGTTTGGTAACTATTGGACTGACAGGTGCAAAGCAATACCACACCAAAGATAGTCCCACCTTTTGACCTCGTTTGACCTAAAATGACCTTGGATTAAAGAGAGAAAAAAAAGAAATTTTCCTGCTATACAATAAGCCCTTTCATGATTGCAAGTGCGCATGACAGAACAAAGGTCATCCGGTATCACTCGCTCATTCGTATCGCTGTGTGTACGTACATTTTGCAATAGTAAGCTACACAAGATTACACTCGACTTGTAGGATTTGGGTTAACTGATTAAAAATTCAGGTTAGAGGGCCTACTATTACTCCGTAATATTTAGGAATGAATTTTGCTTTGGGTCTTTGGTTATAAAAAAAATCTAGAGTTACCTTGGCCAATGATTTTCGTCTATTACAATCGATCTCAGGCGCGCTAAGATCTCCATTGAACACCCATGTGCTAACAGTATAACTGTTAGTGCAACATTACTATATAGCACTTGAACGTTACAATACATGAAGTTACACTCCAAATCACAGTCTTGGGCTGGGGTATGTTATAACTAAGCCTGGGCGAAGCAAGTCCTGGATAGATATACTGTGAGATTTTATTATGAAGGTAAAAGGCCAAGACTTAGTAAGGCGATCTATACGAACTTAACCTACGAAGTCTACGAACTTACGAACGAAGCCTACGTTAGGCCTTTGCATCGTGTAGCATGGTAATAGAACTTCAAGCGTAGAAATAACCCCCTGATGCTCATCCTAGTTCTTGTAGCTTAGGTATTTTTCACGAAATTTGGTATACCAGCCTACAGCTGGTTCATTCCTTGAGTAGGCCTAGCTTACGGTATTTAGCCTAGCAGAGAAGACTTGAACTGTCTGTTCGTACTTCCACGGGAACGGACAAATTCTTTGAGATTTTGCACGTTCAAAAACTTAAAACTCAGCCAGTATCTAAGGAAAATTTATGAGTGATACTTTAAAACATCTTTCGGGCGATACTCAACGTTTTGTCCATTAAGAGATGTGATTTTTCGAAGCTACTTTTGGTTCATGTCCGTGTTGTTTATTGTAGGCATGCATACGTAACCTAACGATGGTATGCACAGGCGACGGCCTGCGACTAGCGTTGCTATGGGTTGCTATACCGAATGACCTTTGACCCGGGAGACCGATTTGTAATCATGAAAGGGCTTATTCCAAACCTGGAAAAAACTGGATCAATGGGCAGGGTTATTGAATTTCAAATGCCATTTTAGGATGATTTAGGGTCACATAAATGACTTTTTTGTATCCTGTGACTGCCTGGATGCATTATTGTGCACTAAATCAGTACAGTCATAATGGTGTGGCATATGTTGCCAGAGACCCTCAAATCATGAATAACCCTTAAATTTCCCAAGTACTCTATAGGCTTGGTCTCACGCACCCTTCGACACTCTGTGTTACTGTACCTGGTGTTTACAAGAAGGCAAAACCGCAGGTTAACCCCGTTTTCCAGTCTGTGTTCTCACATATCCTGTGTTTTGTTGATTGGGTAGTGATATCATAGTAACAAGGTCAATTATTTCACACACCAATTACTGCAAAATGTTAGAAAATACCAGTCATCAGCACCATAAACACCTGTGACTTTGCTTGATTAAAACAGACACGGTGTTTAAAACCGCTAACCTTGCAAATTGATACAGGTAGACAGAAATTTAAACATTGACCCTACCTTAACCCCCATTCCTTTGTTACTTGAGCCCGAAATACACGGTGCTTATGTTCCTCAAGTGCAGGGTAGGTGAGACCACAGTATATAATGCCACCTGAAACCAAAGCCCCCTGGGGGCATCTTTGCATAGTGACCACTTTGAGAAACACTTCTCAAGGCTAAACCCGCATGACCAAAGACAAGGTGTAACAGAGGATTAGCTTTCAACTTATTACAAGGTCGTCTCTAAGTGGTTAAGGGCAAAACTATTTCACAAAATATTGCATGGACAGAATTTTGCTGAAGAACATAACTACACTATTTGAGATACAACACAGATAGCCGGCGGGGTGGACAAATTTTTTGGTCCAGATCATCGCTACGAAAAAATCAATGTCCGCCGGCGTTGGACACCAAATCTGTTCAGCTGCGTAGAAAACTTATGGAAACTTCATGTACAAAACTCTAAGTGGATTGGTTGAAGCAAGGCTGTTAATGTTTATTTAACGCTTGCACCATTGTACAACAGTACCCAAAGTCACCGTGGTCGATGTTATTTGACACTGGTATTGTGTGGTACCGTGCAAGCACACACACACAGTACAGCCGTTAATTAAGAACAACCAATCCTGCAGCCATGGGAAAAGATAGTTTGATACTTTTCAACAACAGATAACTGTTTTTAAATCCACTCTTTGATGAAAGTTGTTATTGTTTGAAAGAGGCTGTCCATGATCAAGACTTCCATCTAAATTAAAAGCTTTTAATGGACGTAATAAGCCTATGTTTTTGTTTGGTTTAAACGTCTTTGTGTTCAACGCAGCATTGCCAAGATTTAGTCGTTGAGCACCGCCTACCTCAGGAATAGACCAATTGTGGTGAGTGCTCATGAATGTTTAGACGATCAACTTTTGGGCTCACTGAACGGAATTTCTGACCATCGCCAGCAGGCTCTGAGGGGTGGCAGCCTAAAGGGGGGTGAAGCCACAGAGGGGCTACACAGGCTACAACACAGATGGATAAATGTGCCATATATAGGCTACTCAAGTCCTCCACCAACCTTTGGGGAATGTTGCTTCACATTACATGTATACAGATTAAAGGCCTAGTTCTAGGCTCACCCCAACCAGTACCAATTCTTCTAACCTTCTTACTTAAAAGCCCCTCCCAAAGTTATCTAAAATTCATCCTCATCCTGACTCAATCTCAGATTATTGCTTCAGGGTGAATAAAGAGCACTCCAATCGGTAAACAAAACATTCTCAGTACAGTTCATGCTATGTAAGATAAGCTTTGGTACTCTGCATTGTTTGAACTAGCTGTCAGTCAAAGAGCTTAGCTGATAGAGAATTATTGAAGACTACTATAAAAATTTTAGTTTGGGGTGAAAAGACAAGCCCTTTAAAGAGTGACAAGACATGCCTTCATTGAACATTGCAAACACATTCTGTCACATTCTGTAATCCTAACATTAGTAGTTTTATGTGAATTTTTTTTTTTACACCAAGGTCACATTCTTAAAATCCCAATGGGTAATTTTCCATTTCAGAATAGGATTGGATAAAATAATTTCTTTAACTTTCTAAGGGGCTATTAATAGTGACAGAATTTTTGGCATCATAATGGAACAGATTGTCTAAGATAGGTATGACTTGAATGACCTGAGGCATCAATCACAAATGGAGAAAGTTAAAAAAGAGCTTTGACTGATCAGGTGACAGTTCAGGAAGGTCATAATCTGGCCTAGAACTGAAAAAAGTGCATTTAGCAAAAAAGTTTTGAACACTGTGAAAGACATATTTAAACATTAGTCCTTTTTGGGAAAATTTCAGCCTGAAACTGACTTAAACTTTTATCAAAGTAGCAAGTGATTTTTTTATCAAGTAGGCCTACAAGCTTACTTCAAATTGCTATTTATGCCCCTAAGTAAAAACACACCACCTACTAACATGATGTTTAGACTCTGTCCTGCCACTCACCCATAACCTAATATTTTACTCCCCCCCTGAACTAACCCTTATTTAACCCTCAATCCCTAATCTTAGCATTGAACCCCCCTGTAGGTTAGGTCATGTTAGATGGAATTTTATGGCCCAATTGTACAAGATTGTAAATTGCACCTACACTAAACTGGCTTGGCCAAGTATGCAGTAGCATAGCCAGGGGGTCCATTGGGCCATGAAATCCCCCCCCCTCCCATTGATACCACTTTTTAGCTTCTAACAAAACAGAAAATATTTTGAGTACAAATTTTACTTCAAAAGGGAGCCAAAAGGGGGGCACCTCTCAGCTTAGATCTCTCCTGGAGGGCAATCATCAAAAATACTGCATGGCCTGGCTTGTAACCAAGTGTAAAATATTTTAAAATGGCTTTTAACAATGTGCAAAATATTTTAACACAAATACGGTTTGCTTCAAAATGTAGCAATTGTGCACATGTGGAGAGTCCAGATTGTTATCATTATCATTTTCATTATGATTGTTATTGTTGTTGGTGTTGTGATTGTTATGGTTATCGTTATCATTATCGTTATCATTATCATTATCCTTATTGTTATCATAATCGTTATTCGCATGGACTATACCTTAGGGTGACACCTCGTGCAAAAAAAGAAACATTACATTGGCAGTTGGATTTATTGTCGACATATAACTGTCGTTTTAAAGTTTAGGTACCATTAAGAAGAATAATTCTATTGTTGGAAATAGGCTTAAATTATTCGTTATGGTCTAAAAGGTATCCCTACCTAATTTCTTTTGGTGGGGTTACGGGTAGGGTTAGGGTTAGGCGTACAAAATATGAATTTTTAATGTGTAAGTCAATGCAACTGTCACCCTAAGGTACAATCCACCATAATTATTATCATTATTAATACCAGAAAGCCAAAAGGCTTAGTGATTCCTTGCCACTGAAATTTAATTCAAATTCATGACGCTAGAAATGAATAGCAAGTTTTAGCCATCTCTAGGTGACCACTCTTAATCCAGAATCTATCAGAGAACTTCCTGTTCAGGTGTCTTGAGATCAATAAAATTAAAGGGGTTTGAACCGTTTTAAAGACTGATTGATCAATGGAGCAAGTTTGGTTGTGAAAGGTATTAACTGATGCAATTATAGAGATAAGCTTCACCCGGGAAAAAGCCTTTTTCTTGGGTAATATTGGCTAAAATGTCCTATTGAATTCTAGCAGCATGTGACAGTGCTCTGTAATGTTTTTCAAAGTAACAGTGCTCCGTAATGAATCCACAAAGTATACATGCATGGCATCAACACTTCCTACAAGAACTGCTGTTCTGCTCATGACATCACATCCACATGTGTGAAATTTTGCAGTATCCAAGACTCCAACCATGGGAAATTTGTGCAAATATGATATTGAGACTTTGACCCCTTGTGAACCAAAGTGACATTTGACGTCCACCAAAAACTATAGGGATCATTTATTCACCATGCATCCTCTACATGTTAAGTATGAGGACCCTACAAGTTACCTTTCTTGTAGTGCTATGCAAGCAAGTTTGTCAGACTTTGACACTGTGACCCCAAATGACCTGCGACCTTCATGAAAATCAGTTGGGATCACCATCTCAATACGGCCAACCCACACACACTAAAGATGGGCTTAGTCACTTGCATTTTTCTTGGATACCATGATTACTAGGTTTTGATGTCTTTGACCTCCCATGACCTCAAATGACCTTTGACCTCCAAGAAAATCAATACAGAACATCGAACTTATACAACCTGACCCACTCACCCAAAAATTAGCAAAGTCACTTGCACCTTTCTTGAAACATTGTGTTTAAAAGGTTTTGACCTTTTGACCTATCATGACCCCAAATGACCTTTGACCTCCACCAAAAACAATAGGGATAATCTACTCAATATGGCCAACCCACACACCAAATATGAGATTGGTCCCACTTACCTTTCACACACCAAATATGAGATTGGTCCCACTTACCTTTCTTGAGATACCGTGTTTACAAACAGTTTCTATAAACCAATTTACCATTTGACCTCTTGTGACCCCAAATGACCTTTGATCTCCACAAAAATCGATAGGGATCATATACTCAATATGACCAACCCACAAACCAAATATGAGAACAGTCACATGTACCGTTCTTGAGATATAGTGTTTACAAGGTTTTGACCTTTTGACCTCTCATAACCCCAAATGACCTTTGACCTCCACCAAAAGCAATAAAGATCATCTGCTAAATATGGCCAACCCACACACCAAATATGAGATCATTCACACTTACCCTTCTTGAGATATTGTGTTTAAAATCAAAAGCGTCACATACACACACATACACACACACATACATACACACACACACACAACAACACCACCCCATAGATTCCTTTTGCTGATGCAAGGAATCATTAAGACTGAACCCAAGAAGATAGAATTTAAAAAAAAAAGTCAAAGAAGATGGGATGGACCTCTCTCCCAGGATGGCAATCACTCAACATACTGCATGCCATCCACCCCCCCCCCCCCAACCTATGCTGTGGGAAACCTTTGCTATGTCTTTGTAGAGTTAGATCAAGGAGCTGTCAATCAAACCCACCAAAGTTTACAACCTTGGATGTCCTCAGCTTTAGAAAGCTAATCACAAAAGAGCCTTGTTCTAATCTTAGAGAAGTCTGAAGCAGATTTATACATTAAAAAAGCCTTTACATTCATGGAGAATTATGCAAAAACCTTTGACAGTTGCACCTTTGTGTCCTGTGTGATGTGTATCAGATTACCTTAAAGGGCAAGAGCAGTCATCCCAACCTGAAGAAGTGTGGTACACTCTCCTGTTTCTTGACTGGCCCTACAGAGTCATGTGACAGTATTTTTTTTTTCTTTTCAAATGTGAAATTTGCTACCTTGGAGTCACTGCTTGGTTTATGTTGATCATGCAATTTTGAAGTCCTAAAATATTATGAAAGAAATTTTGAAGGAAATTAGAAGAAAATTGTGAGATAATAGCTGTTGCTTCAAAGTAAGTTTTGGACGACTGCTCTTGTACTTTAAAAACTGATCGTCTCTTGATATGATCTAGCTAAAACAAAAACCAAAAATATCCATCAGATAAGCATATCTGATCTTCCTCCTTCCAGCAAGACTGTTTATTTATAAAATGTCATTCTTAATTGCTACTTATGGCAATGACTAGTATTTTCCAGTCTGGACAAGAAGAATATTTCCTCCAGGATGCAAAGAATGACGTCATTATGATCCTTGCAAGAATTAAAACCAGAGGAAAAGGTAATGTGGGCCTCCATGAATATTGCCGGCAATATTTATTTTTATTTTCTAGTCAGTTTTCGTCAGTAATAATGCATCCAGTAGAACATATCAATTTTAACACCTTTAAGGTAAATTATGTCACCTGGATCTTCTTACAACAAAAGATACCAAATTCTCTGAAAGGCGGAGAAGGGATTATTCTGCCAATAAAGGAAACAACCCACACTGTGCATTAATACAAATAAGAAGATGGGGCCATGACACAGCTAGTATGAAATTTTGCTGTATGTGTAATAGTCTAACCTGTGTACCTCCAAAAACGTCTGACAGATATACTACTCTGGAAAGAAGTACAGTACAACTTGAAGCAGGGATTCGGCCAGAAACTCAAAAAGTTGGGGGGAGGTTTATTACTAATGAATCCAAAGTCCAAACTGATGCTGCTTTTGGCCAAAGTTACAGGTGGGTGCGGGGGGGGGGGGAGCAAAAGCTTGCTTCAAGGCAACAATAACATGCAGTCGGAAGGGTTTTAACAGGGTAATTATTTGTTCAAAGTAAAAAATGAGACGTAGGTTAGATACGCTGAGAATTCTTTCGAGGAATCTCTGACGTTAACATAAGGACTAAATTTTCAGGTCCTTTCCTACCTTACGGAGGAAACTTAAAAGTATAAAATTCACGTAATGAACCTTTCAAACTGGCACACTTTGGTATAAGTTTGACAGCAAACCCAACTGAGGCCTTCGCGCCTTTCAAGTTGACCAATCAGGAGCCAGAATCCGAGGTATTCTCTTTCACGTCCAGATTACACTATCCAAGGACTTCGTTTTGGTACTTCGATATCAGTTTGGGATGGAGAATCTCAAAGTAGAACTCCCATCCTCTCCAGTCTTCAAAGACAAAACTGATAAGAAACCATCCCCCAAAAGGCTGAAAAAGTCCAAGGGAAGAACCAAAGGTTAAAAAATACCACTGGAAAGCTTCAATTATTGGTTTCAATCCCGATGTTCCCGCCTAAAATAAAGGCAACCTTATGGTGTGTAAACATCTGTCAAACCTCTTGCCTAAAAGGAAATATAAGACTATACGTAGTCATAAATCGCCCACAACCTTTTCAATGGCAAAAGGACCCCCCCAAATACATCAAGAAATAACTTCTTAGATGGAACAAAGATTTATAACCCGGGCTATCAATATGAAGGCCCAAATTAGTAAGGTTCATATTAATGTAATGCCTTAGAAGAGAACAGTCGCTCCTAGCGCTATGCCAATTACGCATGCAAAAGCTTCTTGAGAACGACACTTAACCCTCACTTAAACTATGAAAGTAAACGGGTATTTTGAGAACGACACTCTGAACCCCCTACAAATAATGTTAAGGGAATTAGGCAGAGTAGTCTGGAAAAAAATATTATACCTCGTTAAAAAGGGTTCTCACCTAAACCTACTTAGTTGAAAAGGGATTGCAAGGTGCTATTGCTAAGATCCCTTTAACGCAATAGGTAACAAGGCGACCCTGCCGGGAATTGTCACAGTCCACGGCTCTCATGCTAATTTATATTAAAATATGAACTTGCCTCAAAAACGAACAGCAATTTGTTCACTCCCACATGATATGTGTTTCCCCATGATCTTGTCACGGCTAAAACTAAGCATCAGTGATCGAGTGAAAGTTGTGCTAATTACTAAAGCAAAATCTCAATGGGCTTAATTCACAAAAAGTTATTTCGTTTGATATTTCTATTGTCCTATCATGAGACAAAATGATTATTTACCCTAACAGATTTAATAATGGTTTACTACTGATGAAGTTGGGCCATTATTTGAGCCGAAGCAACAGAAACCGGTCTAGTCTGGTCATAACGACCAAACAAAAAATAATCAATCCCGGCAATAAATTCGCTTTGAAAAAAATGCCTCTTTAAGCCTTTCGATGAAATCACGCTTGATGATTTCGGGCCTTTCCTTCAAATGTGCACTGAAGGTTCGTCGACTACCCATGTGACGTCAGATAGCGCACCGCCTACCCTTACTTGACTATAGTAAAATAGATGCAAAGGTGTCCTCTTCTGAAATAAGGAATCAAGAATGGGGGGATTTTACCCTCCTCATCTGGTCCCCTTTTCATATTTGAAAGAGAAACCAAATCTACACACTGTGGTGAAACTTTTATCAGATTTGACATTTATTCCTTGAGATATCAGTAAATGAAGTTACTTGATTTCTGTTTCAAAGTGAACTTGAGGGCAGAAGAGGTTATATCACTAACACATTGACAAGAAATGCTTTGTTTCCCTTTCCTTTTTACAGGCTGTTGTGAAGACCTTCCTCCCTGATCTCTCTGTGTTGAATGCAAAGTTTGTTAAGGTCTCATGACACTTATGCAATCACATTCTGGTAATATGGGATTGCTGAGAAGAAAATTGGATGTAAGTTTTAATGAGAAACAAAAGACTGTCCACTAATGTGAGGATATGAAGGCTGCGTGTTCACATCACGTCGGTTTCACCAATTTGTGGGATTAATTGATGATAAGTATCTTAATTACTCGAGACTAACCCCACAAGAGTCGCCACACTTCATCTCGGCGCTGAAGTCGAGCGGGATACCGGCCAGTTGGTCGGAAAGGCTTTGTCTGCTTGTTGGGTACCTTTCCGTTTAGTTAATTCTCTCTATAAACTTCTACTACATTAAAATACACTACTACGCCATTGTGCCTATCTGGCGCATGCATGTGCAACTATAAATAAAACATACTACGCAACATATACTGTACAAGCTATAACTAACAAAGCTTAAATCTTAATATGACTACGCCGCTAGGCCTGAGTTTGCTGGGTTTTTGGCCTGAGTGGCTGTAATACTACAGCCGCCAAAAACCAATAACCAACTTGCAGACCATTTAAATATATACACCAAATATTAAATACCGACGATTTCTGCAGCGACTGCGATGTAAAAAGTAAAGGTTTCTCCCAAGAGACAGCCTGGTCTTTCTCCTGCTAGTAGAAACAGCAAGTGTGCCTCGTTAACTCTAAATGCACATGCAAGCACAGTACACTAAGACTATATACAGGTGCACATACCAAGACTTTGCATAACAAATACTACTTAAGATTCCGCTGCGAGTGGCGGTGTATTTACAGCTAATATGTACAGCAGGTAAGCTTACTGAAACTTTCCTGAAATGAAATAGCGCCACTACAATATCATATGTGCTTGCTTCAGATTCACTTTTTGTTGAAAATGTGTCAACCTCTATTTGCTCATATCTTGAGAACCAAACATTACATTTCAATGCAAATTTTACCAAAGTGCTTAAAATAAATCCCCTCTTACAAATTTGTTGTAACCTTCATCCTTTCTTACAATGGAAGATACTGGCCCTGGTAAGAAGATACTGTACATTTCACATTGATGTACAGTTTTAAAGTTTGAAATGCAATTACAAAGTATGATTTTCTTCCTCTACATCTGTGAATCTGATCTTGAAAGTGTTTTTATTGATGAAATAAATGTGATAAAAGTACCATGGCTTTCAAAGGTATATGTACTAGCTCTTTTAAAAATGTTAATGTATTACACTTACTGTATTTCTCATAGGGTAAAGGAACTGGCATACAAACTTTACAAACTTTCAGACATATTTACATCATTAACAAACAATTCTCTCAAAATATATTTACCACCATGAGAAGAATTTCCTTCTCTTAAAAAAAATGAAGTGACACTTTACCTCCAGAATTTGTTTCACGTAGGGAGCAAATACCTTCAGTTATCTTGCATGATGGGAGGTTACCCATGGAGCTGTTGGAGGCCTGGCAAGTTACAGGTTGTGGTTGTGCAGTACAGGTGGGGTAGTGAGACAACCACCAGCTTCTGAAACATTTAAACATAGACAACAGTTGTAATGAAATGATAGATGTAGGAATTCCAATAATTAGATGGTCAGACTTTGTTGCTATTTTGGTTTGGCAGTGTATGTGATGTACTGACACACAATGAGTTACTTTCACATTGATGGTTCCACCTTGATAAAGCTTTACAGATGTTTCAACTGTCTACAGATGGAGGTATCATCTAGAGATGGATTGGCTACCATGATGAAACTTTCCTTTTGTTACATCCTCCTTCTATGCCTGGTTACCTCTTATCCCTTCAGGAAGGAAATGAAGCTCACTCTATACATACTTCATACAGTCAGGATTCACTTCTGGTTAATTGATTGACAGTATAAACAAATTACATTAAAATATACACAAAACGTTAACATTTGAGGTTAGCTTACAGGCCAGTGAAGCATGTGCTAATTGCTTTTCACCCACTGAGAACACAATGAAAGCATAAATCATCTCAGGACTGAGCTCATGTAACAAACTCAGAAACCAGTTACACCCCACACACAGCCTTTGGTCTACTGGGGTGTCTACTGTATGTTGCTTTCGAGAAGAAAGAACATCTGGGTGGGCATGGCTTGTATGCAGCTCCAAATAAAACTCAAATGAAATAGCTGTCAATATCAGAATTAGAGATTTCGTCCCCTTGAATGAAAGACAAAATTGCCTTCGCCTGCTTTAGGGATTATATCTCCAGATGTCACACTTTTGCAGTTAACTCACCTGCAGTGGACAACAAGTGGCTCGAAGCATAATGTCATAATTTTCGCAGTTATAGAAAATTATTTGCTACAACTGAACTTCATGGATAAGTTGACGTTAAAACGAATTTTAAACCAGAAAAATCGGTCCAGGTTTGGTGGAATTACAGAAATTTTTTAGCATGAAACCTGTAACAGAACAATGGTCAGTTCTTATCTTTCGTTCAGGGTAAATATTTGCACAGACTAAGCAAACAATCTCTTGTGGTTAAATGATGTCAAAAAATCGGCCAGTTCATTCCCTGGTCAGTCAGTTCGTTCCACCGTTCTTCAAGAGGACAGATTTTCTCATGAGCTCCCTGCTCAAATCCCAGGTGATAAGCACTTTATCATAAATACCTGAATATCTTGTAGGGGATATTTGCAGCAAAATAATTCAAACAATTTAGGGTTGTCAATTTCCGATCAATGAGTTAATCATTTAATCACACAATTCTTCAATTAATGAACAATTAATCCAAAAAGTGTTTCCATACAGGATTTCTCCAAAATTCTGCAAGTGTTCCTTGCAACATCTAGCATCCTAACGCAAATAAAGCCCTTAGATTTAACTAAATGCAAATTCTGAAAAACTTTATGCACAGAAGTATGTATTTAAAATTCATTGATAGTTTATATACTGTAGGTCTGTTTGGAACAATCTTGTTTTGAAACATTTGTGCAGAACACTTACACTTATCAAACTAGTAACAGACAACCATCATTTAAGGTAGAACTGGAAGTAAACAAGTTAGGCCTCTCCAGCTTCTCTAAGTTGCTCTGCATTAGTATAAGTCTTTACAAACGGTAACATAATGGGCTTTGGTCCATCTGCTAATTGCAGCAATTGTCTACATAACTCTCTCCTCTTGGACCCAGACAATTTTCCTACCGATCGCAACCACAACCTTGCACAAATATACCACAATGATGTGTTTCAATCTCCCTCCATTCCTTTCATTACATGAAATAACCCTTACTTAAACTGCCTACCATTAAACAGTCTAAAACCTGACTTTTGGGTTGTAACGTAAGTTGGGTTTTAATTGATGTTAAAACCCAAATATTTTTAGCCAATGCTTAATGGGTTTCATTATATTTTTTATTAATTTCAGGTTTGGAGTGGTTATAAATAGTAGGTGCAAACATCATGTAAAAACCCGACTTAACTGCACAAAAGTCGGTTTTAGACTGTTAAGTTGTAAGCAGTTTTTGTAAGGGCTTTTTCACTTAATGTTCTTTAAACTCTTCTTAAAAATGTCTATAATATACCTCTGATGACCTGACATGACCTCTGAGCTCCACCAAAAACAACATTTCAAATTTTTCCTCTCATTGCATTCTGTACTTTCATTTCTGGTGATCTCAAATGATCTTTGAACTTCATCATTAAAGATAGGCTTCTTCCTCTTAGGGCAACAATTAGAGTTCCCTGTAAAAGAATTGTCCATAGTCAAATTCATGTTTGATATTGTAAAGAGGAACATGTTCTATGTATTCTGGTGAAAGTGTCATTCATTTCCTATGTTTGGTTCTTGAGATATTAGTAATGGGAATTGACACATTTTCAACAAAAAGTCAACTCGAATCAGGCAGGTGTGATATCATGGATTCACTTTGTTGCCCGATGTTTTGTTTCTATTTATTTATAATTAAGCAACAATTTTACCCGACTAAAATTTGATGAGTTGATACTATAGGTGCATACTAAGCAATGGAATTTTAAAAACTTTGAAATGTACTGTACCTTAAGTAAAAAAATCCAAACATAAAATGAATTCTTAAAGTCCAACTCATTTTTTCATAATGAATACATTCTTGAGCCACATATAAAATGTTGAAATTTATTCACTCAAAAGAAATTAGTCCATTGTGCAAACCATTTGTGAATTTCTTGTTGTACATGGCTCATTTTCTGTTTTGTTTCCCTTTTAAAATTAAAAATTTTTATTACCTTGTACACTCCCTGTTTGTTTGCACAGAATGTTGCACTGCCTAGGGCTTCATTTATTTCATCAAGCCATGAGAACAAGAGCGCTAGTACAACAATGGCATCACAAATTATTGCACAATGCCACATTTTAATTTGAGTGTAAAAACTTCAACATTTTATATCTCAACTCAAGAATATGAAGATAGGAGTAAGACTGTTAGAATTCATTTTTCATGCTGTAAACTTGAATGACTTCACATATATACTGAAGATTACTGGGACACAGCATGCACTACTCAGCACGTAGGGCTATGCTGGAGTCAATGGGCAACTAGGTATTACAGGTATTAAGGAATTTCCAAATCTTGCATGTGCAGCTGGTAGGCTAGTCCACGTGCAAATAGGTCCACCTTCTCACAACATTACTACCATAAAATGATCTTTCCAGAATTGGTAAAAGACATCCAGATTTCCTTGGAAGTCCTACTTTTACTGCAGGTTCACAACACAGTGTTATGTTGATTTTTATTAAATTGCTCAGGATGTTCCGATTTCATGTATTTCTCACAATGATTTGCCACTTGTTCACTAATTTTCCTTCAAATTGTACCATTTTGCATCAACACACCCATCAAAACCAGCAGTATTTACAAAGGAGGGAGCAACCTTGAGACCCCTTTCCTACAGTAGTCTGATGACCCCCGTCCTCCTTTTCAGGCCTACATAAGTATTGTGGTCATGCGTTTTCTGGACCAATAAATGTCTGCAAATAACCTAGTCTAAATAAGCCCTCGAACAGAGCCGTGTGTTTGTTACATGGCCTAGGCTCATTCCTCTCACAGCACAGTCCTTGTGCAGAAAGCCTTCACAAACATATCCACTAGCCCGGGTGCCTGTGGAACATCATAGATTGTGTCCCCAAGTAACATAACATTCTAACCAATCTTCACAAAGATGATCTCTGGCACCGCATTTACCTTTCCACAAAAGATGTTCACAAAGCTTCATCAAAGAATGGCTGCATTTTCACTGCCAATTTTGACCGCAACAGAAAGTCAACACATTATGTTTTCGAGTTCTCGACAACTGTTCTCAGTAGAGGTCAATGGTCATGTGGGGAAATCTTGGCAAAACGGCATACTTCACCTGCGTAGCTGTCTTCCTAATCGTGTCTTTGATTCAGTAACAATAACAAGTGAATATTATTCAGAATACCGTGTAGACTCAAGTGTTTCTGTCACCTAGCAACTGAATTTCCCTTCCCATCATACACTTAAAGAAAATGGCTGCTACTAGTACAGGCGACAACCCCTTTTAACACTAGATATTGCCTTATATCTTGATCCAAATGATCCTTATTTGCAGTTTTTCTTGTGAGATCGCAACGAGAACGAATCTTTCATTCACTGTGTGGTATTAAAATTGAAAAAGTATCAAACTAGGTTGGTTACTTCATATTTTATGTGTCATGGCTCATTGGTATGTTGAGGGCTGTGTTGTGAGCCTGAGGAATGAGCCTAGGCCATGTACAAACACACAGTCCTGTTCGAGGGCTAAGTCTACATGAGAGTAACGTCAGGCTTCTCCAAAATTCATGTTCATGATAGTCTTTTATCTCTAACGCTTGGCCTAGAAAATGAAAACTGATAAATTAGGCAAAGGCCTAGGGCTAGGGTCCGTACTCCCAAAAAACTGGAGACTGAGTCAGTTAATAATCAAATAGCCAAACAGGTGGCTGTGCAGTTGAAGCTAGGCTAGAGTAGACCTAACCTGATCATAACATTATGTGTAACTTAAAATAGGCTTCCCAAATTTAAACATAATGTAACCTAAGGAAAATGGTGTGGTCTGTGAGCCAAACCAATACTAGACTCTTGCTGGATGACCTTGATCCCAGACAGGCATAGCCTAGGCTAAATATAAACAAATGTGGCATTGGCTAGCCTAATTTTCATCAAGTTTAGCAAGTTATCATGAGTCAATCACCATCATAAGTTGGTCACTGCCTTCTCAACGCCAACATGCCATACTGGAAAGTGGGGCCTTTCACAGAAAGATCTTTGGCGTACGGAAATGTACGCCAATATCGTGTACCCAGCTGTTACGAGGAAAATTACAACAGTTGGCATACAATTGCAACAATTGGTGTGGCGTATAATTCCAAACACCTCCATCTTGGCGTGATTCTTTGGCATATGGCAAATGTACTTTCCGGTGTGGCCAATATGCAGCATGAAGGCTAGGCTTAAGTGTGATTTGATTGCTATGGCAGGATAGCCTACAATGCATATTCTTCAAAAAACATCAAAAACAATTATTTGTCATCATTATTTTGATGTTTAAAGCAGTTATGGCCAGATTCTTAAGTTTCAGCAAAAACCTGAACCAAAAATTTGCAAAAATTACTAAAAACAATGACAAGAGTGTCTTTTTTGAAGTTCTAAATAAGAATTCTAATAGAACAGAGATTTTTCTGTATCATAAATTATTATCAATATTACTGTCAATTTTCATTGATTTTTAAAGCTGTTTTCATATTTTTTGGTGTGGAAGTTTGTTAAGTGATCGACTCATGATTAGCCCAGTAGCCTATGTATATGGTAAATTCAATAGCCCAGCCTAAGTCTAAAACAAGGGCTTATTTTTTGGGAACTACGCTAGACCTTAGGTTAACTTTTAGCCTCCCACACATGACATACAGCCTAGCCCACAAGAAAAGAACTTGTCCATAAAATTATCTGAGATTTTTAGCCTAGCCTGTAAAAATTTAGGCCTATAGGCCATGTCTGGCCTAGCCTAGCCTAACGTAAATCTTTACTAGGCCTAACGTTAAGGCTATTTGTTTACTTGTTACTAGCAAGCAGCATAGCCTTCCGGCAGATGGAATCAACTCTTCTAACTTTACGTGGAGTTCAATGAACAGTCATTTTGTTTCCTTTCAAAACGTTATATATGTCAAAACTGTCTGGGGACTTACTTACCTGTTACCTTGATGGCAGTGACATCCGACCTAATACAATAACAATGATTCAGAATTGTCCACAAATCGTTTGTCTCCTTTATCCATCTTGTTAATTGTATGACACATGCGCGGGGGTTAGACGGGATACCTTGCAGACGACACAACACAATGTACACACTTTTCACGAGCTAGTATGACGTCATGGGAATACCCTGGAAGCAGGATACGATTCCGGGAAATGTTTTACTAGATCTCACAGCGTGTGATCACGCACAAAGACACACTTTCGTGGTGTCAAATCTGTGTGAGCGCCATTAATTCCCACGGGCACGGCTGAGGTGTCATCTGTGATCACAAAGACAATATTTATGTGTCGGCTCCCTACATGGTGGGATACAAAGTCATCTTTCTCCAGCAAAAAGACGAGTCCTTGGTTTATTTGCTCGTTAATTTCCCTGTCTGTAAAACAAATGACCTAAGGTTATAATATTTGTCGAGACCGTTTCCAAGAAACAAGTAATCGGAAAAGAATAGCTAAGGTCGTAATTCTATCGTGCGCCACTTAGAAGCCCATGACTCTGACCTATCATCCATTTACTGAGTTAAACGTGAGTCATAGCATTAGTTTTCGAAACAGCTTAGCAGCAGCTAGTTGGTAGAACTCTCTGGTAGAACCAGGCACTTGGTATCAAACCTTCCGGCTCACGTATAGCCCATTGAGCATGACAGCCTCGATGAACGATAGTAACATCATGCAAGGTCCCTGGATAAATAGGGATATTATCTGCACTGTACATATGCAATTCACCAAAATGACCGGAACTCAATTCATGTATTTTTAAGTGTATTTCAAGTCAATAATTTGAAAACTAGGCGATATATTAAACAGCATGAAAAATGAATTCTAATAGTCTACTACTGCTGAATTCTGATAGTCTAACTCCCATCTTCATAGGACATTCTTGAGCCGAGGTGTAAAATGTTGAAATTTATTCACTTAAAACAAATTATCCCAATTGTTCCATACTTCGACATGACAACTTTGGTTGTAATCAATCACAACAACGTCTATTTTCATTCAAAATACATGATTTCTAAAATTTTGTGACGTCACAAATTGTGGGAATGTCACATAATGCACCAATTCATGCTCAAACCACGCAGTTTATACCAAAAATGTAAATTCAAATGAAACCAACTTTTCTTCGTCTTCGACACCTATGACACAAAGCTCTTAGAAGCACTTTTAGCCGAGTAAATTTTTGTGACTGCAAGTATAGTAAACCTCTGAATTATGCAAATTCGGAACTCTTTGGCCCATGGAAACAAATCCCTTAAATTTATGATTTTCCACCCTGAAAATGGGGTGTGCCCAATTAAAAAGTACCGGTAATCTCTATCTGTCAAGCAATATGAAAATCACGAACTTGGTTAAGTCATGCCTTTTACAGCAAACCGCGAATACTACATACAACAAAACCCTGAAAATACTCCCGCATTGTGACGCATTTGGGTGGTTTATTTCCATTTTTCGATATGCACCGCCCTATGTATTTTATTTTTCCATCAGCTTGTCCCGCTTTTGAAATCCTGGTTCTTATTAAACCGTTTCTAACTAAAATTATAGTACAGGCTATGTGAAGCCTGCTATCAAAACGAGTTCTTCTGTTTACCTGTTGTGTATATCAGGGGGCACCGACTCGGGGGGGGGGGGAAATCGCCCCACCAATGAAAATATTCGGGGGAAAATATCGTTCGGCCATCAATGATTTAGCCATACTGAAAAAACAGGTAAAATAAACAAATAAAATGTAGCATTGTAGTATTATATACAAATGACTTCAGGATTAAAGGTTACCGTAATTTAAGTTACTAATAATAATAATAATAATAATAATAATTTTTTTTTCCATCCATAATTTATTTCAACTTTTGCTCATTTTGCATTTAAAGAATAACTATTATACAAAACAAAAACTTCCATTATCTTAAACATAAAAAGAAAATCTTTCAGCACATATTAATACATGGATTTCGCCTAGATATTACAAAATGTATCCTTTAATTCATAATAAGTGAAGTATCTTTTACTGACATTTCTCATTGAAATATGCTTTTCGACCTCCAAAGCAAGTTTAAATTTATGCTCAAATTCGTATAACGTTGGCATTTTATTATTTTGCTTACAATGAAAAATGAAATATTTCAAATTATAAATAAAGAAGTTGTAGGGATGCTTTAGCAACTGGTTGAAACCAAAGAAGACATCTTCCTTCGAAAAAACAAAACATCTACCAAGAAACAGACTCTCAGCATCCAGCAAAAAGTCGGAAACAAAATGACAACTCCAAAATAAATGTTTGAAAGTCTCCTCATGAATTTTACAAAAAGAGCACAACGGACGTACAGTTCGATTCATTAGATTTAAGCGACTATTGATTCCCAAAATTCTATGTAAAAAACGAAATTGAAAGTACTGTAATTTAACGTCCCTCACCGAAAACCAGACATTAGAAAAGATAGTTGACCATTTACCCTGATCGAAGTTATAATCCCATTTCTGTAAAGCTGTTGGAGGGCTTAAAATTTCTTTGACTATACAACCATATGCCCATTGTGAGACACTTTTCTGAAAAACCAACTTATTAAGTAAATCCTCATTATGATTAAAAGAATAGTCTGTATTATGCATGTTTTGTTTCCACAAAGATGGAATGGCTGAAATTATCCCATTATACATGATAAAAGGAAAATTGCCCAGATTATGGACTTCCACAAATTCATTATAATGCATTGGCTTATTATCATTATTTAAAAAAATTATAAACATGATCGATTCCCTTAGAGTGCATAAACTGATAAAACACGGTGTTATTACCAACTTTTATATTTGGAGTTATTCCAAATTATCTCGTTTTCAAACTTGCTAGATGGTTCTTTAAAATTAAACATTGACCAACCTTTACAAATATCTTTTACAAACAAATTATTGATATTGGGAACATCGTGTTTACTAAAATTACATTGAAACAGAAATTCTTTTCCAAAATCATTCAAGTAATAATCCAGAAAAATCTTCCATGCACCATTATTATCGCTTAAATATCTTTTAATCCAAGTAATCTTAAGTCTGTGTATAAAGCTCTCCAAATGAATTACCTTTAAACCCCCTAAATGGATAGGGCTAATAATTGTCTGGCGTTTTACCTTGTCAGGCTTATCATTCCAAATAAAGTTGAATAAAATTGAATTCAGTTCTAAAATAAAACTACTGGGAGGATTTGGGAGGATCAGGAACAAAAAAATAATTTGCGAAATTGCAAATGTTTTGAATAAAATATTTCTACCAATTGGAGTGACATCTTTATGCTTCCATAAATTTAATGATCGTTTAAGTCGAGACAACTTTGGGGGAAATTCAATTGGAAGAGATCTTCCCTGTTACAAGTAAATGAGATTCCCAACAGGGTTACTGGGCCTTTTGACCAAGTGATAGGGAATTCATTGACAAAATATGGTTTCGAGTGGGTAAAAGGGCCAAGGGGGAAGAGGATAGTTTTATTAAAATTGATTTTTAACCCAGAAGCATTCCCAAAATCATTCATGACACGAAGAACCTCTCGGATAGAATCTGGGCTGTTATTTAAATAAATAGTAGTGTCGTCCGCATACTGAATTATTTTAATTTCATTATTTAAAATTTGCTGGCCTTTAATAATATTATTGGAATTAATTTTTTGAGCCAAGAATTCAACTGCAATAATAAATAAATACGGACTCAGAGGACATCCTTGTCTAACACCTCTCATTAACTTTTTTTTTTTTTGGTTTTATTTCTCCTTTATTACATTTCAATAAACTTGGTGTATATATATAATTTATACATGTCTTAATTTTGTTCTTTATGTTTACTTTACAATGAGCTTAAGTGGTACAACTACAAAGGTATTGAAAAAGTACAGAAAATTTTCAATGCCAAGGTGACACTGTCTTATAAGATAAAATAGAAAAAGACATGAAAAGCAGGGAACATGAAAAAGGGTCTTGTCAAAATAATTCATTTGATCAATGAGGAAAAAGAAACAATTAAAAAACCAATCACCAATCGTCAAGCTGCCACCTTCCCCAAAGAACAATTTGACTTCCAACCTCCATGTTAAAGTGTAAACAAATAGCAAAAGAATATATATATATATATATATATATATATATATATATATATATATATATATATATATATATATATATATATATATATATATACATATATATATATATATATATATATATATATACATAAATCGTTATCTGATATCGTTCCGTAATGGTACAAAATGGTATAGGGATAATGCAAAGAACCTTGTGTCCAAAAAGACTACAAATAACAGATTAAGTAAGAAATATGAGATCAAATAAACAGGCTTGGGCATAAAGAAAATGCTCTTTCCAGATCATTAAAATTTACTTTCTTTTTACCTTGAAATCTTTTTCTTTGCTCGACTTTTACTAAGAATTTAAATTTATGAAAAAAATGTCTATTAACGGTTTCTTGTTACTCAACTTACAATCAAAAATAAATTTCTTCATATGCATTGTTAGAAAATTGTTTGGGTGATTGGGGTGAGCATAGCAAAAGTAATAATCTTTCTTTGAAAAAAAAAGAACTGTTTCCTCAAAAACAAATTTTCAGCATCCAAAATAAAACTTGAGGTGAATCTATAGTCCCAGAACAGATGGTCTATGCTCTCAATTTCAGTTTCACAAAAGGTACAAAGGTGGTTATCTGTTTTACCCATCAAGGAAAGTAGTTTATTTGTTGGAAGGATTCTATGAAGGAACCTGAACTGAAAATAATGAAGGGTTGGGTCAGAGGTTGAGCACCAGGGGTGTTAAAAAAAGGTTCCCAATCCTCAGTTGAAATGTCGTCGAAAGTGGCTTACCATTTGGTACATGCTGTAGGCGTTTCAGTAACTTTGTTCAATAAAATATTTTATATCAATTGTGAACTACTATTTGTACACAGTATTTTTTTGAGTAACTCTTCATTAGCATTCGTTTTATTAACTTTAGCTTTATGAATAGATTGTCTCCAGTGAAGGGGTATACTCTGGACTAGACCCCAATATAAAGTGAAAGGTAAAGTATGAATGTTAAACTTAGTAATAAACGCTTCAAAAGCTAGGGGTCTACCGGTATCATCAAACAAATCACTAACGTACTGAACGTTCTTTTCAAATAACTTAGAATAAAATACAATTTTACCATTTACACGAATACTCGAATTATTCCATATATGTTGAATACCATAATCGCTCTGAGGATTTGAGTAAGAAGACATGACACCAAGCCTCCATAACCTGTCTTACAAAGGTATTATCAATATTTTTACGTCTCGTGGGCTGCAATTGCATTTAAAAAAATATTCCTTACCATAAATAATTAAATTAGAGTCAAAGAATAATTTCCATGGCCCATTCGTGGCATTTACATATCGATGAACCCAAGTACACTTAAGACTATTAATGAAAGTACCTATATGGGTAACTTTCAAGCCACCCTGACCGCTTGGATTAATCATAGAAGATCGTTTTATTTTATCAGGATTCCCTGCCCAAATAAAGTTAAAAATAGTAGCTTCCAGCTCTTTAATAAACGAAATTGGGGGGTTTGGAAGGACTAGCGACTAGCCCATATACGAAGGGTGCTTTTAAGCCGGGACAATTTAGGTTGGTAGTTAAGTCGAAATAAATCGTCCCCTCTGTGGGTGAAAACAATACCTAGCATATTAACGGGACCTAATGTTATTTTAAAATTGAAATCATTTACAAAAAATGGCCTTCTGTTAATGAAGGCGCCAAGCGGAAAAAGATAAGATTTGGAGCTATTAATGCTAAGACCAGATGCCCTCTTAAATCTTTCAAGAATGTCAATGGTTCCACAAAGGGATTTTCTTGTATGGTCTAAAATAAATGTGGTATCATCGGCATACTGGAGGATCTTATTTTCTGCAGCTCCTATGGTAATTCCCCTTATTTCTTTTGACTGATTTATTTTAAGAGAAAGAGTTTCGACACAAAGGATAAATAAATAGGGACTGAGGGGGCAACCCTGACGAACCCCTCTTTTAATGGAGAAAAAACCTGTGGAGGAGCCGTTATTCAGCACACAAGCATGTGCATTTTTATAAAAAGTACTAATCCAATTTTTAATACTTAAACCAAAATTAAAAAAATTAAGAGTTGCTCTCGTTAACTTAATAGACGAGTAATAATAATAATAATAATAATAATAATAATAATAATAATAATAATAATAATAATAATAATTTTTTTTTTTTTTTTTCCATCCATAATTTATTTCAACTTTTGCTCATTTTGCATGTAAAGAAAAACTATTATACAAAACAAAAACTTCCATTATCTTAAACATAAAAAGAAAATCTTTCAGCACATACTTAATACATGTATTTCATCTAGATATTACAAAATGTATCCTTTTTCGATTTTTGTATATATGTCATTGTTGAATTATGTTATTGCAAAGATTGAGATGAAGAAAATAAATTTCAAAAAAAAAATAATAATAATAATAATAATAATAATAATAATAATAATAATAATAATAATAATAATAATAATAATAATAATAATAATAATAATAATAATAATAATAATAATAATAATAATAATAATAATAATAATAATAATAATAATAATAATAATAATAATAATAATAATAATAATAATAATAATAATAATAATAATAATAATAATAATAATAATAATAATAATAATAATAATAATAATGATGATAATGATAATGATAATGATAATGATAATGATAATGATAATAATAATAATAATAATAATAATAATAATAATAATAATAATAATAATAATAATAATAATAATAATAATAATAATAATAATAATAATAATAATAATAATAATAATAATAATAATAATAATAATAATAATAATAATAATAATAATAATAATAATAATAATAATAATAATAATAATAATAATAATAATAATAATAATAATAATAATAATAATAATAATAATAATAATAATAATAATAATAATAATAATGGTTAGTAACAAACCACCCCACGTTTATCCCTGACCTGAATCTTTCGCTTCACCTTGGTCCCATTAAATTTCTTGGAATTACCTTTACTCATAATGGTGATGATTTGTATCGTTTAAATTATGTCACTAAATTATCTCGTCTTAAAAATATTTTAAACGTTTGGTCGAACAGAGATTTAACCCCAATAGGCAGAAATATTATTGTAAAATCTTTTGCTCTATCACAATTAGTGTACTTATTCCAAGTTCTTCCTAACCCCCCGGAGTCTTTCATAAATGAAGTTCAAACTGCAATTTTCGATTTTATTTGGTCAAAAAACCCTGACAAAGTCAGAAGAAGGTCAATGTACAATGATTATAGAAATGGTGGATTAAAAATTACTCATGTGAAAAGTTTCATTTATGCTTTAAAAATCTCCTGGGTAAAAAAATATTTAGACAGAGAAGATAGTATCTGGAAAATTTTTTTTCATCATCACTTAGCTCCCTTTGGTAAACAATTAATTTTTCAGTGTAATTTTACCTCTGCCGATATTACATCTGTAAATAATATTTTCATTAAGCAGGTTTGTCATGCTTGGAGCTCTTTACACTTTTATACACCCTTAAACAAGTATGGTAACCAAGTGCTTTGGAATAATCATTTTATAAAGGTCGACGGTAAAATTGTGTACAATAAAATGCTTTACAGAAATGGTGTTTATTATGTTAAGGACTTATTTGATGTTAATGGCAATTCTATTTCTTATGTCGATTTTTGTAATAAGTTTCGTACTACGCATTATCCCTTTACTATGTATTTTGGTCTCTTGGCCGCAATTCCAGCCGAGTGGAAAGTGAATCCCTTTACCATTGAAAACCCCGAGCCTTTGTTTAGCTCTGCTCTGAATTCTCCACGTTTCACGAATTTTTCTTATTGTAAGCTCATTAATAAAATCGTCTTACCCCCTAGATGCATTGTTAAATGGGATGCTACTTTTAGCTTCACCGAAGATGAAAGGCAGAAAATATTCATTATCCCCCGCAATACTCTTTCAGACAGTAAGCTTATCTATTTCCAATTCAGATTCCTACATAGAATTCTTGCCACCAACAAGTTGCTTTTTGCAATGAATAAAAAAGACTCTCCTAACTGTGAATTTTGTAAAACTGAGGTTGAAAGTATTGATCACCTTTTCTGGAGTTGTCCATATACGTCCTCCTTCTTATTAGACACTGAACAGTACCTGTTTGGCAGACAATTCATTCTAAGTAAATCCGATTTTTTCTTTGGTTATAAACTCCTTTTGCAGCATTCGTTCAATTTTGTTTTCCTGTATTGCAAATACTTCATTTACACTTGTAAACTTAATTCCACAATTCCCGATGTTTCAAGTTTTTATCATAAGCTCTTATTTACATTGAAAGTAGAAAGTTACATATGTTCCAAACCCACCTGTTCGCTTAAAAGAAAAAAGAAATTTAACGATATTGCTAATTCCCTTTCTTATCGGAATAATGTTATTTAGATGTTTTTTTTTTTTTTGTTTTGTCTTGTTTTTTTAATTGTTACCCTCCTCTTTTAGAGAGAAGTTACAATTGATCATTGACTGAAGTTCTCTTTTTGGTGTTTCCTTTTGTTTCACTTTACTTATGTACACCTACATGATTTTGAAAACATGTGATAATGCATCCTTTTATTCTTTACTGTAATAAAACTGAGCGTGATTTTTGCATCGTGGTCAAGTAATTCTGCTTATTTATCAAAGGTGTAAATACTGTATTTAGTTACTGCAACCAGATTATGGCATTATATTGTTTGAACATTGGTATGATACGTATCCAAACATTATTGTATATAACAATAGAACACCACAATGTTCGGTACATATGTTTGTAAATATTGTAAATAAGGAACTTCGGAAATCAATACAGATTGGACGGGGAAAAAAATAATAATAATAATAATAATAATAATAATAATTATAATTATAATGTATCTCTGTTTTGTATATATTCCCACCAATAAGAAAGTGCCCCCTGTCCTATATGTACAATTTTTGTAGTACTGAGTCCACAGATCTTCTCAACTGGCACAACTAGTTAAGCATGTACTGTGAGTCTTTTGATTACACATTTGTATCTTGTATGCTCACCCTGAAACAATCAACCGAGGTTGTGAAGTTGATGAGGATGAGTTCATAGACTGGGTTGTGCACGGGAGGGGCTTAAGTAAGTAGATTGGCAGAATTGGATCCCTTTAGCGGGGTGAGAGGATTAGGCCTTAAAAAGAAGGTTTTAAGGTCATAACAAGTTTTGAAATGTTAGAAGGGAATTTATTCTTAGCATTTTGGTGAAATTTGCTTTAAAATCCGATATGTCGTTCTCAAGATATAAGCATGTAAAGTTGAGACATTTTCAACAAAATGTGAACTTGGAGCAACCACATATGACATCACATTCTCAAATTAGTAGACAGTCTTATGTTTCTCTTTAAAATTCATAGCCAATTTTCTTCCTAGCAATCCCATATTATCAGAATGTGATTGCATAAGTGGTATGAGACTTTTACGAACTTTGCATCCCCCACAGGGAGTTCCTATTCCTATTAACTTCAAGGTCATCACAACAGTCTAAAAACAAAGTGAAACAAAGGGAAACAAAGAATTACTTGTCAACTTGAGGAAGTGATATAACCTCTGCTGCCTAAAGTTCATTTTGGAAGGGAAATCTAGGAATTATACTTACTGATATCTCGAGGAATACAAGTCCAATTTGAATGGAAGTTTCACCACACTGTGTAGCTTTGGTTCCTCCTTCAATGTGAAAATAAAATTTTGACTTAAACTTCCCTTTTAATAATAACAAATAGTCAATAATCAGGCAATGCAAGAGTACGGACTACTTACAGAGGTCATAAGTAAGTTGAATGTTAAGATGAAAGGGGTCCTTCACGGTCGGTTACTTATATCGTTTACCAACAACTGAACTAGGATTGTCAGTATATTCATTCTATCAAACTTACCAATCTAAAAAATGAAGGAATGAAGAAACCAAACCGGCCCTGTCCCAATTCTTAGTATTTGGTCTACTGGTGGCACTGGTGTAGCTAGACATTCTCCAGGGGGCAAGCACCCAAATTTTCCAATTTTTTTAAGTGTGAACACCATTTCCCAGAGAATGTAATCTTCGCGCGCAGTGGCGTAGCCAAGGGGGGCCCCAGATTTTCTTCAGGCCCCCAGATTTTTTGCGTCTTGATAAAGTGATTGAGAAAAAATAAAACATTTGAACGGAAATAAACTTTGAAGTATTTCCTTCATAAACAGTAAGTAATGAAAATGTGTAACAATTAGGAAAACATGCATGAATACTTGTAAAACACATTTTGTGCGTATGAAATCAAGTAATAACTTCATAATGCCTACTTCACTAAATTAGATACCGTATATAACCTGCACTGTCGTTTTCATTCATTGCATTTCACTTCGAAGATGAAACGAACGTCTCGACGACAAACTCGAATGTGACTTTGTTAGGTTAAGACCCTTTCTGCCTTTCGGATGGCTGGCTTATTTACTGAAAACAATGCAATCATACACTGGAGACCATTTTTACACGACCATTCCTATACTTTATCATACACAAAATATGCTGTAAGGGTAAGGTACTGCCTTCAAATAATTCTTCCATGCCATCCTCAACAAGTAGGCATATATGTTGTGCCTCACTACCGCCCATGACAAGTGCCGCTGTGGAACGATTTTTTCGACAATTTTCCTTTTTACTAGTTGACACTGGCTCTTCGGGCGGATTTTTAAAATGTCCAGATTTTATGTTTCCCACATGATCCCTACTTCTGCTTTGCGGTTTGAATATTTTGAGAGATTTACTCGTAGTATTTTAATTTTGACCACCAGATGTTTACTTTTTGCAAGAAACACATAGCATTCAGTCTGATGAAAACTTTTGGAAAAATGAATGGGGTGGTGAAATTCTTTTCAGCCACGGCTCTTCAACAAGCCGCGGGGTTTGTATATTGTTTCATCCAACATTAAATTACACTGTTCATAAAAATGACAACAGTGACGACGGTAGATTTCTTATTACTGAAGTAACTATTAAGCAGAAGTTGCTGACATTGGTTTGTTTGTATGGTCCTAATCAAGATAGTTCTAACTTCTTTGAATATCTCTTTCATAAATTGACAAATTGTAATCATGATTCACTTTTTATTGGCGGGGATTTTAATTTTGTTTTTAATTTGGACAACGATAAGGTAGGAGGTAACCCTCGCACAAATTTCCATGCCAGAGATAAATGCATCCAAATTATGTCGTCCCTGGATCTTGTAGATATATGGCGTGAAAGGAATCCCCATCAGAAGAGTTTTACATGGTCTTCTAATATAACTGATGGTTTGCATTGCAGGTTAGACTTTTTCTTATTTCAAGAAACCTCATTCATTCTGTATTAAAAAATGATTTCATGTACGGTCTAAACTCTGACCACTCAGTAGTTAATTTAGATGTTAAACTTCATAGTGAAAAACGGGGTCCAGGTTTTTGGAAGTTCAACAATTCTTTGTTAAACGATGAGGTCTATATCGATATGATTAATGGTGTTATTTTAGATGTGACCCAGCAACATAGTAGTTTGAATCCTAGCATAAAATGGGAGTATGTTAAGTATGCTATCCGTAAGACCACTATTAAATACAGTAAATTGAAGGCAAGAGAAAGAAAGAAAAAGGAGCAGAACCGTTTACATGAAATTGCTCGTCTTGCACAAAGATGCTACTTTTTGAATTCAGAAAATGACACATATCTTTTGAGGCAAGCCAGAAACAATTTACAACACATTTATGACTACAAGTTGAAAGGAATAATAATTCGTTCGAGAGCACGCTGGGTTGAAGAAGGGGAAAAGGCTACAAAATATTTTTTAAATCTGGAAAACCGACATAGTAGTTACAACGTAATTAGGAAATTAAAATCCAAAGATGGTATTGATGTGTATGAAAATTCTGACATTGTTAATGTTTTATCAGATTTTTATCATTCGTTATACACGCATGAATATTGTAATCCGAATTTAATCCTAGGCGACATTCGTTGTACTAATCCTCTTACAATAGAGCAAGCTGAAAGTTGTGATGGGAAACTTAATTTAAAAGAGTGCTGGGATGCCTTGAATTCCTTTGGTAAAGAAAAGAGTCCAGGTAGTGACGGGCTCTCTGCCGAATTTTATAAAGCTTTCTGGCCTAGTATCGGAAATCTGGTGTGCAACTCCTTAAATTATGCATTTGATAATGTTAGGTTGTCTGATGAGCAAGGACGGAGTATAATTTCACTTATACCGAAACCTAACAAAGATCATACGCTAGTTAAGAACTATCGTCCCATCTCTTTATTAAATATTGACTACAAAGTTGCTGCTAAGGTTTTGGCCACTAGAGTAAAGAAAGTTTTGGCCCACATAATAAATCCGAACCAAACTGGTTTTATAAAGAATAGATTTATCGGTGAGAATATTCGGTTTGTTCTAGACGCTATTGATTACTGTAAAGACCTTGAAATACCTGGCTTTCTCCTCCTGGTGGATTTCGAGAAAGCGTTTGACCGCCTAGAATGGAATTTTATAATAAATTGTCTGACTTTCTTTAATTTTAATGACGCCTTTATTAGATGGATACGTACCCTGTATTCAAATGCTTCTGCATGTGTAAGTAACAACGGATTTTCCTCAGCCTTTTTCCAGATTTCTAGAGGGGTTAGACAGGGCTGCCCTTTAAGTCCCTATATTTTTATTATTTGCGCTGAAATTCTAGCCCTCCGCATTAATAGTTCTCCAATCATTAAAGGGCTTAATATTTTAGAACAGGAAATCAAAATTCTGCAGTATGCAGATGACACCACTATTTTTGTTGACGGTACCAGTCAAAGTTTAAGGGAAATTGTTAATGTTTTCCATTCACTTGAAATATCTTCTGGGTTAAAAGTAAACTACGAAAAGACAAACATTTTTCCACTTGGACCGCTTGCTGGAAGAAAACCATGCTTTCTCGCTGACTTTGATTTCAATTGGACACAGGGACCAGTTACTGTATTGGGCATCACTTTTGATGATCAAAGAGATAATCTCTTCTATTTGAATTACTCCCCTAAATTGTCTCGCCTCAAAAACCTATTACATTTATGGTCATCGAGAGACTTAACTACTATTGGGCGTATAACAATTGTTAAAACTTTAGGGCTCTCACAACTGGTTTTTCTTTTCCAAGTTCTACCTGACCCACCAGAAGCTTTTGTAAAAAAGCTGGAGTCTATTATTTACCAATTTATTTGGGCAGGCAAACCAGATAAGATTAAGCGTAAGACTCTAGTTGGAACTATTGATCAGGGCGGATTGAAGGCGCCGGACATTAAGTGTTTTATTCAAAGTCTTAAATGTACCTGGGTCAAAAGATACATTGAAGGTGCTCCAGCTAATTGGAAAGTTTTCTTTGACTTTTATCTTCAACAATATGGAAAGGTTTTACTGTTTTCCTGTAATTTTCAAGCTAGAGATATTTCTGTGGGTAATCCCTTTTTGGATGATGTATGTAGAGCATGGTCTAGTTACACTTATCTAAATCCTACTAATGAATTCAAACATCAGATTATTTGGAATAATTCTTTGATCAAAGTTAATGGAAAAGTTGTCTTCTATAATTTCATGCATGATAAGGGTGTCTTAAAGATCGTCGATCTACTTGATGAAAATCATAATCCATTATCTGTGTCAGATTTTAAGCAAAAGTTTTCAATCGGAGACTTCCCGTTCACCTTATACTATGGCATTATCTCAGCTATACCCACGGCTTGGAAAAACCATTTTTCAGAGGAAAGCAGTGATCGGCTAGATAATATTTATGTGAACCATATTGCTCTAGAGCAAAGCGTGTCGCGTCATGTTTACATGTCTCTTATAAAAAAAATCAGTGAACCTCCAACTTCTATTCAAAAATGGAACGCTTCTATGGAGCTCGATGATTCTCAATGGCAAACGGTGTTTCGTAGCCCGTTTGCCTCATGTTCTGAGAGCAAAATCCAAAATCCTTTTCTTCCAATTTCGATTTTTCCACCGAATACTGGGAACAAATCTTTTACTCTCCCGTATGAATATTACTGAGAATGCTAGGTGTACTTTCTGTGGGTCTCAAGATGAAACTTTGGAGCATTTATTTTGGGAATGTCGTATTACTTCCTCTTTTATTTTAGATGTTGAGCATTGATGTATTTTTGGAAGACAATTTGTGTTAACAAAACAGGATTTATTTTTCGGGTACAAACTTCTCGTACGTCACCCCTATAACTTTTTTATTTTGCATTTTAAATATTATATATTTAACTCGAAATTAAATCAAGTTGTACATCATGTAAATCAATTTTTGAGTAAATTTAAGTTTGCTTTGGAAGTTGAAAAATATCTTGAAAGGTCAAAAAGGCGAAGAAAAATTTCCTATGATGATTTATACATTTCATTCCGTAATTGCCCTCAATTATTTCAATAATGCTATTATTTTGATACTGTTTATTTCTGTGTTTATAATGCTTGATGAGTATAAACTTGAAATTGAATAAAAGAGATGGAAAAAAAAAAAAAAAGTTTAAATACGCCAACTAATTTCAAAAGAAATATTAACACGGTACCGTATATGTCAAATATTTATTATGCAATCATAGTGTACAATATTTATACATTGACTGGTATATGTTATGTAAATAAAATGTATACAGTTCAATGCTTTCAAAACAAATGAACATGAGAGGACAATAAAGATAGAGCAAAAAAATAAAAAAAAATAAAAAATAAAAAAAAAAAATTTTAATTTTGACCACGTAATATACCGATGACTGAACAAATACTGCACCGTTTTGCATCTACACACCACTGGAAACCGGAAAATTGTTTCTTTGATACTATGCATGATATGGAGCAGATGTTCATGAGCAGGACTGGGCTCCCAGCCAGTCTGGTGTAAGACAGAGGCTGCTGATTATCAGCTTGCAGCCGATGTTACTTTTTTGCTCGACCAGATTCTGCAATCCGTGAATTAGGGTACAATATATCCTTAGGAACTACCTCCAAACAGAAAAATAAAAATACACAAATCAATGTGTCTGGTAATTTTCATGCACCAGTAATGGGTAATTTAGTGACTATTTTCGCCTTTTCCTCTCACAGTGCAGTCTAATGGGCACAGCAAGCGATCAACATAGGGTGTTTGCCGTACCTCATTCGCTGGCGCCGGGCATTATAAAATATTATTTTCACCAAAATTCATCGTCGGTATGTTGCAAAAATAACAGATTATGGGGCCTTGGCACAACAGTCTAGCCACGAGTATTATAGATATATATATGTCAAGGCTGAATGGCTAGTTTACCACGCACTTGAAGCCAATAGACAGACCCTATACCCTACTTGTAAAACCAAGATGGGCGACTGCAAACAAAGGTTACCGGAAAACAAAACTGTTGGAAATGGTCCTCAGATATGAACCCATGGTGGTTCCTATAAATAAAGTCATCTGCGCTCTGTGGTGGGCCCGCAACATTCAACAAACAAATTGACTAATGCTTTCATGTTCTCACGTACACGCAAACTGAGCGGATCTTCACCTCATGTGATGTCAAGCCCTGGTCATGTGACATTATCATCAATCAATCCGTTTAATTCCCAGCCACATGGCTGACAGCGTGAATTTTACTAACCCCACGTCATTTCCCATCAAATGAACTTGTGGAGGTCGTAGACCGTTTTCGTGAACTTACTCAACCTCAGTGAACCTGATTTACTTCTAATATTTACATCAAAAACTTGCAACTCGCATGTTGATCAAGGTTAGATGCATGAATAACGACTTTAGACGTAGCATAAAATTGGCAATTTTGGCATCATTTCGTATTTATTGTTTTACTATCTTTTTTTATTTTTTCAATTTATTTCCTTTTTGTTTTCTTGAAAGAACTCAGACGACAGGACGATCTCTCTTATTTGCATTTATCAATCATCATGAAATTAATTATTATGAAGAAGTGTCAATAGATCTTAAGTTAAAATGGCGTCACCCAAATTTGGATTAGTGGTACACAGTAACCATTATCACTAGCAAATGGAGTGAAAAGTAGAAATTCACTCCATCAGTGTTAACTCACTCAAAAAAACAGTAAAATTCACTCCAACAGTCCAACTAGACTGTAACTACTCCAAGAAAAGTAAAAAATCACTATTTCAGATAAGTAGTCCCTGGCGGGACTCCATCAAGATCAAGTGAAACTTTGTTCTTTCTGAGTGAATTTTACTCTTTTTAACTAACACACTTCGAGGTGGCATTTAAAAAGGCTCATTGAGTTGATATCGATAACTTAATGAGGGTCTCAAAGAGTCACTTCCACACAGCAATGCTTATAGTTAGCATAACTAGTCAAGTTTCTAGTCCAAAAGTCACAGAAAATGTTAAAAGTTTGACTGTTTTAGTGTCCTGACTTGTAAGGGTTTTGTACATAATTTGAAAAAGTGTCTGGTCACGAATTGCTGAAAACCGACTTGAACCGTTAAGTACTCACTCATAAAACAGTTATTTGTATGTAGGGTATGCGGATTGTCTAAGATGGACCATTTGCCCTCGGTACGTGAAGAAAACTTAACAGGTTTGGAAAAATTTTGTTGAATTTCATGAACCAACTCAATGAGCCGCTTTAAGTGGAAGCATCTAGTCCAGGAATTTCACTTGGCACCGCTGGACTAAAACATTTCCGTTTATCATTTTGGTTCATCACAGTTCACTACTATCAGGCTATATGTGTACAAAGTCTCCCATAGAGTTACATGGTAGGAACAGTGGCTAGGAAAACGTCCAGGGAGAATGAAGAGATGGTTACTTTGTGCACCAGTTAAAATGTACACCTGTCGAGAATGAAGACATTAAGGCTCCCTGTTCCAAGAAATGAACTTCAAAACCACCCCAAACAAATAAAATTTGACTGAAGGCACCATCGATTCCGCCCCATGATGTGTGTCGTGTCGTGAATGCAACGTTTGTTTTTATTCTACGAGGTAAAGTCAGTAGAGTTCATTTGTGAACTGATGACGACAGTTTATCGACTTCATTGACTTTGAGAATAAACTGTGGCCCATGATATTTACTTCATTGTTAGAAAATGAATTTACCAGGATTATATTAACAATATCCAATGTTGCAGTGTGAGTACGGGACAATGAGTACCAGTAGGCCTACCGGTACGTGTACAAGGTTATAAGTACGGGTACGGGTATCAGGTCATGAGGGTGCAAGTACGGAATCTTGTATTCGAGTACGGATATGAGTACGGGTACTACAACACTGACAGTATGCGATTTAACTATGCGATTTAACAACTTTCTTTATCATGGTACGACACTGCACTTACTGTGGGAGAAAGGCGTTCTTTGGTTTCAAGTTGAATTAGATTTGGTTTCTCAGAGTTTTGAGTCACACCTCTACAAACTTCTGGTTTTATGTTACGGTGCCCCCTGCCCCCTTTGCAGTTGCATGCCATTGGTGGAGGGAAGACTGGAGAGAGTGATCAGGGCAGTGAGTATGCCTCGAGCGGATAAGTTGCCGCAGGGACGGTTGCTACAGGGACTTAAGCTCCCAGAACACTTTTTCTGTTATGAGCACTTAAGGCGGCCTTAATTGAGCCATTCTTCTCCTGATCGCAGGTTGGGTAGCTTCAATAAGTACCCCCAATTCTGAATTATGTAGTTCCTCGACGCCTGGGATATCCTGATAACCCCCCAATCTATTTTTATCTAAAGATTCCTCGAGCGGTCCCATATCTTCGGATAGTGGTAGGACACTATCCTTAGTTACAGAGGCTCTATAAAAGGCAGGCGCTGTTATAGTTACGGCTCTGTCTCGGTGAAAATCCTTTCGGAGGAACTTTTCAGATGGGGTGTAACGGTAATGGTTGTTTAGGGCCCTGTCCAGGAATCCTTTAGTTGGGAAAATGAAACCCTTAGAGAATGAACTCCACACCTAACCGTACCGTTCTTTAGTTGGGTACAGAAAGACATCAACTCTGGCTAACATCAGTTTGGCAAATTTACGTCGTGTGATATGCACTATCTAGCCTCAGTTTTTAATTATTTTCAGTAAATTATTTGCCAAGTTGTGTAGGATACTCGGTTAGTTGATGAGGTAATTTTCATGACATTTTGCAGGTAGACAAATGCGTCTTTCTAAATCGACCTCTCTATTTCCATACCGACTTCATCAATGAGACTTTATTTACTGATATGAAAGTTGGACATACCAATTCATCGTGTCTCTTTGCACGTTAAAGTTTCACTAAAGTAGCTAATGTTTAGTCTTGTGTAGGTGTTGTGGGCGTAAAGTAGTAATTATCTTGTAAATTGGGGTATGGTGATAACCCTGATTTTGGTGACAATTTTTACAATTTACAATACTTGTTTCAACAATATACCGGGATATGTTTACAACATTGTAACGTCGGCAGACGACTATTAAGGGCAATGTAAAACCCATTTATGCCCGGTTCAGTGATAGTAAACTGCTATTATGCTGAGCCTGGAAAGGAAAAAGAAGTCTTGAGAACTGATGTAAAAGAGTTTTATAAAAGTTGTCTTTATATAAGTGCGTACATTTAAGTACAAATGGTAAAATTAAAGCCCAAAGTTGAACTCCTCTGCAGTAATCAGTATCATTTACTTTTTATAAATGTTGTTACGTCACCACGTTTTGTGAATAAGTGTCTGTTTTAATTTGGTAAACTATAGGAAATAATAAAGCCAACCATCCATAATTGCTTTTGCAATTTAGGAACTTGATCAAAAGAAACTAGTCAAAAAATACTTTGGTGACTTTGATTTATTGTACCCCTGGTATTTCGCATGACATCACAGCCTTGATTCAGGACAAATGCTGGAAAACTTTTAAGGGCATGAGCAGTCATCCCAAATTGAAATAGTGTAGTAGACTGTCCAGTTTCATGATTGGCTGTTGGGAATCATGTGACAAAATTTACCAGAAATAACTGCTTGGTTTACCTTGAATATTCTATAGTAAAGTCATAAAATGTAACTAAAGATACTTTGAAGAGAAATAAGATGAAAATTGAGTTATTTAGCTTTTTCTCGAAAGTAAGTTTGGGGACTGCTCTTTACCTTTAAATGTAAATATCTTAATAAACGACAGATTTCCTTTTTCAGTTTGCGATATATCTTCTTAAATTCTTTTTCATTAATAGTCTCCGTTTGTAATGTATCACTTATTCATACATTAACTAAGCTACTTAAATACCGGTAATAAATTTTGAAGTGAACCTTTGAAGAAAGTCATGTAGAAACATGACGTTCACTTTGAAAGTAATACTCGAAAATAAAGATGTCACAGGTTTTCAAAGACACGGGTTATTTGAGGTCACAAGGAGGCTCAGAAAATTAAACTTGCAAAGATATGTTACTTACACCCTCTATCAGACAAGGGCTTAGAATCCCAGCTACGGAGATTGGGAACTCAGTGCAATATCATTCAAAACATTTCGGGTAGTTACTGTGAACCAACGAGAATATTGTTATGGTAGTTGTTCGTTTGGGTGGTCTTTTACCAGGAAAGCTAAATTAAAAATCCTTTAAAACAACAGAAACATTTCTCAAAAATTCTCGTTTTCTCCTGGTATTTTTTTTTATTTAATGTCAGCCAGTGTCATGTAATCAATGCTTATATTAGCCTCGACATTTCTTAATGAATATGAAAAGTTAAAAAAAAAAAAACATGCAACAGCTCAAACAATCTGTGCTCAGGGCCTTCAACTTGCCGAACACAGCGGTAGGAAGAGACACCTTCACCGCAGCTCGGTTAGTATTCAAGATATGGGCATCTTTCAGTCAAGGAGGAAAAATCCATTTTGACACCTTAAGAACATTGAAGAAGTGTTTTGGAGCATTTTCTGTAATTATATCACAGTACTATAGTTTTATCTCTCATATCGAGAACATCATATTCGTGCCAAGCACAGGTCAAACGACGTTTCGACTTCGATTGCACAGTTTCCAACCAATTGCTTTAAGTTGAGACGGACACGGCATTTTTTCCAGTTGTGGTTCACTAGCTTGTTTTTCCTACTCCATTGCTTATGCTGAGCACCAAGCACAATTGCAGTATAGGTTTAACTTTTAAAGGCAGTGTGACATGAAAATGACAAAATTGGGTATTTGATGTTCAAAGGATTAAAAACCATGAAAATAGCCACAATTTTCATCACAATCCATCAAAAATTGACCATTTTACAGGAATATTTCTAATTTTCACTTAGTCGTTAATAGGTATGAGCTCAATATGCAAATCTTGTGATGTCATGGGAGGGACATACCATATATGGCTAATGTTATCCATTATTTTTACAATCTTCATTTCAAGGACAGTTGTAACTGCTTTTGTTTGCCCTGATGGTTTTATTTTGAAAGTTAAATTTGTGTCCTTGAAAGTCATCAGTAACGGTTACCAAACCACAAACTATCTGATGAGTTATTAAGAGATAATTAATATAGGATTAAGAAAAGAAATGTCAACACTATGCAACACTCCATCTCATTTTTTTTTTTTTTTTTTTTTTGCATAAGCATCAAGTTTCTTTAGAAACATTCGAATTTTGAAGAGGTTTATCTGGAGAACCGTAAACAGGTAAAAGATATTGAAATAATTCCAACGGAGTTTTCCTCAGAACAGTTCACTCCGTAACTGCCAAGTGAAGTCAGGACATTTTGCTGACGTGTCACTTTACCTTTAAGGCTTCGGTATGTCCCGGCCAGGATTCAAACTCCAGACCTCCCGACTGCAGTGTACTGAAGGGTGTTACTACAGTACTAACGTTAGATATTTTTCGGGTTGAATAATAAAACGATTTCAGATGCCATCAATCGAAATGCAACGACCAGCACTTATAAATAAAAGGGTAAATTCAGTTACTATAGAGTAAAAAGTGTAAATTCACTCCATTAGGGTGTTAATTCACTCCAAGAAGAGTGAAATTAAGTTACTCCAAACAGGATGAGTTTCACTTCAAGAAAATTCAGTCTTTAACGAGTGCTTCTCTATGGATCACTCTTGTTTTAGAGTGGTCCCTGCAGGCACTGCTCCATCAAGAAGGTCACTTTGCTCCTTTGGAGTGAATGTCACTCTTCTTGGAGTGAATTTCAACTCTTCTTGTGGTGAGTTTCCCCTTTTTTGTAGTGAACTTTATAACCTTCATTCTTCTCGCCAGTGAAATTTCACTCTTTTTATTTTCTAATTGAACGGATGAGAGTTGTCTGCGAGAGAAAAAAATTATCAAAGATGGAACAACTTTTGAGTCTGAAGTAAGGCATTGATACATTTGGACTAACGTTAACGTGTCAAACAAACAAGTCAAAAAGAAAAATTAAAAATAAGATAAGAGCATGGAAAATGAATTCTAACAGTCTTCATAGGACATTCCTGAGCTGAGATGTAAAATGTTGAAGTTTATTCGCTCCATTTCAAATGTTAAACTGTGCAACAACGTGTCATATAATTGTTGTACTACTCAAAGTACAGTCTTTGTATTTCTTTGTTTGTTTGTTTGTTTTTTGGAAAGTTACTGCAACTTGTAATAAGGCACGAAAGAACTCTTACTCTTATGGGGTGATGTAGTAAATGCTCCACCGGACGGAAGGCCGATCAAAAACTCCGGTTGCCTGGATTTCTAGAAGCCAGACATTTTTCTGACCATTTTTCAATTCAGTTCCGGTTTCTCAACTTGCAGCTTATGACGTTACACTGCATGAATGATGTAAACTCCTTTCACAACATCATTTTTTCTTGCAAAATTGAAGCGTTTGTTTCCTTGGCCTCCTTTTCACTTTCGTACCAATTACATGAGTGCATCCGTCGGAAGGATTCCCACAGCATTTCGGAGAAATTAAATTTTAATCCTTTCTGATCGTCAATCTGTGTCCTGCTTTAGTGGTTGTAGTCTTTCCTGTGTTGAAATTTGCTATGCAATTCTTCAAAATTTTAACGTCTTCGAGAAAATACAAAGGATGTTCTCCGTGTATAAAGCAACCAGCACGGTTCTAAACATAGGTTTGGGAATTTCCCAATCTCTGAAGTTATGAACCATTACGTGACCCTATGTGGTGTGACGTAAGCGACATTGTGACACCTGTTGTACTTTTTTTTGACAAATCCGTATCAACAACAGAGTTGCTCTTTTTTTGTACATTTCCTCTCATGTATTAACTAACGCCTGTGTGACGGACGTACCAACACGTAAGCTACATCTGATGTGTAAACTGTGAAAAACATTTAAACGTGACTCACCTTTGTTTACTCCAAGCGGTACTTCTATCGTTTCCTATGGTATTAAGAACTGAGGAAGAGTGAAGGATGTAAAAGGCCGCGGGGAGAAGACAAGACACTTGGAAGAGCGGATGGGGTTCCAGGAACGATTCAGGGTTTTGTGCCATTTTATGTGCGTTGAAGGGCGGGTTTCGTACACAAAGAAGCTGAAGATATTACATCGTATTTTATGTTGATCAGGGAGTTATTAGAGACTCGATTTGTTAGTTACACAAAGTTTAGATGGAGTGTAATGCAGAGATATGTGTGAGATTTGTTTAGAACAGAAAAAATTAAGGTAAATTCATATGCATGTTCATTTTATTTTGCTTTGAACTCGGCAGTTGCATTTTCAAAATAACGTGCATTTTTTAAATGGGCCTATAGGATAACCGGCAGACCATCAGGTCCTTCTGCAAAATATTAGGTGGAAGAAAAACTATGGCGACCATGGTTATAGGCGCACAAAAATGGCTAAGGGGTTGTATACAGCTTTGAGCTGTTCGGACATATATCCACTCCGAAGTACCAGACGCTCTGTCATCTTTAGTAAAGAGGTGACCTTGTTGTCCTTTGTTACTTACGGTAGCTCCTTTAGGGGCAGAATTACGTTGGGAGTTAAGTTTGGTTTCCATTTGAATCTTCTTCAAAAACTGAGTTGAGGAGACTTTGGTAGAGAAAGTATTATTTGGCTCTTTTACTACGGATTGAAACTTGAAAGTATGACATTTAACCCTCCTTCTCCCCACTCATTCCCACCTAGAGCATAGGAATCATTTGTCATGGTAACTGCAGATATAGCCTAGACAAAAGGGGCGCAGCAGCAAGAGGGGGTCCCCCCCCCCCAAAAAAAAAAAAAAAAAAAAAATTCCACAACTACACCTTCAAGGTTAATCTAATCAAAGTCGAAAATCTCGGAACCATTCAGTTTGCATCTATCATCTCTCCCAGACCGTTGAACTCCCACTGTGATGGGCCCCTCCACCTCCGATTGGTTAGTTAGTTCGGTTCCTGTTTGTAGACCAAGCTTACATACTTAATGTTACTCTTAATGTTATATACTGCGTAACTACAAGCATGGAGCTGTCACCATTGAATACAACGGTGACTATAGGACATTGGCCCAAGTGGGTTGCTCGCTAACAAAAAAAAAAAAAAAAAAACGGCACACGCCACAAACTTAGTGGTTTGTTGTGAGAACGTGTCTAACAAGCCACATTCTAGCAAAGGTAAGCCGCAGCGATGTAACGGCCCGGAGACAACTGTCGTTTCTGTCTAAATTAATGAAATATACTATTGCAACATGTTTCGGAACAGCTTTAAGTCCTTTCTTTATCCTGACCAATGATTGTTTGCTAAGGAAACACTCCTGCAGACACCTTGGCGCGAGTGTAAATTTATCTGTCATTTAGAGCTAACATCCTGTACCGCTTTATTTAGTAGGGTATTTCCCTTGAGCTTAGTTGTAAAGCTAACTTTTATAAAGATAAAAGGAATTAGCCCTATTCGGTTAGATGGTTTGACGGTCAAATAAAACTGAGATGAAACCACTTTTCCTTTAATGTTTGTTTTCTTTGGTCAGTTGGTCATGGTCTGGTTTAAATTACGTATGGATATTAATTCGTTAATTCGGTCATGTCAATTTTTATGCAGCCTAAGCTAATATATTTTTGCCTCAATTTTCTGTTTAAAATTTACTGAAAAATTAACTAATCTTATATTTGAAGTTCTAATTATTGTTTAAAAAACAAGGGCAAATAAGTCTAAGTAAAAATACAAATATTTAATGTTCTTTGCATGGGCCCGAGGGTTATTGACCCGTCAGGGGAGACATGGTGGAATGGGGACGCTTATTTCAGAAATTTGTGACTGAATTTGGCATTGACAGATATACAGAAGGATTACGGATTATCATGGAAAAGGTGGCAAATTTAAAAAACAGTTTCACCCCATTTTAACTTACTACATAGACTAAAGCTTTGTAAAATGAGAACGGACACGCATTATATGTAGAGAGTTTACAATGTCGGACTATATCTTCAAGTTCCGTCCCCTTATTACTTTAAAGGGGAAGTTTAAGCATAAATATAACTTTCATATGTGAAAGAGAAACAAAATCTACACAGTGTGGTGAAAGTTCCATACAAATCGGAAATGTATTTCCAAGTTGAGATATCAGTAAATGAAGTCAGTTGATTTGTTTTCAAAAGTGAGTTTGAGGGCAGCAGAGTTTATATCACTTCCTCACATTGACAAAGAATGGTTTGCTTCCCTTTGTTTTTTCAGACTGTTGTGTTAACCTTGAAGTTAACAGGAGTATGACCTCCCTGTGGGAAATGCAAAGTTGGTAAAATTTTCATGCCACTTATGCAATCACATTTTAATAATATGGGATTGTTGAGGAGAAAATCCAGTATAAAGGTTAAAGACAAACAAAAGACTTCCCATTAATGTGGGGATATGATGTCATATGTGCTTTCTTCAAGTTCACATTTTGCTGAAAATGTGAAAACTTTACATGCTCATATCTTTGGAACCACACATCGGATTTCAATGCAAATTTCACCAAAATGCCCAGAAAAAGTACCCCTCTAACATACCAAACTGTTGTGACCTTAAACCCTTCTTTTAACTCTGCTCTATCCTGAAAATCCTCAGTGTCTGAAATGTTTGGAAAAGAACCATTCAGTCTAATAAGAAATGAAAACAGTTTCAGATGTTAGCTGACCGGAGAAACTACAAGAAACTTTCAATGATCTCTAGTTAGTTAAGTGGAGTTTTAAGGCCCAATTTCCAACCTATTGGTTCAAGTCGAGTCGGCCACTGCATTTTTGCCAGTTGTGGCCCACTGGCTTGTTTCACCTATGTGGAGCGATACGCACGACGGCAGTGGGTTCCGTTTAATGACATTGTACATTACCAATGGAAATAGGCCCTGCAAGTTCCATATAATGTAGGGTCCTGGTAAATTAATGGACATGGCAGCATGTCCATTATTGTGGTTGGTCGCATTTTCTGATGATCACGTGACCAATTTCTTTCGTTCAGTTTATCGGACAACTCCCACCAAGAAACAAACCTATCTTTTGGGAAAAGATTTGTGCAGCAAAGGAGACGGGTATGTGACAAGTTTGTGTGAAAATGTCGCTAATTACGAAATGCGGTACATTTTTCCTCAAATACTCTACATTTAAATGTTAAGTAGGCTAATTACAACATTTAGTAGGCTAATTACAATATTAAGTAGGCTAATTACAATATTGAGTAGGCTAATACGCCTGGTACTTTACAAATGACGCAGTCATGATCGAGGGATGCTGTCCTACTTTGGTCTGTATTTTCAACATAAATTTATTTAGAACTGTTTGATCACCAAATTTATTTACCATTCGATTTATGAAGTGATTATAAAGACAACTGCATAAATTTGAAAACATTCGTATAATTTTCTTCTGGCATTTTCCTGGAATTTCGGCGGAGCGACGTGCTTCGACGTCTCCGTTTGAAGTGCATACAGTTAATTGGTTAAAGAAAGTACAAAAAGGCTGCTACACGTACTGACATAGGGGGATCCCTCTACCGAAGGGGGTTTTAGCAAATTGTAGGGTGTAGGTGACACCTACGGGGAAATGGGGATATTGTAGGGGGAGTAGGGAATTAAAAAAAAATATCTTTCGATTTTGCAATTCAGATGACACGGGCAACCTCAATTGATCTGGCATATCATGAAAGTACTACGTCGAAGGTAAAGTTTTGTGGTGTATTGGAGGCACGAACTGGTATTATTTTGTCCTTTTTAGCAGACAGATAGCCTATTTCCATTTCTGTGAAACTAACTTTTGCAAAACCCCTTAGTTCACAATGGAATGGCCTACCAGATAAGCTGCACAATTAGCCATTATTGTGCACACCTTGATGAGGTGCTGTTAAATGTACTGTGCTCTATTTGTCAACTCCACATGGTGCACAATTTTGTAGAAAATAACTTCTATGTAGGGGGAAACTGAAATTTGTAGGTGAAAACAAAATTTTGTAGGAGTGAACCATAGTTTGTAGGTGAAAATGCGTCGGTTGTGTGTAGGGGAAACGTAGGGGGAAGTGCGCATGCGTGGCAGGGGAAGTAGAAAATTTATTTAGACTGGCAGCCCTGGTAAAAAATGTGTACAGTAGTAGCATATATAGTGCAAGTGCCGGAAGTTGGCGCAGCCTTCAGCATTATAAAGTCAGTTTGTACGGTCCATTGTGATCGTGTACCAGCAATATGACCGAATGAACGAAGTTTTCTAACGTCTTCAAGGTAAATGTTCGTGTGAACAAAAAAGAATTTCACATAATGTCGTACAGAAGGCAAAGTGCAATCAAACCTCAAGTACGGATTTTTGATGCAAATCTCGTATTTTACCATACGTATAAACCATTAGGTTTCCGACTGGCATAGGCCAGCTGAAGTCAAACTGCACGTACACTTCATTCTCGGCAATTATTCTAAATAAGAGCCAAATTTAATTACCACACACTTGCTGCACTTTTGTCTGTCATGTTTGTCAAACCTCCGTGGCAGGTAGAGGGAATTGCAACACCAATGAAAATATCGGGGGAGAAAACATATTGCTTTACTCCTTCAATAATTCAGGCAGATTTAAAATAACAAAAAACAACAAGCAGAATAACCAAAATGTAATAACATTTTGGGATATGGGGTCGGGGGGGGGGGGGGACTTCCAGAAAACGTGCCAATTGAGTGTATGTGCATGCATGCCAATGTGAGTATGTATGTGTGTCTGGCTGTGTGTGTATGTAGGCCTACGTGTGCACTCGCTTTCATAGGGTGGATTGCTTATAGATGATTCCGGTCCTGGACACGATACAGGGTTCAACAATCTGTTGGAAAATTTTCGTCCCCCAATCCACATACCAGATCTACGTCCCTGATGTCTGTCAGATTAACCAGGCAGTCCATTCGTCCCCTACATGGGCAACCAGAGACAAGCACATGCCCATTGTAGTTACTGTACGTAACCACATTTTCTAGTTACTATATGTATTGGATGAAATGATGCTTACGTAAACTATATTTTTCCCTAACAATGTAGTGTAGGCTACTTAATCCCGGAAAGGAACGCGGAAAAGACCCTTCTCTCTCATATAGCCCGGCTCTGCAATTAATGACTCAAAACAATGCAAAAGTTTCAAATACAACAGCTTTATTATCGTTGCATATTGTTTGTGGGGGACGGTATGCCTGTTGCTGGATCAGTACACGGTAAGAAGTGATACTGACTATTATTATGGACTAAATAGTTGTCGTTACAAGCACGGAAGAATGAAAATATCGCAAAAAATGATCAGAATATCTACTTTGTGATCCTTCATTCAGTGTTTAATATCAAGAAAAAACAATTTTCCAAGGGCTCTTTATGAATCTCGACTTCCTGCAGGGCTAAAGCACAATACCTTTTCATCCCGTCATAAAGAGAACTGATTTTAATATCGGAAGACATTTTCCTGTATGTGCTCCCCTAACTCAGTACATATCGAACGATTTGGACTGACATCAATAATCACCAAATAACGTGACCTTTTCTTACTACATAAAATCGTATGACGATATGCTTACGTACCGTACTAAACATTGGTAATCATCGTCGACCCTAACCAGCGGACCGCGATAAAACAGACCCCCTAATGTGAATGACACTAGATACAGGTGTATCGAGTATTTCTTATTACATCTGATCATCTATCGCTCTGGGAAATCCCAGGACATTATTTGCAAACCGGCACACTCTTCATGTAAAATGTCTTCTCGGCTTATCCACAGTGTTCTCAAAGTTTACGATATTGCAGTAAATTTGCAATTTATTTCATTAATATGCAACAATGTTTATTTTATTTCTCCTAAATCGTAATCGTACCGTAACTGATCGACGTATGTAATATTATAATTCACTTCGTAGTCAGTCATGAACAGTGAAACACAATCCCAGCAATATAGAAATAATATTCCAAAACATTTATAGACGTTTTTGATTTAGTAATTTGAGCTACGAGTGATGCATATTCATGTCGACGTAAGAAATATCCTCTCTGAGTTTGTCTGAGACTAAAGGCACATGTCAAATGGACTATGAGAATTGAAATCGATATGGACGCTGGATTTAAGTACATGTCGATGTAGGATGGTGAGCTGTGAAAAAAGTCAAAATAAAATTTTCATCGAATGCATGAATAGGCCTTTTTTATTACATGAGTCTTAACACTACTTTAAAGAACAAGAGCAGTCGTCCCAACTTTTAAGTAGTGTAGCCTCTGTTCTGTTTCATGATTGGCTTTTCAGGGTCATATGACAGTATCCCCCCCCCCCACCCCCACGGGAATTTACAAGGAGTAACTGCCTGAACATCCAATACTAAAAGAATAGTGTGAAAAAACTTTGAAAAGATATTGGCCCGAGAGGAATTGTGAGTTTTCGCTGTTGCGTTGAAATGAGTTTGGAACGACTGTTCTTGCCCTTTAAGACTAGTACGGCACAGCTGTGATAAAACCATCGCTGCGTAACCTCAAGAGATATCCACGGATTTCCTTCCGTTTCCCCTTGTAGTTTCTCCAAATCCCCCACGTCTCGCTTTGCAGACTTATTTTTCTCACGTTTTGTCTGACAGTCTCAAGGTCGTACAAATATTCACACTTCACACTGCAAACTATAACATGAGCGTTCTCTCGGACGGATTTGTTACTGTACATGGAAATACCGCCTGTCTTAGCCAAACCCATATTCTGGCATTGTTTAAGCAGTAATCTTAGAAACAAAATCAAACTTTCAAATTTCCCTGATTTTACGTCAACCTTTCCGATTTTCCCATCTCGTGACATTATCATTTTCATTTAAAGATTTTGTCTTTCTAATCTTTGCAGAAATTAGATTTTGTATGACCGCGGGGCATGGGCGGTTAACATATTTTGCACGGTTTGTTGGTGCGACTTTCTTGTTGTTTATATACTGTGATGAAAACTGGTGGTATCTGGCCTTACCGGATTACTGTCCCCTCCATAAATCCGGAAAGGAAACACTATCATATTACTTACAACGTTTTAATCGGTTTCTTTCGTGACTTTTCTTGTAAAAGTTCTTGAGTCAAGTTTACACTGACACGCCTCCTACGTCATCACGCTGTAGGGAAAGCTTAATTTTTTGTGGAGTCGTGCCCAAGATCTTCCGTTTCAGTTCGAATACAGAGAAAAGGGAAACGGCTTTGTGGTAAGAAAATGAGGCCTACGTCAATTAAAATATGAAATTCATAGCTGATAAAATATAGCCGCAAACAGTCTTATTTTCTGTAAAGCGATTTTACTTTAAGGATCACGAAATTACACCGGCGTACGAGGCAGAGACAGACTTCTCCCAACATTCTTTGCAAAATCTGAAATTCGGGTAAGGGTCTTGGAAATATCGTACAGTCATTGGTGACTTAAAAATATGTGGCATGTCATGTTTTAATGAAACGAGAAACGTTTAGGCATGCCCGCATAATTTCATTTGCGTGAGAAATAAAAACATATAACAGTCCGGGTGACATTTTCATAAAAAATCAAATGTTATTTTCAAATTAGTGACACTTTCGGGCAGACAATACACAACAGTTCTCCCTGGACCTCAGTACACAGTCTTGCGCAACACAATATCCAACTGTCCAAAATGGGGTCGAATATCCAAATACCGTGCGGTGTGGTCCTCGTATTGTATAAACTATACGATATCCATGTGTAAGTGTGATCCATGTTCAGGATGGACCGTACCGAGTATACAGTAGAAGAACTTGGCAACAGTACTTGTCAAACAGAAAAAAGGTTACCTGTCAATCAAACTTCGGCGCATGAATAAGGCTGATTAAATTTTTTTCAGTTAAATATTGTTCGAACAATTTTGTAGAGTTTTATCCTCCTGTTAAAGGTCCCTAGTTGGGTTAACAAAATTAAAGAGAAGATATATATAAGCCTCCCAATATAACGGTGAGTATGTCCCAAAACACCGGCACAGAACTGCAGAAACAGTCTTGGACCGTACGTGGTTAAGATTTTCGAACCACATTTTATAGTTTTCTACTAGTTTTCAGGTTTTTCACTTCTGGTCCCGCAAACAATCCAGCTCCTGGCGTGCTTCAAACTTAGCACAGAATACCACAACCCCCAGCCCCCTTTAGAGGCAAAATGTAAACCTTTATTCTTAGAGTAATGTGACGTAACATGATATTAATTACACATGCATATGTATGTTTGTTAAGACAGACGTGAGTTTCTAAAACACCTTCCTTTCACTTATAACTGTATAATGGTGGAATATTTATTTCGGGCAAAATTCGCAAGCAGTTCTGGGATATTTTTAGTATTTACAGCAAACGGAATTATAAAAAGGCGTATGAAGCCCTCAGAATTTTGCCCAGAAATGGTAGTCATTTTATTTAGAGTCTTTTTCTATCATTTTCAATTTGCTTTTTTTTATTGAAGTGAACATTTTCATTGCAAACAAACGCTCAGAATAATGCCTACTTAGACTCTACTCACAGTCCTTCATGGGCTATGATACCATTTCCGGCTGTCTGAGGGGTCGCGATTTTCCAAAATTTTCTTTACGCTTTGGTCCAAGTAATGATGGTGCCTCGCTTAGATAGTGAAGTGGTCATATCAGAAATCAAGCAACGAAATATGCAGCCCTTCCCACCCCGCCCAGAAAATCCTGATTACGTCATTGACGGAAATGAAATTATTGACGAACTGACGAATCCGATCAGCGCTTGTTTTCAGTGACTGTATGCAGCCATTATTGGAGTCCATTAGCCTTAAAACGTCTTCATATACTGTCTACATGAATTTCAAACTCTCATATTTAGTGAAACTGGGGGAATTAAGATACAATTCAGTCTGTCAGTGTCGATCATCCACGGTACCGGTAAGAAACTGAAAGATTAAAAGGTGATAGACCCCAGCTATGGCCGACTAAAATCAGACCATCGCTTGCTGTCCGAATTAGTCTATATACTGTCAGTACAGAAATTCCGTATCCTTTATCATATGTATGTTTTTTCTAAAGTTAAGTTAATAATTGATCAATCTTGGTCAATAACCATCTTATTTTTTTACTAAAGTAAAAAAAAAAGTTGAACTGTTTATTGGTTCTTGCAACGTAATTCTAACAATCTCATGTAGCGAAACCAACCACGTGTGACCGATCCACTATTATAGACGAATCCGGACAGTCAAGTGATGGTCTGATTTTTGTTTAACAAAACTGGGATCCATCACCTTTAGCCTATCAATTCCCTAACTCACCTGTACCATGGACGGTTGTACACAGAATCGTATCTTAATTCCTTCAATTTCAATAAATTTAAAGGTTTGAAATTCATGTATAGACATGAAGACGATTTAAGCCTGTCGGACCCTTAATTTATTGCTGCCTACAGTCACTACACACAAGCGCTGATCGAATTCGTCGATAAATGTCAAGGCCAACACGATAGTCTGAAAAACAAAGTGAAACAAAGCATTCCTTGTCAATGGGAGGAAGTGATATAACCTCTGCTGTTCTCAAGATCACTTTGGAAAAAAATTCGTTACTCCATTTGCTGATATCGCGAGGAATACATGTCCAACTTGAATGGAAATTTCACCATACTGTGTAGATTTGGTTCTTCCTTGACATGTGAACATTAAATTTTTGCTTTAACTTCCCCTTTTACGCCGGGATAAAGCTAGTATATAGCCTATAGAAACACACAGAGTGTAAATGGTCAAAGAATAATCAAGTTGGGGACAATAACTTTCATTTTTGTAGTTTGTATGGCAATGCAAAAAGTCCTTTATTCTGTTTGTTCACTTCGAAAATATCTCAGTGTTGTTAGATTAGTTTTCTATCATTTTTATACCAGAGATCGAGAGAATTCATTAAAGTTTGACATACCAAAAGATATGGCTACCTCCCATATGTGTCTAAATAGAATTTTAGTTAAGTTTCTTATATAATTTAGTGAAAATGGGCAATTTTATTGGTAGATTGGGGTAACATTTCTTTCAAAATGGCTTGGAGAAAAATGCTAAGTGATTGCATCATGAAGGTAATACCTGTAGTATTAGCTCCATGATTACCAAGCATACCGTTAATGTTCCATATTGGTGAAATAATAGTGGAAGTTCCTTATACGTGATAATACGAAATATTTGGTCACAACTGTCAAAGTGCTTCATTCAAATTTTGCAATCACCAGAATTATACGAGTTGCCTGTTCTCTTAGGTTTTCATAAGGCTTTAGCAAATTTTGAATACAAATAATTCTGAGTAATGAGCAGAAAAAATATTTTCCGTAGAAATGCAGACCAAGTTAGCCAATATTGTTGCTACCCTGCGGCCATCATATCTCTTGAGTCAGTGCACGCGACCCCCGTTTTTAAACAGGAAAGCATAGGCGGGATTACGGGGGAGGGACGGGGGCACTCCCCCCAACCCACCCACACACTTTTTTCCAGAACCTAGTTTTTTACGTCCTAGTCTGGTTGCTTTTGCTACAAAATACAAACTGGAACTGACAGAGCTGCGCGAGTGATACTTTATTAAGTTGTATAATGTTTAAACAAGTCATATACTGCATTGAAAACTATATAAATAAAAACATCCTTTCAATAAAAGCCTCAACGCTCCTTTTTTCGACACGCTTCGCGTACACCCGTTTTAAATATTTCAGGATTCGGGTTAACTTCTTGTAGAACACCTCTTCCATTGCCACTGAAACTTATCACCAGTGCCCGGGTCGTAGCTGAAGCTCTACCGTAACAAGTGAAAGGGGGAGGCAGGGAGGCGGTCATCTTCTGGTCCCCTTGTCTGACCAAGTGCCCACAAGCTTTCTAACAGGACTATGATCTTATTTGAACCTAATCTGGAGCTCCACCCTTTTTCGGCTGAAGTGAAAAGGGGCCCACCCTTTCTCTAATTTCCATTAATTTCTCTTTTGAGATGTCTCAAAACCAGTCCTTTTTTGGCGTGTTCTGCGCGTCCCATCACAGATAAGGACTCTATAAAAGTCTCACGAAAAGCACTCTAAAGGAAACCAACGGTACGTTTTTGCTTAGTACAAATATCCTCAGGAGTCACCCTTATTCATTTGTAGTGAAAAGGGACTACTCTTTGTCTAATTTCATTTCAATTTCACTATTGAGATGAAGTAAAAATTCAATTTTTCGGCGGGCTCGGCGCGCCCCTTTACAGGTAACGGGTCTGTGAAAGTCACCTGAAAGAGACTATATAGGAAACCAGAGTATGTTTGTGCTTCAGTAAGAATGTCTTTAGGGGGCACCGTTATTCAGCTAAGGTAAAAGTGGCCCATACTTTCTCTTATTTTCATTTAGTTTGATTATTGAGATGTCTTAAACGTAAAATTTTTTGCGCGCCCCATCATAGACAGGGGGTGAATTCACACCACATGAAAAGCCCCCTAGCTTTCTGAAAAGAAGATCTTGGGCACCAAGGAGGGAGCCCCTGAAGAACTACAATTTTAAGTAATCCATTCTCCCTCCTCGCACCCTCTGCACTATCGATTTCGGCCGACTTTAATCATACGGAGTAAGGATACAGCTGAAGAAAGTCAAATATTGTGATATTGTGCTCATCTTATGTAATTTAAAGTTGTAGATAAAATGCATCATTTTAATGCCTACAATTTCGTAAATACCAAAAAGCTTCCGAGGCTTTGCCCCCTGGATCCCCACCGGGGCTTTGCCCCTCGACCCCACCAGGGACCCTAAGGCGGGCCCCTGGGCCCCACGCCGTTAGGCGTAGCGCTTCATCATCGGGATCAAATCCCGCCCCTGCAGAAAAATGTTAACATACTGTTTTAAGTAATGTTTTAAGCTTAGCTTGGCAGGCTGCTTGCTACATGCTGCTTAGTAGTCTTGTGGTTACTTGTCTGCACCATATTAACCGGCGGAACGAACGTAGTGTTTTCGAACAGTTCATCACTACGAAAAACCAACATCTGAGGGGTGACAACCTTAGGGGATGACAATCACTGAGGAGCTACGGAGGGTACCCTATTGTCTCCGAAAGTTGGCTGAACGGGTTTCAGTCCTAAGCCCTACATCTCGTTTGTGGTCGTTGGGGCAACATATTTATCACACCAAAAACCAAGTCCATCGTCCCTCAAACTCATTGGACCTGAGGCCGAGGCTGTCATTAGTGTTGTTCTTCTGAAGTGGTTTAAGGATTTATGATGTCATACGCTAAAAGGTGTTTATCCATGAGAGGTTTAAAACATTTTCCCCCACTTTATAAGCACGTTTAGATGCCAAACACATGTGTCTAAATAACAAGATATTTCGCTTTTAAACACATTCATTTTGTGTTTAAAAGCTTAACATATTTAGAACTTAAACGTGTTTACAAAGTGGGGGAAAAGTAAGTGTTTAACTGCCAAACCCGTTTTTAGACAGCAGACATTTCCCCAAATGCAGTACGAAATCTATTCCGCCAAAAAATTAAACTGAAATAGTTCCTTTAAAATACACGGTGCTATTGAGTTGGGATCTTTACCACTTACAAAAACAACATAAATTATTTTGAAAACATCAAATTTAGTCAAGAGAACATGTTCTTAATGTACTTTGCGTGTGCTATTGACCTTATCTCTGGAAAATATAGCAACAAGGTCGCAGAAAAATTTTGGAATGTGATCAAGCATTTTAATATTGTCACGAGGTTGTACAAATTCGAACCTTGCCATTTGCAGACCCGAAGGCTGTAACTGCAGAAATACGGGTTTAAATACCCTTCGTAAACCGAGAGGGAAGACTGAGGGTTTTAGTCAAGAAATAAAACGTCAGTGTAGAGATCATTTGGTGATGGCATATGTGAAATATTTTTTTTTATTTGCTATTGCAAAAGAAATAAATTAAAACGAGGTCGTGACTTTACTTCTTGCACTCATGCTTAAAAGGAGAGAGTATTACAGTTACACTTTTTCATGTGTTAGTCGTATGTCTGTCTTGGCCGACGAAGGCTTCAGGAGAAGTTGAAAATTTCCAAGTTTAATTAAGTAAATACTGAATCGTACTCCTTTTGTCAATTTTGACTTTGTTTTTCATTGTTATTGTTTATTGTTATATATATATATATATATATATATATATATATATATATATATATATATATATATATATATATATATATATATATATATATATATATATATATATATATATATATATATATATATATATATATATATATATATATATATATATATATATATATATAACACACTACAAGTGAAACAACTGAAGTGGCGTGGTCTAAGTTTACAGCCGGAACTGGGGAGGTGATTTCAATGGCGTTGTCCATGTGATCGCAGACTTTACGACGTGACTTGCCATACTGTGTACTGGCCTGAGTGGGGGTGTAATCCGATTTCAGCATTCTTTTGATCAGAAATTGACTTTAATTTGGGGGTTATCAGCTGGCAATAACAGGGCAACTAGATCCTGGAATGCACTGTCCTTGAGGCTCTTCCCGTCTGGTGAGAAAAGGTTCTAGCTTTCCATTACATGTGTACACAGTCGCAGGGTTTACGATTTAATTAGATCATTATTGGCTGATAAAATTATCCCTGGAGATGGTTGAACTTTTTTTAAAAAAAATTTTCATGAATCTGTACAGATACTTTAGTCGGTGTCGTTTTTCCACCTGGTGAAGCCTTGAGAGTGGAGCTGTGTTTCGCAACCTTCCAAACACTTTCTTTTTTTTGTCGACCTACACAATTCCTACTCTCAACCAAACGTTATTGGCAGTTTTAGGTAATTGTCTCTCTTACGACGAAAGAAAGCCCCATCCTAATCCGCGTTCAATACCCCTATGCAGACGGCACAAGCCCGCCCTTTTTGCCTGCCAAAAACTGTGTAGTCGCATAGCTTGCTTAGAAGCAGCTGTCGACTGATACGATCACTGCAAAGGATGACTTTTTTTTCTTTTTTTTTACCCGGCAGTGGGCGTGGCTACCCAATTATTTCGTCACGTAAAAGCAACCTATAGACACCTGTTGTTTGCAACGTAACTTTCCTTTCCATCGCTTCCATCACCGTCTCTAGTTGTTTCCCATAAAGCCGAGTACCATTGACTCTCGATCGATCAAGGCCCCACCCCGATATAGTGACAGATCCTCAGTTCCTCATTCAACTTTGCTTGACATTTACACTTGCTATAACGTCTAATTTGGATGAAGCGAGGCTGATGAGGTATGTAAACACCCATCGCGTTATCTCATCAATATTTCTGTTTTTACAGATCAATGTGAATTTTGGTGACAGAACACTGAGCTTTGTGACCTAAAAAAGAAACAATTTTACCAAACCTTTTTGGGAATTTATTTTGGAACAAGTTAATGTGGGTCCTGCCCTTTTCTACATATATCATGTACAGAAGAACGTGTTGTAGTAAGTTTGATTAGCCCGCGACAACATTGGCACTGATCAAAATACGTAAACAAACCAAAAAACTCGGCGGTCGTTTATCAGTTTCTCCTGGAACTTATGACACATGTTTAAGGACGTAAATTACTAAATCAAATACAAAATAGCTTAGGAGTCTGATAAAACGTCTGGAGATGGGTTTGAAGGTATGTGGGTGTTTTAGTTTACATTCAATGACGTCTTATGCAGCAATAAGTTAGATCGCATTCTTTTGTACAAGTTCATTGACCTTATGTCATTCAAGTTTATGAAAGCTCGCAAATGTAAAATGAATCGAAAACAGTATTACCAGTTTGTTTATTAAGGTTAGTGTAGATAACCTTGCATAAAGTAGCCTATACACATCAGTGGAATCAGTGAAATTTCACCCGGAATTGAGTGAGAGTTTATATACTTCAAAGAGAGCGATATTTAAAACATATGGGACTAAATATCAACCTTTTTTGAGTGAATTTTCACTTCACTCTGTGTACTATTCACTCTTACTCTGCACGAGCACACTCTTTTTGGAATGACTTTCGCTCTTGTTTATAGAGCAGAAGAGTGAACGCTCTCTGGAAAGATATAACTTGTTGTGTTCTCTGGAAATGTCAGAATTTAGGTAACTGGAGGAGGTCATCACCATAACCTAACCTACTGCAGATATGCAATAGGCCTACAAGCATTCGTTTACTCACACTTTGTTTAGTGAAATTAACTTTGATTGCTCCATAACGGTTAGACAAACATGATTTATCTTCACATCACCTCACGGGAATGGATAAACTAAACGCATTCATTTTAAGATACCCAAGTTTACTCGGGTTCGTTCTGTTTTTTTTTTTTTTTTTTTTTCCGTGGTTATTGACAAACGTAATTTTATCCCTTTTCCCTCTGTTAAATCAAAACATCGTTTTATATGAATAAGCAAGGTTTAATAACACTGAATCTGTGCTTTGGTGCAGGATAATCTACTCACGGGTGGTTAATACTCTTCTATAGATGGACTCGGACTTCTAATGCATTGATTGTATTAACCTTTCGACCGTGTCTTATCCTGTTCTAATGAAAGGTCGATTAATTTCCAACCTTTTATTTAAGGGAAGAAGTGTACAGGGTAGTTCATTGCTTGCACTGATTACAATCGAAAGGTCCCTAGGCATACGAAGTTCAGTTTATCCTAATTATAAGTATCGCCTTTGTAAACAACCTTGCAGGGTTTCAACATGGTCTCCAGAGGAGAGTAGTTGATATCACTAGAAGTAACCCGAAGTCCTTACTCCTACTTTTAGTATACCCTTGGCGAAGAGGTGTTATTTTGTCCGAAGATGAATCAAAATGTTTCTAGTAGTACATTGAAGGACCGTGGGTGTAGATAATAAAGATGTATATACCTGAAAGCTCCTTCAAACTCAGTGCGTAACTCGTGGCACATTTACTCACGGTGAAAACGTAAATGCTGAGACCCGCTTTCGGCAAAAATAATCTTCAGAGAGAGGTTCTTATCTCCAGCGCTCATTGCTTCTAGAAGAAATAGGAATTTAAAGAAGTTAATTACATCTGTGAAGCCGTTACACTTCAAAAATAAACTTGACCTATTGTAAGAAGGTACCGTACACCTTTAATAAATTCAAGTGTGAACTGCTTAAACCTTTTTATTAACTGAAAAAACGGAAAGGAAAAAGTTGAAAAAATGAGAAAACAGAATCAACAAAGACTTTCTTGGTAATACTCAATTGTGTTTTGGTGTAAAAGCAGAAAAGGAAACCTGGGAGACATTGTTACTGTTTTTCGAATTTGAAAAAGTATAGTGGAAAGAGTCAAATTTTCATTCTCCCATCCCATGTTATACTATGGGCAACTGCATGGTCCAAAGGTTAGAGCATTGCGCTGTAAGCTCCCTGGTTAGAGTATACGACTTGCATTCGGGAGGTCTGGAGTTCGAATCCTGACTGGATCATACCGAAGACTTTGAAAATGGAACCTACTGCCATTGTGTTTCATGCTCAGCATAAGTAATGGGGTAGGGAAAACAAGCCAGTGGGCCACAACTTGAGGAAAGCCGTGGAAGGCCCGACTAACACCAATTGGGAAGAAATTGAGCAGTAAAATGTTATTTACCTATAAAATACGGAAACTAACCAATGTTAAAGAAGAAGGTCAAAAATTCATCCCGAAACAGGCATGCATGAAGGGGATTTAAGCCTCATTTAATCTTTCTTAAACATCAAAAATTGTCAAGGCAGCTAAGTTATGTAGTGTACTTTTGTGAATAATATGCAATTAACGTTCTCGTTGCCTTCTACTGGACCAGGTTCTGCTTTTCGTCTATTCCTAGCTTCAGTCTCACCAAATAGACTAATACAATTCGTTGCAGAATGTAACGCATCACCTCTTCTATGCTTCCTATGTTTTGTGACGTCATGTAGAAACTCGTTTTGGAAATCCCACGAGACGCCTTCGATCATGAATGCCAGAGAGTTGCAACTCCCTGTGAATGCACACCTTCAGCGCTAATAGTGACACAGGTCGAATGACTTTTATAATATCACTATGATACCTCTTCTTTGCAGTGAGGTTCTGTGCAACTTGAAATACGCTCGTCGTTTCATTCTTTTATACGTGTCTCTTTGAATTGTTGACTCGTCGGTTGTCGTTCTTAGGTAATCGTTTTTCTTTACTGCCGAAGAGTTTTCTTACAACTTCATGGCTGAGGCAGGGAGGTGTAACTAGACACCTCCCTGACTGAGGCAACTCGGAGAGGAAACACACGGAGTTGCTTTACGACAAATGGCAACTGGCCTGGATATAAGACCGAGAGGGTTCAATCTGTTGCAATTACTCCCTGGTTCAATGGATCATTACATGCAAGTGTTGAAGGACAGGGAGTTGCAGCTCACTGCGTAGAATCAACGACTAGAACAAACATCAGTGCAAGTCAACGATTTTTTTTAAACTATCAAATTATGGTTTAGGTTAAATATACGGGTTGGGTCTACACGAAGAAACGTTTGGTAGAACAGACCTACCTCCCATGTATAGTAATTTCAATTATATACATCTGCACAAAGAGTCAAGTCATAAGAAACTGTTCAAACAAATACAGGTAATTGTCATATTCATATAACAAATTTTGGTTAATTTTTTTTCTCATGGATGAGAAAGGGGCAATATGGTAAGTTATCTGGAGCACAGGGGCATTACTAGACATACCTACCCAGACCACGAGTGTGTTCTTATATACAACCCTATATACCCAAACCACGGTTGTGTTAACACTCCAAAATGGTGTAGTTAAAAGCGAAAAGAAACTCATTAATAGGGGCACAAACCGGTTTTTCAGTCAAAACTTTGACTAGATTAGGCTCATAAATTAAACGAACAATTACATTTTGAACCACTTTAGTCAAATAATCTCGTTAAATAGCCTATTGGACAAGATTTCGGTTCGTGCCCCTAAATTAATTAACTGGATGGTTTTAGAGTGTACATATCCTTACCCATTACCAAGAATGAGTTAATAAACCTAAAATAAACACTGAATATTCACTCTAAAAGAGTGAGAATGATCCTTTTTCGAGTAACAATTTTCACTAATTTCTATTCATTAGAGTGATTTTTACTATAACGACTGCAAATGGCATGCATCTCCTGATAATTAGTTGAGAAACAGTCTAAAAATAAAGTTTTTGTCACTTCTTTTAGCTAACAACTTCATGCATGGGCGTCCGCAGGCATGGTCAGGGGGGGCACTTGCCCCCCCCCCCCACCTGGAAAATCAAAATTTTGAAAAAACGTATAAAAATTAAAGGAAAAACCAAAGAAGACGTGTTTTTCCTGTTTCTATGAGGTAAAAAGGCCTTAAAAATGCCATTTCCAGCCATCTGGAAGGCTTTTGGGCCAAGATTTTCTTGCGCTTCGCGCAAACTCGTGGTCACGGGGAAGTTTTGCCCCCCTGGAAATTTTTGCCCCCCCCCCCGGATTTTGTTCTGCGGACGCCCATGACTTCATGGTACACACTGACCGATACAGCAACCTGAAAACTCCTTGTTTCAAGTGACCAATGTTGACCACTAACTTGTTGAAGTTAATAAGACGTTTTGTGTCTTTTTTTTTAACCCCTCGGGTGCTTCAAAGGGATGTACTACCAATGGGCACTATTTTGAACATTTTCTTAACGGGCTATCAACGATGCTCTGTCCGGTTGGTCTGTCTCTTGCCATTGAAAATTGCCACCCCACCGCCAGTCGTCACGTCAAACCTATTTGTAAGTAGCTTTTCTATAACAATGACATTACGATAACAATCGCGTTCATAAGCATTTGTCCCATGTCTCTCTCTAACAAGTTAACTCAAAAACCTGACTTGGTGCTGTAAAAGCAGGAACGAGGTGAAGACTGTCGGTTCTTGGCTAGAGACAAATGGGAAATGATCTCTCTTGTAAATCCCAATAACGGCAGGGCTGTAGTCGAGTCCAACAAGCTCGAGTCCAAGTCCGAGTCCAAGTCCAAAAGCTCAAGTCCGAGTCCAAGTCCAAGTCCAAGGGGCTCGAGTCCAAGTCCGAGTCCACTGCTCTCGAGTCCAAGTCCAAAAGTTGTAAAACAACAATAGTATTTTCTGGTAAAGATCTAGGCCTATTGGGGCTACAGCTGTATGAACAGGGACAAACTTGGACTCAATTCCTGATTCAATCTGGGTTTTCCTGTACTTGGAATTGGCCTGGAATGGTCCTGAAATTGGAACTGGCCCGGAATGGGTTGCAACTGGACCTGAAATCGAAGCGGAGCCCATGCAGCTGAGTCCACAGATCTGGCTAAATGAAAATTGTGCCTCTCTTACATACTAAGTAAACAGTAGCTCATATTTTTCACTTAAAATCAGCCAATTGTCTGGGAGAAATGCCCCAGCCTGGGAATGTTTACAGCAGTGCATGGGGTCCTGATGGGAATGCTCAAATATACTCAGGAATTGTGTAAGTGGGCCAGAGTCTTTTTGTTGGGGTAATGGATTTTTTAAGTTGTCCTGGAACTACAGGCTAGCTAGAGAACCACTGTGAAAATACAGTCTGGTTTTAAATTTGTAACCCAATTTGGACAAGCTGTTTGAAAATATGGTACAATGTAAAGACTATCGGTGATTATGCAGGAATTGCATGAAGGGTTCCCAATGGTGGGAATGTAATCAGTGCTGAAAGCAACCTGAAACCAATTTTGGGAGGGCACATCAAATATTATTAAATAACAGAGGCATCAGCTGGGCTTCAATTTTATGGTCTGTCTATAGTTAGTTTGTTAGTTAGTCAGACAGAGTTTTACGGCCCAGTTTCCAACCTATTGGTTCAAGTCGAGCCTGTCTAAAGCTATACTGCAGACGTCTGGTTGTATGGGCAATCCCTTAGTAGCTGCTCTACTAGCATAAAACCCACAAAGCTATCTCTGGACAATGCCATATATGCATGCAAAACCAGCTGCCATATTGCCCATTTGTCTTCATGAATACCATGTAGTACAGCACACATATACAGAGGCTAATTAAAGTTGCACATATGTTACTTGTTAGGACCAACAACAAAACAAGAGGGCAATCCACGGAGTTGCATATCTCATCGCTAACATGTGCGCAAGTTGGTTACAGAACTTGAAATATTTATGTGCTAGAAGTTTTATCTGTGCTGTTTTTATGCTACAGTAGAATTTCATTGAGAAAAATTACCATACTAAAGCTGCATGCCACAATCCTTTGAAATTCCTATTTGAAATCCATTTGGGAATCGATTTTTTTTTTTTCGTTCCAAGGGACGGAAGTTTTTTTTTTCGTAAGATAGCGAGGGGAAAGAATATGGCACAGACCAATCAAGTTCTTGGAACTATAGGCGCACCCCTTATTCAAAAACAAAAAACATCATTTGGATATTTAAATTCTGACACCGGATTATAAAAGAACTGGAGAAGGGCTGCCCAATCTTTGTAACGGTTTCCCTTTTAATCCAGTAGGTTTATCTAAGATTTTAGAACAAATTTATTTTTAAAATGTTGGTATCCCCTTGCAACACTCTAAAGAAAACTAGCTTGACTGTTACACTTAACTGATACGGATATGAAGCAACGATTTAAAACCTAAGACGCTTTCGCGGACGCTTCAGACAAGTGCGTAATTGTTATTATTCAGGCACTAGCTGTATGAGCGTATTCTCCATTTTGACGCGACGGCAAACTTCACGTGTGCCCCGGATCGCTGATATGCGCATCATGTGCGTCTCAATTAAAAAACTGGGTGTGTGCGCCATGTTGAACGCGTGGCGTTAGAAGATTTCCGGCCGACGCACAAACCTTTTCTGCGCACTGGTCTGTGGCGCATCCTAGACCGTGGCAAGGAAATTGTCACGTACCTTTTTTGGCGATGCTTCAAAACCGCCAAGTTTTCAGGGCACTAATATGTAAGATAGGTAGGCCCTATGCCTAACCTAATGTTAGTCACCCACAGTTTCATATCTTGGGTTATTCCTTGCCACGGGTTGGATTCGCCACAGGCCAATACGCAGAAAAGATTAATGCGTCGGCCAAAAATCTTTTAAAGTAAGTTCCTCGGTAACTGTTCTTTGGGTACACCTTGACATAAAGTGAATGATTTCCCTACTAACTTATGTCCATAAATACCGACATACGACGTTTTGAATTCCCAATTACAGGCCAGGCTCAGCCCATTTGAAATTCGAACTAATGCGAAAAAACGTATGTGAAAGCGTCTCAAAAATGGGTACCAGGGAGCTCACAATCATAGAATCATGTGCATGGAAACGCGTGTTAGCGCATACATAATTGCAAACACCGGTGCTACAATAGCAGTGAGCGTAGCCACTGACTACATTGTGAATTGTGCATTGCGCGGTGACTGCTTAGTATTCGCAATAGCATCTTCATCAACCAGCTCATAGGGTAAAGACGCGCTCGTGGTGGGGACGCGCTTGTTTTGGTCTGCCCACACATATTCATTGCTGTTCTTTATAACGACCGAACCGCGTCTTTCTTGCAATAAAACAGAACTATTTTTACCCGCGCGCATAAACACACGAACATATTGGCCAATGATTTGTTCCGAATCCCCACCATGGTCTGCGCCTTCCACTCTGTATGTTGGACTCTGTATTGTGATGCAATCGTTTTCATGAGGTTGCTAAGATAAGATAACTTTACCCAGCGTTACATTAGTTCCACATCTAGATGCGCGCCGTAGGGCGGGGTTTGTGCCGCCAGTTGCGTCATAAAAGTCAGGCGAGGTGTTGCGGCATTTTTCGAAATTGTATTTTGAACGCAGTTTACCTTCGAATATCATTTATGCCGAATTGTACGGGTTTTTTAATGGGGTGTGAGATGATATTTGTAAAATACTGTATCTAATCTTGCAATGCACAAAAATTTTTATGGCCGTGTCTTGCCCACTTTAACCGTTGACAATCTGTAACGTGAACTATGTCCTTGGTTGCCATGACAACCTCATATATCGGTACAACTTACAGTATCATGCCTAGGCTATTACACTTAAACTTTCAGATTTGTGGGATGCGTCCGTTAAGAGTTAAAGTGAATACAATAAAAAGTATGTGACCCCCTGTCACGTGACCTTTGACATTGGTTGCCATGGAAACTACATATTTTGGTAGAACTAGTCTACCCTATTATACTTGTGAATTTTCATGTAAAATGAAGGTTTTCTTTTGAAGTTTTAGTACAAAATAGGGAAAAAAGTGTTTTCTTGCAAAATGTGACCTTTGACCTCTGACCTTTGACCTTTTCTTCCGAGGGTCTGGGAGACACAAGTTCCCACCCTAGGGTACCCACCTACCAATTTTGAAAAGAATCGGTCCAGCCCACTAGGAGGAGTTTGAGGGACAAAAACGTTGTTTTACGAACAAATTATCACTTGAAAATTTTTTGTTCCATTCTACCACTTGACCTTTGACATCTGTTGCTATGGCAACCACATATTTTGGTAGGTCTAGGTACAATCATCGTATGTGTAGAGTTTCGTGTCAGGAGAACGTTTCGTTTTTGAAATATAGCAGAAAATGTGATTTTCACCGAATTTGACCTTTGACCTGTAACCTTTGACCTTCACTTCCGGTTGTGTATCAAAATGCAATTGTTCCACCTGAGGTACCATCCTACCAAGTTTCAAGAAAATCGGCCCAGCCGTTTACAAGATATTAAGAAAACAAAATTGGACACACACACACACCACACACACACACACACACACAGTCGTGTTTTTACACACAACTGAGGACTTCATTGTTATCTCCATTGTGTCTGCTTACTTAACCCTAACCTTCACAATAGGCTGTCTATTGTTAGACAACCGAGGACTTGAGAAATCTTTTGAATTTACTACCGAGGACCTGGAAGTCTATTGTTTAGGTCCTCTGTTTTACACAAAGACAAACCCACACTCACCCACCAACACACACACACACACACACACACGGACAGGTTTTGACCCCTCTCTCAGCCCTGGACCTTCAGTCACCCCGGGGTACCTCACCATGGGTTAGACCTCGAGACTAGTAACCTGGGAAAATTTACCGTTACCATGGCAACCATTGCGATTTAAGCTGGCATTGCCATATATAGCCCAATAGGCAAAGTGACTACAATATCTCATCCTCCTCACGGAGCGATGAGATAACAACATTGTCATACTGTAATGTACATTATACTGTTCAAAGTATTGTACAGTATTGACATACAGCCTGTAAATGATCCGACTCGCCTGACAAGTTATTTAGGTAACTTATTAACCATATTAACTGTTACTTGCTAGATTAAAGAAGTTGTTTACCTGACTGTGCCTGTGCCGTTTCTAGTCCATGGGAAGCATGAGGTGGAGCAATTCTTCCAGCAAGGTGGAGGAGGTATGATGATGAAAACCACACAACTTGTCAACAGGCTAGGCAGGAATTCGCATAGGCCTATGTACGTAATGACGTAGTAATTTAGATCCTGAAATAACGTAGTAGGCCAATATGCACAATTGCGTTGGTTTTGGCAGCCGGTTCAATAGTGTTAGTGGCTGTAGAAGGTATGATGGTCTCATTAGAACTTAACCAAATAAACAGACAATGAACAAAGCCACAAAGGCAACTTGGCTATAGTCGAATATGTATAACTTCCAGGTCAATTATAAGGTATGTTAAAAATACAGTGTAAATTGTTTGGCAGCCTTGTCAATAGATCTCACACAATTTTCTCGCAGAACTAGTGCCACCTGTACAAACTCTCTGGGGCATAACTGTAACTGCTATACCTACCACAGTAATTAAATTTTTTGGTTGTGCCCCCTTTACTGAGACCTAGGCCTAGCTGCATCTAAGTAGCATTGTAACTGTGTGATGCAAAAGGCCTAGGAAGGTTACCATTACTAATTCAGATCATGCAGGTCTAACATTTGTTTGAAATGGGTTAGATGTATGTGAAGAATGTCTTTGAAGTTTGATGGTTAATTTTGTGACATTGACAATCACCATCCTGTAGGCCTAGGCCTTTAGCTACAAACTCTCCTTGTTGATCCCCACATGATGCAAAAGCCCAAAGTTGCCTAGTTAACTGGTCTACCCAAAGGTGCTTCAGTACAGTCCAGTGCGCAACTAACTTTGTGCAGCTGGGCAACTGATTTTAGTAGCAAGCCTGTTAATTTCCAAGTACTAGGAGGCGGAAAGCCGGACTACTGTAGAAAAACCCACATACATTGAGCAGGAGGACTCCATGTGAATATGCACATGCATGTGCAACACAGTATTGGTACACAGCAGCTCTGGAACAGCTGACCACTCTGCCACTCCATGACCCCACATAATGCATCACCCCATGATTATAAACCCTCATCAAACTGTTATGGTAAACAATGTTCCAGAAATAAAGGGCAAGCGCAGTTGCCGAAAATATTATGTTGAAGCAACAGCTAATGTCACAATAATCCCCTTATTTCTCTTCAAAGCATCTTTTATAACATTTTAGGACCCGCTCCATATTGCATACTCAAGGTAAACTAAGTAGTTACTCTTAATAAATTTCACATTTGAGTACAAAAAATACTGTAACATATAACTCCAAAGAGCCATCTCATGAAACAGGACAGTATACACTACTTCAAGTTGGGGTGACTGCTCTTGCCTTATATGTTGTAAAATTTAAGCTCTATTGATGTGTATTTACCTGACTTACATATTTTTAGTTTTGCAAACTTCATATGAAGATTCAGCAGAAGCCAATTGGCAGGTTATTTATAGACCTATCTTACAGTATCCCAAAATAATTAACAAAGGCAATAATTCCCTTTGTAGAAGTAGCAGTTATATGAGCAGCTGTGAAACCCATGCAAACTTTTTGTAAAATTTGTACGAAGAAAAAAATAAATAGGATGCAAAAAGTATGCAGGCCCATCTTTGGAATCCATAAAAACAAAGAAAAGGATTTCAGAAGATTTACTGACAATGCTGCAAGGCGCAAGGCACAGCAAGACCATGTTCATTGTTGCTAATTAACTATTTTTAGGAGTCTCATATGCCTTCCCTAGCTAGCACTTTTATGGCATTTGTCTAATTTTTGAGGGGCAAGGAAAAATTTTAGGGTTCTTCCCCAGAGCATGGCACTGAAAGAAGAGTACCATGTTGCAGCTGTTTTATGTTAAACACTGTTTACATAATATTATGCAAGAAACAAACTTCATGCGAATCATGTCAACAGCTGGCATGTCAAACTTGAAAATGATCAAGTTACATAAAGATATGCTGGCCAGTATAGTCCTGTATACTATATTAAGAATAATAATGACCAAGTACATGTTGAGTGCTGGGGTTTTTGGTGGATCGATCATGAAAGTATAAAAAAATTAAGAATCAGAGAAAATGGCTGCCGGACTTGAAGGACTCGACTTCGAGTCCAAGCCAAAGTCCAAGTCCAGAGAGCCCGAGTCCGAGTCCAAGTCCAAGTCCAGAGACCCCGAGTCCAAGTCCAAGTCCGAGTCCAAAAAAGTGGACTTAAGTCCGGACTCGACCTCGAGTCCTACAGCCCTGAATAACGGGAATGTTGGCTTAAATCGAATATTTCGGTGGTTTTGAAACGATGAACAATATTAAATTCGTTACCAACAATAACGAGTTAGACAGTTAGATGACCAACAATAACGGGGTAGATGCGCACTGTTTAACAAGATGTTTCTTGATTGGTTGTTGCCATTGTTTTGTATCGATTGTATTCTTTGTTATGGTTAGAGATAAGGTAAGGGATTAGTCTTTCGTTAGTCAGTTAGGAAATTTCTTGTTAAACAGTGTGCATCGCCCCCAGTAACGATATGAAGCTTTGCTACTTATAATTGTTATATTTAGTAGTCTTATCAAACTTACGAAGCGCCGCGCGTAATCCATTTAAAAGATGAAAACACTAAGACGCTGAATGCAGGAATAAACTGAGTTGTATTTAAGTATGCAAAAGCTAGATACCAATATATAAAGTAGTCAGGAATAAATTTTAAAAAATCCAAAAGGGAGAAAAGTTTAAACATGGCAAGAGCTGTAACAAGCCCAGATAAAACAAATGTTACGACCCTTAGGTAAACAATGAATTAAACAATAAATTAACCAAACGCATGTAGCTGTGAAAATACAGTTTAACTAGTCAGTCAGTCATTTTGTTTACTGACACACTTTACTCCCTTATGCAGATTGTTCCAAAGTATCTCGGCAGCGTTATTGGAGTTGGTGCTGACATTCAAAAGTTCAACCGCAAAGGCTTCAGTTGCGCAAATGGTGCATTTTTTAAAATTGTTGCAGATGTATATTTTTGCACTAAACGTTAGTTAATGTTAGTTAGTTACTCAGCCATCCATCCAGCCAGTGTCAGTCAGTCAGTCAGCCTTAGTCAGTCAGTTAGATGGAGTATTACGGCCGTTTTCAACCAATTGTCCAAGTCGACGTTTTTACCAGTTGTGGCTTTTCCCTACTCCATTGTTTATGCTGAGTACCAATGACAATGGCAGTAGTTTCCGTTTTTAAAGTCTTCAGTATGACCCGGCCAGGACTTGAACTCCCAACCTCCAGACTGTAAGCAGGTAAGTCTGATGCTCTAACCACCTGACCATGCAGTCGGTTCAGAGAATATCCTTGTAAGGTTCATCGATTAACTTGAACTTGAACCATTCATCTTTTTACCATTTGCATGAGCCTAGTTATTTGAGAATTTGGGCCAATAACCTTACATTGACCCATTTTAAGATACTAATCTGGTCGGAAATGAGCATTTTTGACATTACCCTACTAACGCGGTTAAATAAATGGGTAAAATGGGTTGACGAGTGCGTTTTGGCGGGGCTAGGGGCAGGGAGGGGCGCATATTTCAACGTTTGTGCATGAATTCGTGAAAAAAAAATATACAACTTATTGAACCAACAGTCAAGTCAAGGAAGTAACCTTGTAGGTAACCAAGTTACCTTGGAGGCGGATGAATTTCTAATTGTCGTCCTGGGGGTCTAAGTGGAAAGGTCTTATTTTGCTGTAGGGGGGGGGGGGTTAAGATGCGAAATGGTGCTGTTTGATACCTTGGGTGCTGCAACTGTTCTCTCTCTTTTACCAGGTTTTCTCCTCCTTACCCACTGACAACGCCCAGTAAAATAAAATGTACATTACAGGATCGTACTAAAAGTCGACAGATCGACGGAAGTGGTGACTGCCATCTGTCATAGTCTTTGTGTTTCTGACGTCCCTGCATTCTGAATACTCTATAAAAAAGCTCAGAGTAACTAGGATAAGGCAAACAGTGTAAGTGGGACTTTTGGTTTGGGGTAGCCAACTGTATACCTGAATCCGGACAGGCAAGTGATGGTCTGATTTCAGTCTGCCATAACTGGGGTCCATCACCTTTAAATCTTTCGATTTCCTACCTCTAACATGGATGGATGAACACCAATTTGTATCTTAAATTCTCCAAATTCACTAAATATGAGGGTTTGAAACCCATGTAAACAATAAATAAAGACGGTTTTAGGCTGATGGACCGCACTAATGGCGGCATACAGTCACTAAAAACAAGCGCTAATCGGATTCGTCTATAGGGCCTGATCACCGGTCCTACCCTCTACGAAATTTTCAAAATATTTAACTTAAGTTGGTACCCTCACATGCAATCTGGCGCAACATTTAGCACCATTTAAAGTCAATTTACCTCGTTCCATGACAATTTTTGTTCAGAACTCGATGACAAGGAGTTTCACGTGACCTGGTACTCATTTGACTACGCTGATGGATAACTTACATGACGTTAAACGGCCTAATATGGGTTACGCACGATAAAGGTTAGGATTAGGGTGTATCGATCATGCGTCGAAACATACAAATTTTGTAGCCCGGAAGTGTAACCGCCATAAGTACGTCATAGAAAATCACCTTTTGCCGATTTCTAACTTGTTCCCGTGTTTAAAATATCACTGATCACATTACGGTGTAGTGTTCTATTGGTTTGCTCATAGAAATGGGAAGTCTATGTAATTTCAGGCACCAAGAAACGGTGTGCATGCAGTGCTACAGCTGGATGACCATTAGTATATAAAAACTGATAAACGGATGGCGGATGCAGAACTGAAAAATTTACAGTATGTTGAGGTATTGTAGGAACTACGTCACATGACGGGAAGAAATAAGCAGTAAATACGAATTTAGGTGATGTTAAATGGCTCAGTTTCTAAGCAGTTGGTCAAAGCCGGGCTGGTCACGGCCACTGGCTCACTGGCTTGTTTTCCATTGCTTATGCTGAGCATCAAGTATACAATTTCAGTAGGTTACACTTTTAGAGTCTTCGGTGTGGCTCAGTCAGGAGTCGAACTTCAGAACTCCTGGCTGCAGGTTGGATGCTCTAGCCACTTGACCACACAGTTAAAGTACACCAACAGATAGACATCTGATTTGTACACTGAAGGTAAAGACATCTGATTGTATACCGAAGCCTTCCATGCAAGAGTCCAAAAAATACGTCGTGCGTACAAATTATCTTTAAAACACAGCGATCTTTGTCGTTGATCATGCTTTTGACGTAGATATGCACGTTAGGAACGACTATAACACTCTAGTCCAGACTCAATTCCGAAACTCAATTTCGTATTTGACTGGACCAGTAATTAGCCCGGGATACAAGGTACCGGAACGGAAATTGACCTGGAATGGGCTTTAGCTGTACTCGAACTTCAGGCGGGTTCCAGTCTGGCCGTCTTCCCTGCAGTTTTACAACCTTCCCTATTTACTATTTCGAATTGAAAGTTTCTCATCCGATACCAACGATCAGTTGAAGCTTTCACCTTGCGTATCCAACGGATCGTCGGCATTCCAGCAAGTCTTTCGCCTTAAAGACTAGGCAGAGGCAAATCCCACGGCACCCGAGTGAACATCTGTACCTTTCTGTCCTGTTTTATTGATGCACAATTTACTACATTAAGAGTCGCATCCACACTGTAAAAATGTCTGTGATGTTACAGAATTTTTGTACAATTACAGAAGAAAAAATAAAGAAATACAAAAGAATACATAAAAGTGCTCTCAATGAGTTGACAGCACTTTTTATATATTCTTTTTTTTTCTTTAATTTATTTTCTGTAAATGTACAGACATTTTTTACAGTGCAGTCAAATAAATTACACGTGGACCAGATTATGACACTGACTCCTAAAAATGACATTTTTACTAAAATACACATGGAAAATCTTATGAATAGCGCCTGAATGATATTCTACAATGTCAAATGACGAGACTCAAAATTGGGAACACGAAATCGGAAGCTGGCTTCTTGAAAACCATTACTCAATTTAGTGAATTTGAGCGTGTCATATTGCTTACCGTATACACGTGATAATATCAATTGTTGACACCTCGAAGGTTACACATAGGAATAACTTGCAATTTATGCAAGATGCTTACATTTACTTAAAGGTAAATTGTAGTCGCCCCAACTTGAACTAGTATAGTAGACTGCCCTGTTTCATGATTCGGAATTCAGGATCCCGTGACATTTTTTCTCCTTAATTTAATTGTGAAATTTACGGGAAGTAACAGTTTAGTTTACCTTCATATGCAATACTGATGTCTGAAGTATTAAAGACACGTTGAAGGGGAATAAAAAAGGAAATTGTGAGATTTAGCTGTTGCTTCAAAATAAGTTTGTGGTGACTCCTTTAATGTTACATATGTTAAAATTAAATTTAGCTTAAATTCGTTTCTCATGAAGCACCGTACTATCATTAACTTAGAAATGTGCTTTTATGAAACCAGGGAGTAAACACTCCCTGGTGACACTCATGTGGCGATTATTCAAAGTTGCTGGCATGTGTATACATTGCAGGCATATCACTGAATCGTTTAAGGTAATTTATGCAACAGTCTTTAAAAGGGCTCATTGAGTTGATATCGATGACTAAATAAGATTGCTAAAGGGTCACTATCAGATGACAATGTTCATAGTTAACAAAATGAGTCAAGTTACATACACAATAGTCATGGGAAAAGTTAAAATTTTGAATTTTGTGTTGTCTTGACCTGTACAGATTTGCATATGATTTGAAAAAGTGTCTGGTCACGAGTTTTTGAAATTTGAACTGGAACTGTTAAGTACTCACTCATAAAACATTATTTGCGTGTATGTGTATTGGGATTGTCTGAGTTTGACCATTTGTCATTGGTTTGTGAAGAAAAGTTAGCAGGTTTGGAAAAAATTGTTGAATTTCGTCAACCAAATCCATGAGCCTCTTTATAAGACACCCTTTCTTCACATTGTCTTATAACTGCCACAATGAACAGAAATAAAGACGGTATGCTTGGAACGCTTAACGTGTAACCTTTCGACATGATGATTTCTTTGATGAGTAATGTAAGTCTATGTCAAGCTCTTTTTCATAGAACGTTATCTCCTAGTGTGGGGCGTCGAAGTAATGATTTTGTATAAATATAAAGGTTAAGGGCTACATATTCAAATCAACATTATCTTTTAGGTATGCAATTATGTAAACATTTCTCTATTTTTATACTCTTCAAGCTCGGTGGATCACTTCGATCTAAAGTCGACACTCACAAATATATAGAACTTATGATATCACATTCTGCTACGTAATTATAAATTTGCAATTTGTATAAAAGCAGCGGCGGTGGAGCCGGGGGCGGGTGTTGAGGAGTTCAGTCCCCAACGAAAAAACTGTTGGCTAAAGGTATGTTCAGCCCCCAAATATTTGCAAAGTGTGGTTTCAAAAAGCGTGCACATGCAGGTTGCAACACACTAAAATGCAGATTCTGGCCGTCGGTGGGTTGTTAAGTCATAATTTCTTGTACACTCCGCGCCAGCTTTTGGTGGCATTCCACTTAGACACTCTTGCTGGCACTCATATCCCCAGTATTTTTTTCCGTAGCACGGTAGCAATATACATATGTGAGGTTAGTAATCGGTGCATGTGTTTTAGTGGTTACTAAACACAAACTTGAGTGATTATAGCCCATTTATTCCCAACTATGACCTTAAGAATTGTCGAAAGACTGGACCTACACTAAGGCTGACGTGACTTAAGAGAATGACTTGGGTAATTTAGGTTCATTTTTTACTGTTTGAAGTTTTCCATGACGTATATTCATTCTGACCCCCCCTTCAGCCCCCCTTTCAGTCCCCCCCCCCCTTCAGTAGTTTGTCTGACTAGAGACTTTGCCACTTGAATGATTTTCTTGATCGGTTGGTCGGTCTTTCGTCCATTAACCAAATTTAAAATATTTAAAATCTACCAAAATGATAGATTATCTATGTACAGAGACCACTCTGTAGCTCTGTCAGTCGGTAGAGACCATCCCCCAAAAAATTACCATTACTTTAGGGATAGTATACCCGACATACTCAAAAGCTTCTTCAGTGAATGAGGTAGATAAGTTACACCGAATTAATAGAACCTTTATCAAATAGCGAGTACAAAAAAATTTAAGATGGAATTTTGGGTGATTAAGTTCAATCGCAGTATACTGTGGCAAAAAGATGCACACGAAAATGCTATCACAGAATTCTTTGTATTTGGAGTAAAAGAGTTTAATGTTGGAAAAGTTGTGATAATGTATATATGGAGGCCTTGAGATTATGGTTTACATGAACCCTAGATCTGCTACTCTACCGCAAAAGGAGGGCCATAAGTTCAACTGAAGTTTTGTCTTAATGTTAGCAATCTGCTGAAACTAACATTGACATTTTTTGTGGTTTTCAATGGCGGCGCTAAAGGGGAGGGGCATGATGGGACAACTCCCCCCCCCCGATTTTGTCCTTGACCCCACTTTCCCCTAAGTTTGGTGAGTTAGAATTTGGGTGATCCTAAAAAAATATATAATATACCTCTGCAGAGGCTTAGTTTTTCACCCAGAAGTATACTTAAACCTCAGAGCTTCACCCCAGTAACGGGCTCTTCCGGCTCGGTTTCGCGTTGCGCACGAAAATGTTTGCCCCAACATTATCCTTTGCCCTAAGTTTGCCCCACTCAAATTTGACTCCGGCGCCGCCACTAATGGTTTTCAAAATGTAAGTAGCTAAAAGTTACAATTTCAGCACAATGTGAACTCAAAGCAAACCGCTATATGTGTCATGTTAGTACGTCGGATATGGACAGACTACAGTCTATGTCATGTTAGTACGTCGGATATGAACAGACTACAGTCTATGTCATGTTAGTACGTCGGATATGAACAGACTACAGTCTATGTCATGTTAGTACGTCGGATATGAACAGACTACAGTCTATGTCATGTTAGTACGTCGGATATGGACAGACTACAGTCTATGTCATGTTAGTACGTCGGATATGGACAGACTACAGTCTATGTCATGTTAGTACGTCGGATATGAACAGACTACAGTCCAGTCGGATCGCAACTGCTCGAAAAGAGCTTCCTTCTCTTACATTTTATGCATGACGTTTCATGACGTCATAGGGCTGCGAATACTAATAAGCTAAAAGTTATGATTTTACAAGCCAATTATCTCATCAATTACTGACTAATAAATTATCAAATCCATAAAAACTATTGGAGAAGATATCAAAAATACTCCCTGTGTACAATTTTGGTTACGAGAATAAGTAAAAGTGTGAATTTTTTGCCGATTTATGGAACGTCGAAAATGGGTTTTCAATGTTCCGTAAAATTGTCCACATTTGTTTATATGTTACTTAAAACTACACAGTTTTTACTTATATTGAAGAAAAATTTTGTTTTCTTTCTATTGGTACCACTTTTGTACCGAAAACTCTCGTAAATGAGTCAGGTACTCGGTAAAAGCGTCGGCGAATCGACTGGGGCGTCCAGAGTACATACACATATAGCAGGCCTATTTACGCGAAATGACTACTGGTCATCTGTATACATGTAACGTTAAATTAAAGCCATTTACGTTAGCAACGTTTAGAAACATTCCCTTGCTCGAAATGTAATGTTTTATCGACAGATTTTGGTTTTGGTCTATGCCACTTCGTAAATATTTGAACCAATGCCAGATACAAATTAAACAAGAAAGTGTGTACTTGAAGGGGCATAATATAGTGTGGTGGGCTGTATACTGTGCACATGTCATAGTGTAACTAGTGGGCAAAATACAAACTGCTGTATGCCTACCTCACAAAATTGTATCTGCTTGCATAAAGAGGAAAAGGGAAAAGGAAAAAACTAAGACAGCTGAGACTTGTTTAAACCTAAGTGTTAATTTATCACCTTACTTGAAAATTGTGGCACTCCAGTCAAATGTTAATTTAAAAAAAAAACTTGAGCTGTGTGAATGGGAATGCCATACCAGCCAGGCATACCCACCAGCCTACTTTGCTAATTATTATTTACATTTACTTGTAAATTCCAGCAAATTTACAAAGGGAAGCAATGCTTTACAAGGAGCATGATAAATTGCAGGCCCTACTAGAGCGACTCAGACACCGCAATGTCGGAAGAAAGGGAATTATATTGTGTAGCAGTTTGAAGGTGGTACTACCCCACTTACCCAAGTTTATCATGCATGCTCCTGTATGGTCTTAAGAAAGTACAGTGATTTGGACTGCATGCTATGGAAACCTATATAATTAACTTGTATCACTGACAGCAGACCTCATATCATCATTACAAGTATGTTGATAGGTCCTCAGTAATCAATATAAAGAATAATGCAGAAATTGAAACCATGTATATGTATATGTTGCCCAATAAGCTTGTTAGCCTCCTGAACATCAGAAAATTGGCCAGTCCATTGACGATACAATTGAAAGTGTCCCGGCATGAATGTACAGAATTTTCATATCTTTAAGATCATGCACAAAAATAATTTTAGAAAGCAGCCAGGCTACCATAAAGTGCACATGGAAGTGTGTGTTTAAGTCAACAGACACAGCTTATTCCTGATAATCAGTAGTTGCCACTCTAGCACCACGTTGAGGTCAGCTTTTGGGACTTAAAGCCAGAGTAAATAAAGTTAAAAGAACATTATGTTGTTCTTGGTAGTTGGTACACAAGCCATGCATGGATAGCAGCTAGTTTACATACAATACACCGTCACAGAGCAATGAGCATGCATGCATGGGCTAAACATTCCAGTGACATGTACTGTGCAGTATTTAAAATCATGAAACATATGGTATCATACATCAAATGGCTACACTGCAATAAGTTAATTTAACACATAAACTTTTGCTGTAAAATTGCCATATAGTATCCATGAAGGAGAAAAATAAGTTACAAAATTTAAAGGTATGTTTGAAAGAAAACATATCAGTGGAAGTACTGAGTGACAGAAGCACTGAAAGTTCCCACATAGCATACACAACAGACATTTTAATTGATCTCCAGTTTGTAAACAACATGTAATTTTAAAACTGGGTGAAGCCAATAGACTAGCACTGTACAAGTGTACTAAACATACAGTACAGTATTTCATAAACATTGAAAATTTAATGTCACAACTTTTGTGAACAGAATTAAGAGTCCTATGCAACTAACCTACAATATATCAGTACACTAACAACATGAACTGTGCACAGTGTGCATGCACCAATAATAGTTGACTAATTAATTCTGCAAAGAGATCTTGCAGCCTCTGAGACCAGCAAAACTCCCTGCAGGCTCAAATCATAGGCCTGACAGAAGTGAAAATGATGACTGAGGTACCATGTCACTACAATGCCCATGCAAGAAAGCCGAGAAATATCAATGTGAAATCCTTTTTCAAGTCCACGACTAATTTTATACTCTCAGCATTAGTGAGATGCGCTAATTATGGCTTGACTTGAATACCGGTACATAACAAAATGTACAAAATATACAATTAAACAGCATTTTTGGAGACAGGGTTTAGTTTCTGGATATCTTTTCCATGCAGCATGCACCAGTGAAAGAGAAGCCCTACAGTTTAATAAGCTAGACTGAAGAGAAACCTAAAGCTAAACTATATATTTCATCTAAGAATTAGTCTGCTTTATATAATCTTACAGTAGCCTAGCAGCTGAGAAATGGTACTGAAAACATGATTGATATATGGGCCTAAAACTAATTTACAGTAGGCCACTGTACATTACTATAATACTAATATAATACTAATACTAGTATTGTCCACATTACATCTCACGTCCTTCGTTGCTTGACTTGTATATAACTGCACTTATGCATCTTAAACTTCATGAATGAAGCTACTCCAATATTCTCAATTGTAAATGTGATGATGACCTACGAAATAAATGGTTTTCGAACAATTTTGGCCTTAGTTAGTACTAACGTTACTACAAATTACAATGATCAAGCAACGTTACGTGCGTGTGACTATGCATGCTGTTGTGCTGTACAGTATATGTGTATACACTTATTGTATACACTACACGCACATACATATTGTACAGTAAATATTGCTCCGGGTTTATCGGTGTTTACAAACAAATTCGTAAATTAAACTACGTGATTTTAGTATTGACTGAAAGCGTATGCTGTAATCTACAAACAGTGATAGAAAAACATCACTTTGAATCGCTAAATGAGTCAGGTACTCGCAAAGTTTGAGGTCCTTATTTGATACATAAGAATCGACTGCCTCTTTTCGGGGGCATATTTTTGTATGATATGTTTGGAAAAAACTAATAAATCTTTGATTTCTAAGAGGAGGAAAGATAAAAATACCCACTTACCGTGTTATTGTAGCCATTTATACGCCTACTTATACATTATTCAACATATAGGGGGAGACCACTTGTCAGTCACAGTTCCGCGAAATCTCATTTGCGCAGATCTAAAAAAGGCGGGAATGCTAGAGAAGTGGTCAATTGACTTCATTAACTACACGGCTGCGTGTATACTGAGTCTATGTCATGTTAGTACGTCGGATATGAACAGACTACAGTCTATGTCATGTTAGTACGTCGGATATGAACAGACTACAGTCCTTTTGTTTTTCGTTTACCTTTACATCATTTACTACTCAACTCCGTGTTATTGAAATATGATTGAATGAAAGGTATGGGAATTTACAAACTTCACATTTTCCATTGAATCTGAGTGAAAATCACGAACGCTTTATGGTACCTTTAGTGGAGTACTTTTACCGCATTAACCATTTTTTCCTTTCATCAGGGGTCTCTACTTTTCATAGACCAAGATATGGGAACCAGTCTGTTATATATTCCTGCTTCTCTCAGATGTAGGTTGAAATGCACAAGAAAAAGTTTTTTTTTTTCTGTGAACACAAGTTAAGGTATTGACCCTCAATCAATTTTCTGAGCAGAGTGATTTTTGCTGTCGAAAGTAAAGACCGAGAGATATGTGTGTAGCGAGTGTTTGCTGAATAATTATCAATCACACTAAGTGCAAAATCCGATAATGAGGCAATACATCCAAAGTTTTCCTACTTTCTACTGGCTTCATTCCCACACATTTTCAAGTTGGTCATTCACGCCACGAATCGAATCATAATCAAATCAGTCTCAATATAAGGGAAAGAAATTTCTGTCCGATTTTCACCTTCCAGGGAAACGGGGACCGATCAGCTCGTTAAAATAAAAAGTAGGCCTAATCTTAGTGGTACTGCTCACACGATACATTGTTTTGGCCAAAAGACATCGTTTCTCGGACTGAGAGGAATGATGAAGACAATTGCTATTTTAATAACAACTTATGCACTTCCGTATCCTTCACTTAACACCATATCTAAGTTGTACCGTGCATGGGAAACGGTTTAAGTCCAGTGGCGTCACCAAGGGGGGGGGGGCAGGGGCGACGTGCCCCCCTGAAAAATTGTGTGCCCCCCCCCCAAATGAGATTTGAGTTTTTAAAAAACGATATGCTTTCTTTAGTCAGAGTGTGACTATGAAAATATTTAAGATTGGATTCTTCTTTTGAAGAGAAAAGGCAGTAATTTTCATACTTTCAACTAAAAATATCGCAAAAACACCTGGAAAATGCCATTTCCGGCTGTCTGAGGGGTTGCGTTTTTCAAAAATTTCTGCACACTTCCAAATTCGCTAACTGAAGGTGGCGCATAGCTCAGGTAACCGTTCAAGCAGGATTATATAGGCGTACATTTTTTCCTTAAGAGCATCACATCTAACTGCTTTCTCTTTCTTTTTCGAGCTCAGCTCTCCTTCTTCTATATATCAGCCGGATCCGCTCTTGAAAGTTGTTTCACTAGTTTTGTTACCAATAAATTCTTAATTGAAGTTGCACTGGAAGTTTTTTTAGACCAGTGTAAAGACAACAGAATAACTGTAAATAACGACCTGAATACCTAACAAACCCCTTAAAACCCAGGAGCTTCCGGGGGCTTCGCCCCCTGGACCCCCACCGAGACACACATTGAACTGCACATCAAATTCTTTTCTTAATAGTTCATCTCGCCCTTTTTCAAAATGTCAGCCGGATCTGCTCTTGGTAGTTGAATCACTTTTTTACCAAAACTTCTTACTGGAAGTTACTCTGGAGGTATTTTTGAGACCAGTGTTAAGTCAATAGAAGAACACTTAAATAGCGACTTTAGTGCCTCACAAACACGCTAAAACCCAGAAGCTTCCGGGGGCTTCGCCCCCTGAACCCCACCAGGGGCCCTAAGGCGGGCCCCTGGACCCCACCCGCTGAGCCTCGCGCTTCGCGCTCGGTGGCGCCTACGGCGCCATGTGTGGAGTTAAGCAGTGCCCCCTGCAACATTGTTGTGTCACCCCAGTGCCCCCCAGAATGAAAAGTCTGGTGACGCCACTGTTTACGTCATTCGACACCTCTTTTCATTTACTTTAAAGGAAAATGAAGTTACACGAACTTGAATTAGTATAGTATAGTACACTATCCTGTTGCGTGATTGGCTCTTGACGATCATGTGGCAATGTTTTCCTCCTCAATCATGAAATGTGCTAGTAGGAACTGCTTGGTTTACCTTGACTACGTAATTTTGAAGTATTAGAAATATCATGAAAAAAACTGAAAAAATGAGGTGGAATAATGAGATCTAGCTATTGCTTCAAAATAACTTGTGGGCAACTACTCTTGCCCGTTCAGCTGGCACAACTTGTAATTTGCATTGCAAAAATCCAAAAATGACCTGTTAGCCCCCAAACACCTATAACTACATGTAGCATAGCTGTGCCGTGGGATTCAGTCCCCAATCATATTACCCTATACCCCCAGTAGGCCCTCTGGAAGTTAGAGGTAAAAATATGAAATAAACCTATGCTTTAAAATTTAAAAAAGCACCTCACAGGAATTAAAGTGAAAACACTCATGTAACCGCCACAAGTATGTGTGTGTGTGTGGGGGGGGGGGGGGGGGTAGCGGGAATACACCAATGGATGGGTATAGTAGAGCATAGATCTCTGGGCCAAGAATATTCCCATCAGATTATTCGAGTGAGCTTACAGTCGTAGTGGTTAACTAAACAACATTTGAATTGGTGTTCAATCACCTTTTTTATTCCATCCAATTCCCCACTTGTTAAAAACGAGACGATATCAACATCGCCCACTAAATTCAACACTTGTTAAACTTCTGTTCTGTCTAGGATGACGTTTCCGAATAGCCTTTAGAGTTGTTTGTCTTATTAGTCAAAGGCCTCTACGATCCCGAAACTACGGGACATTTGGGGCAAAATGTCAGAATCTGACAGAATACCATCCTCCCCTGACTTGTCCACGCCACTAGTATGACAAGAGCGTCATGGAGTAGGGTAAATGGGATCACAAACCCTTATTATAACTTTCAGTTTGCCGTAAACTATCAGAACAGAAAAACCATCATCGAAAAAAACTTCACCGCCTCAATATTAGAGTCATAGTTCAGCCCCTCTTTTTCCCACTCGGTACCGTATTATACTTTCACACGACACTGGCAAAGGGTTGAAGAGCTTCAGTTTTAATGGCAGCACATTGCTCATTGCAATTTACAAACGTTTCAATCCTCCATAAAGTGGGATTGAAAATCAAATTATGTCCAAACAGGATAGGCGATGAGGGTCAAAACTCATGTGTTTCCAGTGCTATACTAAAAACACTTTCTCCTTTTCATCGCTAAATCAGTTAAAATTTTCAGCCTAACAACCACAAGTCAGTCTTGTAATATGCATCACGATATACTGCACACGGTTTTTCTTACTCGGAGGACTATTTCAAACTTAACGTTTCTCGGAGGATGATTCTAAAAGCTCACGTTTGTTTACCAGTTTTATTTTGTGATGACGTTCCCTGCGAAACTCAAACGCTCGACCGATTTGTATTTTTAACACATAACAGGAAGCACTTGTGGTGTAGAGATCAATTTTTCACCGATTTTCCTATTTAGCTCGTCATGTGCCCTTCCGCGTTCCCTAGGTGCTTTCCCAGATGACGGCAGGAGATAAATTTACCCAAGTTTTGAAATGCAATCACTTCCTCCCAGATTTTCATTAACAGTGCCGCTTAATATCGGTTTTCTTGGAAATCTCCAGCAATCATAAATTGTGCAAGACGTCATTTGCTAGAGAGAGAGAAACACTAGGCCGAACCGCTAAATATCATCTGTCCATCTACAGAGGCCAAAATGAGCCCGTCTAATATCTGGAGAAACCCAAACACAAGGATACAATTTACCTCGAAGTGTTTCTGTATAAAAGACAGATCCGTCAAATTATGTGGAGGAATATTACCAAAATGTAATGATAAAACACCCTATGTGCAGAACTGCTTGCTGAGTGTGGTATGTCCAAGGTGTAATGAGCAAGCGTATTTTAATTAAAATCTATATGGTGATGTAAATCTGATGTAAAATCAACTTTTGACAGATTCGATCAGTTTACTGATCCTTCGGGGTGATGTTGAACCAACGAAATCAGAAGAGAGATGAAAGAGTAAGCGGCGAAGACGTCGTTCCTGCATGTATTGTGGACGATGGAACATTTTTTTTTCTGTATGAGTTGAATTCGACCCACCCACGCACCTGTGAAACACAATAATACACGAAACATGGAATGAACCACCCTCCACTACTTCTCATTGGTATAGGGTCCCCTTTAACCTCACAGATATTAAAACACCAACAGTACCAGGACACTTTCAATTGATCACGTCTTTCACACACACGTCCCATGCATACAGTCCCTCAGTTTCTACCTTGTTGAACGTGACATGTTTGTTTACAGTGACGTCATATATATGAGATCACTGATTGGTGGAAAGTTTTCTCAGTGCTTAGAGTCTAACGATCCAGTATCTTGAAGACGGGCAGGCTGTTCAATTCAGTAAAATGTAAACACTCGTGCAAGTAGAAACAAAGCGATATATCTTCGAAGAGATTGGTCAGTTCCAGGAGCAGAAGTCGCCAATGAGTATTTGTTTGGTTTAGACGCTTGGCTCTTCGCCAGACTGCTTGGGACTTTGGAAAAAGTAAAGTTTTACTTATCTCTCACTATGCATGTTTTAAGCTCCACTACCACGTGAGGTGCCTAACATATGACATCTACATAACGTTTTGGCAGCTATTTTATGGCATCTCATACTTTTAAAGGTTTGTCAGCTCTAAGGAATTTGTTTTTCTACGGCTTTCAGACGCCTTTTGACAGACAAGGGTCGAAAAGTGTATCAGATCAGTAACTTCGGTTTCAATTTCATATACTAGTAGGTCGTGGCTAACTGAAGCAGAATGGGTTCACCCTCTTAAGGGACGTTGCACCAAACAATAAAATTTACCCATCAGTCGTTGTCGACAAAAACACGGTGACCTATTCTCTTATATAGTCAGAAGATCGACGGAACCTTAAAGTCGGTACCCATACTGGGAGATTTCTTTCTGTAACAAAATTTGGGTGGGTATGCATCCCCAAGAAAGCAAAACCCAAAATGTACTCTGCATGCAGGGGGGTGCAACTGTAAAAACTATATTGCAAAACACGCGAATATAGTAGCGAATAAACAACAATAAATAAATTAAAAAAAACATTGGTCTGTTATAAAGATCTAAAAATCCCGCGTTCTAGAAACTTCCAAATGCGCCATTCCCATCTCTTTAAGGAATGAAGAGAAAGTTCCGTTTTTACGATTATTTGCGATTAATGTCAGGATTTTACTAGAAAGCTAGGAACCTGCTGGTGCCAAGTTTAGCCCGACGCCCCCTACCAGATAAAGTAAGCCACATTTTTCAAACCTCATCAGTGGGGACTGACTTCCACGTGCCCGCATAATATAACTGTACCAATACCCATACCAATTTCAAAGTAAAGTGATGGTGAGGTTTGTCCATCAGTTTGTGGGAACACCCGTTCTTTTCTCTTTTCTTTTTCGTTTATGATGAATGGTCAATCAATTCAAAAGCTGCACTTGAGGATTTCTCGCACCTATTCGTGGTTCAGGTTAAAAAGCGTTACGAAAGTTAAGGCTGACAAACCCCTCCTCACACACACACACACACACACACACTGCCCCCCCCCCCCACACACACACACCTACAACAATTGCCGACCATAACTTCACTAATTGACTAAGGGATTCCAATTCTCCGTAGAACTAGTTGTGGAAGGTATGCACACACAAACTCAATTGAAGCGTTGCCCTTCTAGGCTCCCGTAATAAAAACTCTTTTTTTTAATTTGTGTCAAATCAATTGACGCACTTTTCTGATTTGATCGGAAATACTAGACATGAAAGCCAATATAAGAAAAGTGATCTAAACACACGTACAATACGTAATATCGTGCGAACGAAATCACGCAACGGTAGAGTTTGCGTATCTTATCCTCTATACAGTCCAAAGTTTATTTTGCGGGAGGAAGGCTTCTTCCGATGGGAAGTGAATAATTTATTGTCCTCTGTGATCGTTAGCGAGTGTCTCTTCTCCTTATTTTATTAATATCGTAGTGAAGGGGACCCATGATGAGGCCAAAATAGTGTCAATAAGGCTAAGTTCGTACTAAATCGAAAAAATATCACCTGTACTCGAGACATTGATAGAAAAACAAGTCCAAGCGATTATATTCAGGTCAAAGGTATGCACGATTGTGACGTAATCTGACGTCATTTAGGTTAAGTGAATGGTTACACGGATCCGGTTCAGGAAGTGCTTTAAGGTTTTTGAAAATAATTGCTTAATATTTCCATTTATCACGAAGCATTCAATTTCGATTGAGAGGAAAATGAGAGTAACATGAATGACTTAAAAATTTTGAAGCGAGCCAATTTAATAGATGGCAGTTGTTTGACATGTTACACAAGTGGTAAAATGTTTATTCACTGAAAAATGTAGGTTGGCTTAGTTTTTTCTAAAGGCCCTTGGTTGTATGGCCCCGATATTTCACTGAGGGTATGAACCAGCCTTTAACAATCGCTGCGTTTAGCCCGGGGCTAGGTGATGGTCCAGGCTACTTTAAGTATGACCCAACCTCGGCTATTTGACCATGATTACATGTAGCTGTACTCTTCAGCCAGTTTCAGTATAGAGGCTTTGCAATTGCGTCACGAACCGCCATGCTGGAGGACGTGCATGCCAAATACACGTGGCTTTGTGCCGAACGCACTGCACAGTGTGCACTGTGATATGCACGGTGTGTACAAATTCAACGAGCAAGCGCGTCCCGTATGGTTTACTACGTAGTTGCATGTACTCCAACATGGCCGCCGGAGAGTATTATGACGTCATGTGAAAAGCCTCTATAGAACAAAGTCACGCAAGACAGGCCCGTGATTTATAGGCCTGAGATGACTCAAAATCAAGAGGCTGGTCAGAGGCTGCCATTATGGCACTAGCATCCTTGAGAAAAAGAACTCATTTGGTAACAAAATACGTTTGGTTTCCTCCATTACTGTGATCTCACGTACCCCGCGTTCGAGGTAACACCGTGTAACCTCGCGCTCGAGTAACGTGGGAACGCGGGTTAACGGTCGGTGTTTAAATTTTGATCCACCTCAAATCGCAGGGTTAAGCGATTTTGAACACCGTGTTTTTTTTTTAACCAAACAAGGTAACAGCTAGGTGCTTATGGCACTGATGACAGGTATTTTCTAACATTTTACAGTACTTGGTATGTGAAATATTTTACCTCGTTACTATGGTAACACTATCCATTCAGCAAAACACGGGGTACGTGAGAACACAGACTGAGAAACACGGGGTTAACCTGCGGTTTTGCCTTCTTGTAAGCACGAGGTAACACCGAGTGTCGCGGGTCACGTGTGTCCAAGCCTCATGATTCTTCGTTAGAAAATCAAAGGGGCTAAGGATAAGACCTTTGAGGTCAAGTTGGCCGTCATCTTACCATCCCCTACTGATCATTTGGAGAACTGGAAACAATTTTTAAGTTAAAATTTATGGTCTTAACTGATTTTCCTGAGGAAGGAGGTCAGTCTGCGTGATGGGTTAGTTTGAGTGCCCAACTGTCTTACAAATCCTTTAAGTAGCAGCCTCTGAGAGGCCCATTGTTCATACCGTATCTACTTTACACCTTAGCTTGGTTGCAGGTTAGAGACCGCAGTGCACAGGCCTTCCTCCCTGAATGTCTATCCATATAAAAACTAACTCCATACCAAAATGTTACCATAACAGAGAACTGTACAACACCAGCTGCTATGGACAAATAGAGTGAAGGGACGGACCACTGAGGAACCACCACCGGATGGACACCGACAAAGAAAAAAAGAAAAAAAATGAGACACGACCGACAATGTTCAACTATCTGTTTCTTTAACCTATAAACAGATAAATTTATGTGTAGAAGACTAGTTGGTATCCTCACAAACTGTTCCAACCGCTTATTGTTATACTTCTGGTCCTGGCCAACAATTCAGCCCCCTCCCCCAACCTAACCCCATACGCCATTGACCAGTCTTCCCTTAACCGTTGAAGAGATTTTCCCCAAAAGGTCGATTTTCGTCAAACGCCCTTTCCCCAACTTCATGCATTAGGACGAGTTTGTCATTTTGTATACTGTAGAGTAATAGGTAACATTTTATCATTCTGTAAATATCACAAACAGGCTGAAAGTCTAATACTTGATTTAAAAACTGTCAGAATGTCAATAATTATAGTGATGTCCTTGCCTCTTTATTAACAGTTCCATTAAAACCTTACTTATTTCGAATTCAAGGTTGCCTTTCTTGTTATTTATTATTATATAGTTGCTATTCCTCCCATCTTTACAGCTTTAAGAGCAGCTAGGATTTGTCGGAATCAAAGGTTTAAGTGAACGAAAATGATAGGTTCATGATTTCCTCTTAACGCAAGTAGACTGCCAAAACATTCATAACTTGCCTCAAAACTGCACTCATTATTCATTTTAAACGATCATTTTTATGTCTGCTAGTATGTTTTTAGATTAAAATCAACAAATTTTACCTCATTACATGTTTCTAAGTTAAAAAATAATGTAATTAGTAGCCTAGATGTGAACACATTCGGTCATGGATAAGGTTTACATATTTTCGTAAAATGTCAGTAATTTTTCATAACTAATCTCTCACATCCTCTCAATGTGTAGGCTTTTGTAATGGAAGCCAGAGGTAAATAAATTGGGAGCATTAGACCTGTCTGACAAGAGAAGGTCAAGTCTTTTAATTAGGAAATGTCGGAATGAGAACGGAAAGTTCCCGGATGCACGTGGATAGATATGAAATTGGAATGTTGGAAATTATGCTATGCAACAGGCAAGCCAATCGCCGTTGCGAAGATTGGGATGTGAGTGGCGGTTTAAGGTTCACTCCTTTAAAGAATTTGCAACAAAGTTGGTTTCAAACAAAATCAATTGTGGAAAATAAAGTTTTGTCTACCTGGAACTTTGGTAAGCGGTAAGGGTCAGTTTTAGGGAATCATATCAGCAAGTTAAAAAAATCAAATACCCAGGCATAAGCAATGAAGCAGGGAAAACAAGCCAGTGAGCAACAATTGAAAAAAGGCCGTGGCTGACCCGTATTGAAAACAATTTGATGGAAATACTCGCAATTTTGTCAAAACAGCGAAAAATATCAAAAATATTTTCAGGGTGCCCCTTCGTCATCCCTCCCTTTGAATGTGCCCTGTGTTTCAGTCAGGGGCAAGAACATGTAAGCTCTTAAAAGCAGTTAACTCTCACCGCAAGCTACAATTTTTGTAGTACTCTACAGAATTTCTCAGTTGGTACAAATCTTTGATTTACAGCAAGCTGAAGCAGCATCGCTCGTATAGTACAGTAGGTACTGAACTGAGAGTGATTTGATTACACATTGAGATCTTGCAGACTCACTCTGTAGCAATGAACTGAGATTGTGTCCGGATGAGGATGAGTTTTAGACAGTTTTGGGAGGGTCGTCTTTTGTATAAAGACGTTGAGAGAATTGGAGCTGTCTGGGGTGAGAGATTTAACCCTTTACCGTTGTTTGGGTCCTTTTGGACCCATGCGGAGAGCTCGGCTGTCACCCATCTTTACTGTTTCACGCGGAGCTCCAAACTGCGAGTAGCTACCCGTAAAACAACGAGAGTGACAATAGTTTAAGGTCACGGGGTCAATGGCCCACGGAAGCCGATGCGGGGCGGGCTACGTCCGCTTTTCCGCCCACTCCCGAGGCGCGAAAATATGCCCCGATCGGAGCACAACGGTAAAGGGTTAAGCCTTTAATATTTCTTTACAGGTATATTCCGGTGGCTGTTATCTAGGGTCTCCTAGGGAAGACAAAAATATTCCATGTCCCTTAAAGCGACTCATTGAGTTGGTTCGGGAAATCCAACAATTTTTTCTAAACCTGTTAAGTTTTCTTCACATATCAATGACAAATGGTCAAAATTAGACAATCCCTATATCTTACACACAAATAACTGTTTTGTTAGTAAGTAATTAACGGTTCAATTCGGTTTTAAAAAATTCTTGACCGGACACTTTTTCAAATCTAGCACAAAAACGTTACAAGTGAGGACACGACAAAACTCAAGATTTCACCTTTTCTTTTCCCGTAACTATTGGATATGGAAACTGTAGGCATTGTTATTTGGTAGTGACCCTTAAACACTGTCATTAAGGTATCGATATCAACTCAATGAGCCCCTTTAAACCCTGAAGCAATACGTTCTACCTAGCTCACAGGCCCGTAGCCAGGCCATGTGGAGGGGTGGGTCTTTTTTCCAAGATGTGGACCTTTTCCAAATACGGAGACGGCTGGCGCGTGCCGTAAGCATGCAGTTGCTAGGGGTCCTGGGCATGCTGCCCTGGAAAAGTTTGAAATCTGCAGATTTCCTGCAATCTGGACCTTTTTAGAGGACTTTTGAACACAACAGAAGTCATTTTCCCCCAGGAATTCCACACAGTACATCACTTTTAAAGAAGTGAACCAAAATTCGTCCTCCATATGTCAAGATAACAAATATTTCATAGCTGACCAATCAGACACAGGGCTGTAAAAATGGACCTCCCTCAAGTTGGGGTAGGTCGTTCGAACGCTCCGACCCCTGGCTACCGGCCTGTCTCAAGATTTCTTATTTTAAAAATATTTTTTATAAAAATACCTCCACGTCAACAGGATGTTGTGTTGAGAAGGCACATCGCCTCAAATTACTTTCTTTTTATTTTGTAATTAAATGTCCTGTTGGCCCTCAAAATTTGATACTGATGGGATTTGGGGATGTCTTTCCCTGTAGATCTAACCCTACGACATTGTAGGGTATAGCTACTAATGTTTCTAGATAATCACAGCAGCCAGGCAGCAGCGTCTATACCATGACTAACGAAATTGAAAAATGTCGCATCAATGTGCCGCGGTGACATCATAGATTTACCACAATGCACTTTATGTGAAAGAAAGGTTGCAATTCTTTGAAAATCAGTATCTTCTAAACATTGTGTTCTATTGAAGTGCGGTTATAACCTCCTGACTGCCTGAAAGGGAAAATTTGTCTGCACTCTGTCAGTCTGTAAAATCAACGAATTTTATATCCGGGGTATATCTTTAAGCGTACCTAAGCATCAAAAGTCTAACACTAAATATAACAGCCTGAAGAAGTAATAACTGCTAGGCTTTGAAGTACATTTGGGAACTGCTTCAGAGCAGGGGGTACATTTTCTGAGACCACAATCTCAATGGGGAGGTGCGGTGTTAGAATGAACCCTTGCACGTACCATCTTCGGGTTGCTTGGGGTTTTCCAAACCGACGACGCTCCTGAACATATACCCTTTCAGATCACCTACTTGCCATGTCGCTTTGTACCCAAAACGAACGTTAAACCATTGTTAATTTATGGTTTAGCAATTTACATAAAGTATGACTTCAGGTTGATTACCCGCCCTCTCCCGTAAAAACTGCTAGTAAAACTTAACCAATATTTCATTTTTAAAAAGAAAGAAATGCATTTAGTGTGGCTGGTACAAAAACAAACATCATCAATTATTGTGCAATCCACTGATTTGACATCTCCTAATCTCAGAGGAACGAGATTATGGTTGTGGGAGTTGAATGACTGATTTTCCTGTCTCTGAAATATGTTAAATTTAGAAAATATACATCTTATTAACAAAGCTATGATCTTTAATTTAATCGAGATATGCTCGAGAAAAAACGTTCACACATAATACAAAGCGGAAAAATGAGTGTTTGGTTCTCTGAATACCACTGAAAGCGTCAAACTACGTCACTCATAAACATTCAACGAGAAATAGGTTCTCCTTAACAAGTAATCGCCTTTTCTTTGGACGGTGCGGTAAAAATTCCTTAATAATCTCTTTTGTTGCATTTTTGATTACCTTTTTTGTACCAAGAACCGTATGATGTCAATAGCTTTCCGAATTGCCTGCTAAGCGGATGTTTATTTCTCCTGCACGTATATTGGTTGCACTCGCCAGAGTATACGTCGAATGAGATATAATTCCAAACCTGCTAAAGTTTACTCTCGAGATGACATCATTTTCACCTAAAAACATCAAACATAGGTCAAGGTGTGTGACGCCCTAAGCTTAAACCTTTGCAATCTTTACAGCCATGAGTTTGCTGTATGACACTAAACTGCAACTCACTACAATAACCGTCTTATTAGTTTACGTAAACGCCTCGCCTTCTTTTGACGTCTATGGTAATCAATAAGAAATCTTACTGACTCAAGTGTAGGGCACAAATCGAAGGAAGTATGCAAACTCTCCTCCAACCATACTGTTTACATACATCAATTTAAAGGACCCGTGCCAACTATTTGGCTACAACAGTTTAGCCAAAAATTGAGCCGCCATGATGCCAGGTTGCGTATATCCGCAACATTTTTATTTAGTGATTTACCTTCTTCAAGGGACTCACTTAGTTGATATCGATAAATTATTGAAAGTGTTTAAAGGTACTTCCACATGAAAATGCTTCTAATTAGCATGAGTGTAAGTTAAGTTTAATATCCAATAGTGTACGAAAAAGGCTAAAATTTTGTGAATTTTGTGGTGTACTGACTTAAAACGGTTTTCAGTGCATAATTTGAAAAAGTGTCCGGTCACGAGCTTTTAAAAACCTTATTGAGTCGTTCAGTACTCACTCAAAAACCGTTATTTGTATATGGAAGAAAAGTGGATTGTATCTGTCATTGGTTTGTGGAGAAAACTTAACTTTGAAAGAAAAAAGTAGATGAATTTCATGAACCAACTCAACGTGTCGCTGTAACATATGTACCGATATTAATCTAAAACTTATAGCAACACTATTTATTCCGATAATTTTTGTGATGAGGTAAGCTTGAAAACTGGCACGCGCCAAAAGCAGTTTATTCTCTCAAATGTTTCCGATCCTTCGAAAAACGTATGCCTTAACTGCTTAAAGGCCCAGTTCTCTCACCCAAACAGTACAGTACTTTCAACATCCATTTGATGGCTCTTCTCATCAGTGCCGTTGAGTGGCAGATTGGTCCATTCCGGCTGATGTGCACCATTGTGTTTCAAACGTGCGTGTGGCTTCAAACCCAAGTCAGTGCATGTGTTTTTTCGGATGTTCTTCCCCCTTTCAATGTTTCCCCTTCAATCAGTTGACTAGCCGAAGTTGTCGGTTGCACCTCTGACTGAACGGGTGGAAAGATAAAAGGGGAAAATATGGTCATCCCAGCTTGAAGTAGTGTAATAGACTGTCCTGTTTCTTGATTGGTTCTTGAGGGTCACGTGACCAAATTTTTCCTCCTCAAAAGTGAAATTGATTTAAATTGATTTACCTTGAATATGCAATATTGGAGTCTTAAAATATTATGAAATATACACTGACCAGAAATGAGATGAAAATCGTGAGATTCATCTGTCGCATCAAAATAAGTTTTTTGGGGGTTGTTCTTACTGCCTCAAGACTTTGCTTTTACTCTTTTTTCAATGAACGGGATACTGAAATACAATTATTTTGGAAACATTTTCAGCCGTCACCACGTATTATTTACATATATATTATACTGTCACCACGTTACTGATTCTAATCAATTTGTCTGCCTCCCATAACCCCACTTTATATATTTTTAAGTATGAAAACATAGTTGTGCATGCAGGCAGGAATCAGCATTATAAACTTGGAGTGCAACCTACTATATGAAAACTAAGAAAGGCGTTCGGATTCCCTTTAAACTTCCTCACTAACCTTTGAGCGTAACTATCGATTACAAAATTGCTGTAAATGAGAAGTATGACGTTTGAAGAACAATTGTGATTGAACTTATCAATAATCAATATAATGCAGTCTTTTTTGTACTGAAAAGGGACAACTGTAACCAAAAGGGTAAGGCTGTTTTATACGGTCACGAAGGGTTAGCCTAAGCCCTGAAGAAGTTTTTCTCTTCACGGGCCATGACAGTCGTCTCAAACGTATTTTGAACAACAGCTATAATCTAACCAACATTTCCTTATCAAAGGTGGCGGAAGCGGAGGGGGCGCTGGGGGCTTGTCCCCCAATAATTTCGTTATTAGATTCTGGCGGACATGGCCCCAATAACTGAATGTCGCAAAATAAATTTTCAAAAGTAATTAAACAAATTTAAGTTGCTTTTATTGCATTTCGGCTATTCTTTGGCTCAATTATTACTTTTCAGGGTGCAAAAGTTGCAAAGCTTCCGGGGCTTCGATAACCTATACGAGAGTATACTTTCGCCCTTCAAAAAGTTAAAACTAAAAAATCTTTGGAAAGCCATCTTTCTTTTTTCAAACTATCTTTCTTCTTCTCAAATCAGGGCCTTTTTAACATACTGAGCGAGGGGCATGTCCCCAGTCCCTTTTTGGCCTCAATGACACACATTTGCCCCAGTTATAATGTCCCTTTTAGGATCATTAGTAATACCTATACAAAGGTACTGTTTCTGCTTCCATTTAAGTCCCCTAAAAAGCCTAAAATATCAGAGCTTCCGGGCCCTATTGCGGACCGCTTGACCCCACGCATATTGCCTCGGGATTTTAAATAGAACTCCCTATTGATTAAATGCCCCAAAACACTTCGGATCTCTTAAAAATGTCCTGTCTCAAATTATCAATCACATGTTCAATTTTGAGTAGCTTCAACATTTTGGCTTTACTCACTAACATTACTGTAAAGTATGTTTCTCCTTAATCAAATGCCATAGTACTTCACGATTCCATTCTCGTCCCTTACCTCACCCCACTCCTGATTTAAATTCATAGTTTAAAACCCTTAATTTTAATATGATTTTCGACCAATTTGGAGCCTAACAAATCACTAAAATCGCTGAGCCTCCGGGGCTCCGCCCCCCGGACCCCACCAGGAGCTCTTCAGCCGGCCACTGGACCTCACGTCTTACGGCGTCACCATTATGTCGCCGCTGCAAAAAACTTGTAGCCCCCAATAAAACATCTTCCGACGCCTATGTTAATTTCTCTTCCACGTACATTTCCATAATGTAGCAAAAGCTCTTCATGGAATGTATCAGACTACTAGACTCTTATAAGGTAGAGGGCACATCCTTTACCCTTTAAATCGTTAAAGACTTCCTTTTCGCATCAAATCTGTAAAAAGTTTTATTTAGCTTTGGACACTTTAAAGGGTTTCTATAACTTTTTAAGCCAGCACCCCTCAGAACACTCTAATGATGGATAATTTTTACCACGTAGCAATATTATAGGTTTTTATTTTAAAGAATGCAACATAATTTCATAATGCAGGCCTGTAGCGTCTTACCAACCATCCAAAAATATTGCCTGCTATAAATTTCACAGATCAAAAATCACCATCGTTTTAACTATGGAAGTATTCATCTGGCCTATACGCCCGTATTTATACGATTTAATCATTGCCATTGTCAATGACAGCTCCTTGATTTAACATATACCAACATATTTCACCCCTTCAAAAGCTAAGTCACCCCCTTAAAATATCGTACTAAGTTATTCCACTTGGACTAGAGGTTCCACCCCTCCGTGGCAGCCGTTGATCGATTTGTGTGGATGAGCTTATAGGAACTCCCTATAGTTTGCTGAGATTGTCCGAGGGGAGGGTTAAACCACTTCCACATGTCACACTGCAAAACTCTTCCCATGACAAAATCCTGGATACGCGCTTGCCTTTAACCAAAGGTGATACGTCACACTTAGTTCGAGGAGGATGTCACGTACGTTACAGCGTGACTCATCACTGAGTAAAACCGGTACTACAAGAAGAGAATTCTACGTAATCAAAATGTTACCCTGTGAGTTTGCTCATTGCTCGTGGTCATGTTAGTAAGTTTAAACAGACGAGTACCTTAACCGACTGCATGGTCAACTGGTTAGAGCACCTGACTTGCAGTCGGGAGGTCTGGAGTTCGTATACTTCAAAAGTGGAACCTACTGTCGTTGTGCCTGGTATTCTGCATAGTTAGATGTAGTTTTACGGACCAGTTTGGCACCAATTGGTTCACGTCGAGCCGGTAACGACCTTTTACCAGTTGTGGCTCACTGGCTTGGAGCAGGGAGACAAGTCAGTACGCAACAACTGGAAAAAGGCCCCTGGCCGACTGAAACTGAGTGTTACTACCTCATCTAACTCACCAACGAGCAATTTTTGACACCGCGGTCTTGTAGTTGTGTATCTACACTCTAAAAATCATCTAGTCAAACAGGAATCTTGTCAAATATTTGAAAAGATGAATTCAAATTCAAAGGCTGTGTGTGGGCATTCTTGTGTTAAAATGTGCATTATTAACTACCATTGATAGTATTTTGTGGACTCGGATGGAATCAACTCTTAGGCCGAATTAAACTTTAGTTCATTCTAATTCGGGGACAATACCCTTCCGTTATTTTGAAACTTGAACTTAATCTTTCAAAACTTCTCTTTTCACCAGTTCACGTTAATTTATACATTTCCTGATAATCTTCAAACATAAACATTGAATATTTCAGGTTCATTTGATGTTTGCCTACCTAAATTAGTTGATAAAAGGATGAAGCTACCAATTTTTTGTCCCATAAAAAATCAGAATAGGATACCGGTACATATAATTTAAAGGCCTAATCCTCTCACCCCAAACAGTTCCAGTTCTCCTAACCTGCTTACTTGAGCCCCTCTCACATGAAACTCATCCTCACTCAGACACAACCTCGGGGTGAGTTTCATTTAACCCAGATAATCAAAACACTCAGAGTGCAGCACATACTGTGATATATGAGCTACAGTACTCTGCATTTTTTTGAACTGTCAATCAAAGTGCTGGGCAGCGATGGTACCATAAGCTATAATATTCAAGTAAGGTGAAAAATTTTCCCAATTGTTACCCTCAACATGTAAATAAAAGTAGGCTTTAAAATACTTTGTCAATGTTTGTTAATGGTACATGATTTAGACATCGTGTGATACTACAGTAAAATGGTTGGGATAAGAAGAGACAGACCGGCGGATGTTACTTCTTGGTCTCATAATAGATTATCTTCGTAGCACCAGGAAGGTCCAGGGTTTGATTCTCGGACCGGGTTACGCAAAAGACTTAAGAAATAGAACACACTCTCGTTGTGTGTGGTGCTCTGAATAAGCGATGTGGTGATGTCAACAATCGAGGCCCCATAACTGAATGAGAAACGCGCCTTTAGGTTACTGTAAAACCCAAAAGTCCAAAAGAAACGAATTGAAGAGGTTATTGCCGTAATTGTCGTGATCAGATTGTAAGAGTATTATTCCAGCTCTTTTCTTGGCAACGTGGCCGGCTTTACGACATAATACTTACCCAGGTGTCTGGGGCTTATCTGACAGGGCTGAAACAGAGACTCCGCTCATTAACGCATGTGCCAGTTTTTCATAGGATAGCGAGGGTATTTCGTTGGTACGGACCAATTGGTTTACAGAAGCTTTTCATGCGACGTCATAATACTCCCCGCGGCCATGTTGGGATACATGTCACTACGTTACATGCAGATCGCACTCATACACTTTCCTGGCCCCCGGACCGGACGAAGTCTTTTCTTCCAGCTCATCGCTACGACCCCCTCCCCCTCTCGAATGGGTAAATACCGCGTTTACCACAGTGCACACTGTACAGTGCGTTCAGCATAGAGCTACGTGTAATTGGTATGATTGTCCTCCAGTATGGCGGATCCGTTGCGTAATTGCAAAGCCTCTATTGGGAATAAATCACACCCCTACTTCCAAAAAGCAGCTTTCCTATAACGAGTTTTGGTTATTTGGACAACAAATATTGCTCAATATTGCCTGCAGTGGCAACATCATTATAACTGAATTGAATGCGATGTAAAATTAATGTGCCACGATGACATCACAGATTTCCCATGATGCATCAAATCCTAAGAAAACATGCAATACTTTAAAAATGTGTATCTTATGAGCGCTAAAAGCTATGGAGATGCCGTTTTCACCGTCTGAAGGAGAAAAATTTTCTGCCTATTTTGAAGTTAACAATTTTTGTCTCCAGAATATGCCTTTAACCTTATTCCTATTCCTAATCATAATTTTGAATCATATTTCAATTTTTCGAAAATCTGTTTTCCCCTCGCTATCAAACGAAATAAAAACTGACCCGCAGGATAGCCCTTCTCATGACTTGTAAAAATTTTCTCTGCGATTGGCCTCGGTCATGCATTTCACATCACGTGTCAAAGAAACACCTAACACATCAATTTTTAAAAATTCTTTCTTTAGAAGAAAAAGGTGAATTTTCACTCACAAAAAAGGAACCTGCAAACCAATTACGAATAACATGCATGTTGATAAACACTTAGACGTGAAGGATGATACTACTGCTTGTGTCATACACATATGTTCTAAGTGTAAGCAATTGAACTTGATAAAAAAAATGTAGAAAAAAAGTTTCCATCGCGCCGTTTCAATAAGTTGCCACATTCGTGTAGCTTTGTGTAAATAAGTATAGATGCTAGCCTAATTTTTAGTGTTCTTTTTAAGTTTATAGTGAGTATAGGCAGCCATTAGTGGGGTCTATCAGCCTTAAAGGGCCAAACCTCTCACCCCAAACTACAATTTTGGTACGGGGGTTCGGTGGTTCTCAATTACACAGCATAAACGGTACTGAGAGTGTTTTGATTATATAAATTGAGTTTTTCAATACTCACCTTGAAACAATAAACTGAGATTGTATCTGGATGAGGATGAATTTCAGACAATTGTGGGAGGGGCTTCAGTAAGAAGGTTAGGAAAATGGTCCGGTTTGGGGTGAGAGAACTGGGCCTTTAACTCGGCTTCATATATTGTCTACATGAATTTAAAATCTCATATTCAGTGAAACTGAGGGAATCAATATACAATTCAGTGAACTATCATCCACGGTACCGGTAAGAGAAGAAACTCAAAGATTAAAAGGTGATAGACCCCAGTTATGGCCGACTAAAATCAGACCATCGCTTGCTGTCCGAATTCAATCAGGGAGGTGATATTAACACCACCTGTATAGAAGACGTAACGGATAAACTTGACACCGCTTTGTATAACCAGAGAGTTGCAACTCCCTGGTATAACCAGAGAGTTGGTTTCATAGAAATGAGCTTCTTCTGTATTCAATGTTGCGGACAGGATTAAAAAGTGGCGGAAGGATGGGGGAGGGAAATCAAAATATTCACGTGCTCTACTACTACTGCACAAGCAAGTGCCAGGGAATTACGTTGGGAACGGGACGGAGGGTCAAAACCTGGTCTTGTTTCCCTTCTCTCCTGTCCATCACCACCACTGCTGTAGGCTACTTATGGAGAGCATATACTCTTCTTGCAAAAACTTTTGTACACAAACATGGGCACAGTTTTCAGTGTCATAATGACTGTCGAATGTGGGCCGCCCACGATGTTTATGTAATTCAAGCTGTGCGTTGCGTTATTGAACGTAGGCCACCGGAAGTGGTGTCTAAGCCAGTTGATGGTATAATGTGTGTTAGGGGTCACGGAGCAGCATAGAAATTGTAAACCTAAACATATAAACAAAGGTCAATGTGACCTCTCTTACCAAAAATTAAAATGTCTTCTTTTCTTCGTTTCAACTTTTAATCTATGTGGTATGTTTGCACGTAGATTTACGGATGTGCAGTCGATAACCGTGCGTTTTGTCATTTTAAATTGAAAGATATACAAAGTCTACAAGTACATCATCGGTGACGTGGAACTTATAAAAACTTCTGTTTTCCCTGAATTGTCTTTTTTTATCTTGGTCACTGTTACGAAATGTACAGAAGCTTCCGGTCCGAAAGAAGAGTCTGTAAGTGCATGAGGGGGAGATATGAAATTTTATGTATTATATAAGACATATGAAGTAGTAAACCCTCTCCACGAATTTTTCCACACATTGTTTGGGTGCATTTATTTTCCTTCCCCGTTTCTATTTTGACTTCTGTTTTTCTTTTCTTGTATTTCATTTACCATCTTCTCTCCTCTTTTATATCCTCTTTTTCTCCAGTCTTCCCCATTTTTCTAAATTTTCCTGGGATACTCTTATCTCTTCTGGTTACACCACTGACAATTGGTCCGGAAGCACCGCAGCACCGCAACACAACTCAACTTAAAAGTTCAGTTCATGATAACACTTGTTCATAAATTTATTTTAAAATCAGCATACGCTGTTCTATAAAAGACTCACTGACGTCACAAGTCCCACTTCTTTTTGCAGGGCAATTACTAGTGTAAAGTAAATAGAGCTGGTTGGAAAACAGCTGACGACCAACTTGATGACTCGTTTTTGTTCTGCGGTGCGCGTGGCTAACCAGTTATGGCGTCACATGAAAGCAGTCTATGGTTATTATCCTAGAATCTCATCATATCTTTATATTATCCACAAATATGAAAACAACCATCCACAGTCCCGTTGTCATACAGTCATACAACAGAAGGGTCTCTGGCAAGATAATTTCCACGACACCGCCCGCGAGACCGAAGGCCCGCGAGACCGAAGGCCCGCGAGACCGAAGGCCCGCGAGACCGAAGGTCCACGAGACCGAAGGTCTGCGAGACCGACGGTACCAAAGTACATTTTTTATCGGCGCCAAAGTACATTTTTTGACGTCGGCGCCAAAGTACATTTTTTACATCGGCGCCAAAGTACATTTTCTAGATCGGCGCGAAAGTACATTTTTTTGATCGGCGCCAAAGTCCATTTTTTAGATCGGCGCCAAAGTACCTTTTTTTACATCGGCGCCAAAGTACATTCTTTTTACATCGGCGCCAAAGTACACTTTTGTCATCGACGCCAAAGTACATTTTTGTCATCGGCGTCAAAGTACATTTTTTTACATCGGCGCCAAAGTACAATTTTTTCCATGTTACCAAGGGCCTAAAAAAACAAAAAAATTGAAGTTCGGTTTCTTTTTCAACACTTAGTACACGGGGCTGTCTGAAACTAGAGCTAGGGTAGCGAAGGGTAAGTAGCCATATGTAGTAAACAAAATTTCCTGATGCAAAATGTCTGTCTTAATCGAATGACGGTATCTTTTTCAATAGCATGTACCGTTATAGAGTTATCCATGTTTAACCGAAAAATTGATAATCGAAGCCGACAAATTTTGCCGGTGTTTTCGTAATAACTCGAGAAAAAAAAAGCTATTGATTTGAAAATTGCGCCTTCATATTTCTCGGGCCAAAATCTACAAAGTCATTTTGAGATAATTAATGCTTTTAGTTATTTATATATAATGAATTTCTAATTGTTTTGATTACTGAGATTGATTAGCAGCCATTTTGTCTACAGATATTGCAGACACTTGAAACTTGGTACAAAGAAGTATGATATTCTAATCCTCTACAAATAAAAGAATTAAGGGTCAAGCTGCTCTATTTTCTCAAAATTACATTAACGTTTTTCTTTCGGTTTATGCAAATAAGACACAACAGCGATGTAAGAAAATGTACTTTGGCGCCGATGTAAGAAAATGTACTTTGGCGCCGACGAAAAAAATGTACTTTGGCGCCGATGTAAAAAATAATGTACTCTGGCGCCGATTTTAAAAATGTACTTTGGCGCCGATAAAAAATGTACTTTGGTACCGTCGGTCTCGCGGACCTTCGGTCTCGCGGGACTTCGGTCTCGCGGGTCTTCGGTCTCGCGGGCCTTCGGTCTCACGGGAAACCCCCGTTTGATCAGAGGTACAAAATTATGTTTTGAAAAATGTTAAGACAATGCCAGTTTGAATATTTTTAGGAGACGAAATTTGTTAAAAGCCTAATCCCCTCACCCCAAACAGTTCAAGTTCTCAAAACCTCATTAATTAAGAGTTAAGACCCTCCCACAACCATCTAAAATTTATCCTCATTCAGACATAAATCTCAATTTATGGTTGAGTACACAAAACCCCAATGTGTAATCAATACTATCTCAGTACAGTATATGTTGTGTAATATTAGCTTTGGTACTCTCCATTTTTTAACCGGCTGTCAATCAAAGAGATGTGCCAACGGAGAAATTTTGTGGATTGCAACAAATATTGTAGTTTGGGGCGAGAGGATTCTCTTCCTCCCTCAAGATATTGGTTCTTCACATTATGAATTCTATCTCAAGTCTCAAGAAACCTTCCCTCTAAAGTCATCGGGGTGTTCGCAGGAAACTATGCTACTGAGTTTTTCATCTAAGTTTAATAATTCATGTTCTTCATAGTGGTCACGTGACTGGAAAGATCTATAAGACACCAGAGTTTATGGTTTTTCAAATGAAGCAAGTGGGAAATTTACTTTGTAATCTTTGGCAGTTTCGTTGTAAATAAGGTTTTAAGTTAACTTCCATCCACAACTATTCTCTATAATTCGTCCGTTTGTATTATCATGACAATTTGGAACAACAAATAAATGAAACGAATGAAGAAGGGGCCGGGATCATGCTCCGAAATCTTCCCCGTTCAGCACTCATAATTGCCGTGCCCATGTTTACTTTCATAAAAATGAGACGTAATGCATTCATCAATGCCAATTTAAAACGATAACCAACCAAGAAGGAAAATAATCCCTGCTTTGAACCTAGAGATGGTGGCCCCCAGTTTTCGCTCGCATGGAGTTGGGGAAGTATTCGAGTATACTGTAGTTTTTGCTTGGAGGCTGGCGGTGATGTCTTTGCCAGTGAAAGATCTAACGAATCGATAAAATCGCCCAACGACAAATTTTGTACCACGGTCCACAGCCACGAGGTGGGGACACTTCGGGACAAAGTCCCACCCAAAATTGTTTCTGCCTCTCCAGATGAAAACTGAAACTGCATAAAGATATAGAACACCGAAAATAAGGATAAAATGTTATTCCCCTTCAATCACAACACTTACCCCTCCCCTTAAATGCAACGCTGGCGACTGCCTCGATTGTTATCGACAAATAAGTTTTGTATCCAGCAGTCCCCTCCCCCTCCACTACGGGGCAAACTTCTCTTTTTCTAAAGTCTTCCCAACTCCCTGGCAAAGAGTCGTTCGACGATATCAAAATTTAAACTGCTCCCCCAAAAGGTATACGTCCACTGAAGGACAACACATGACCAACCTCACCGCCCTTGGACCATTTCAATTGTTGGTCTGTCATGTATGGCTCCATTCTAGACTGGATGAAAAGAGTGGTCTTGCCTGCTTACAGTGACGGCAATTTTCATGACAAGCACCTTGGCTTATGGAATTCTCTTCATACACTCAAACCCACATTGGAAGATTGCACCCCCTGTCCACTCGCCCCAAGGTTCTCACACCAACGTACTCTCTTAATACAAAGGATCGAAATCAGGGACGGATCCAAAATTAAGAGAAAGCATTTACTCTGTGGAGGAGTCAGAATGACTTTCTTTTATTTAAAATTTTCAGTCCAAATTTTCCTCCAAAATAAGAAAATAAGAGTGTAGAGCTCGAACGTCGCCCTCGGTTTCCTCAACGCAACGCTGCACGACGTTCAGACTACATATACTAAAACGAAATGAGTGCAACAAGTTCATTTCAAGGGCAAGTTCCAGGCTTGAGTTATGAGCTCAGCGGTACAGGAACAGAAATGCGTGGGCAGCTTTCTTTTTACGCGGTATCCAACTTCAAATAATAAGCCTCTTGGCTTGTCTATTTATGGCAATAGGGAGTAAAAATAGGGCTAACTTTCACTTTTTAAGAAACCCCACTACCATGGTAAACAAATGAAGCGGGTTATCTGCACTTAAATTCTTTGATACTAAAATAAAAACCAAAGCTTTGAATTTCATGAGAAATCGATTTTTCAACAGCGAAACTAATACAAGCGACCGGTGATGTCACGATGAAGCTTAACCCTTTTAAACCAATTACTTAAACTAATAAAATATATCAATGTAAGATACATCATGAGCTCACACAGTTTGATCTAAACCTATTGATTTATCAATGAATACGTCAAATGTATACTAAATTTAGAAACAACCAAAGACTAAGCGCCTACGTTATTGGGTTAAACTGTAAAAAAGGAGTTCACTGCTCGCTTACTTGTTCCGTTATTTGTATCTGGCTTGCGTAAATGTTCTAGTCATCACGCATGCATATAATGGTAACGCAACGTTTCTATAGAGGCTTTGCAATTACGTCACGGAACCGCCATGCTGGAGGACATTCATGCCAAATACACGTGGTTTTGTGCCGAACGCACTGCACAGTGTGCACTGTGACATGCACGGTGTATACAAATTCAACAAGCAAGCGCGTCCCGTATGGGTTACAACGTAGTTACTTGTACTCCAACATGGCGGCCCGAGAGTATTATGACGTCATGTGAAAAGCCTCCATAGAGTGCTTTAACGTGACGTCACAATTGATAAGTCACGTCCACTGCTGGCCAAAAGTGAGCAGTGTTTTACTGCAGCAGTCACACAGGGGTCGTTATCTGCTTCTCAGCTATAACCCACTAGTGAACCATAACTGGAAAAAGGGCCGTGGCCAGCTCGACTTGGACCAATTGGTTACTGGGCTGTAAACCTCCATCTAACTAACTAGCTCAGCTACAGTCAAAAGGGGCTGGGCTTGTGACGCAAGTGAAAGCGTAGAGTGTTTGCGATGTCACACTGGTTTAATCTATTTGTGTCCTACTCAGACAAGGTACTTTTTACAAATGCTCCAATTCCGGGTCAGGTCTTACTCCATTGACCAGTCCAGCTTGCAGATTCAGATCTCTTTGACAATGTGGTAACTTTTTCACCCGATTGTAACCCTGATTTTGCATAACAGTTAATGAGTTGTTTAATATCATAGTTGCAACAGCACATCCATTAATTTCTGTTTAAGGTAACCTAACACTAACAGATAAATTACTAACCTGCCGGCTATTTGTTACTATCAACGGATGATTGCGTCATCCCCAACTTTTTACCGCATAACTATGGATGATTCCTGCAGGATAGACACGCGAGTCAAATTCAGACTGCACCACTGACCGCTCGTACGGTTCCAGTAAAGCATGGAAATAAATTCAGATGATTGAATGGAGTGAAAGTCCCGTGCAAACAACTGAACAAGTACTACTCACCCGACAGTGGCGGCGCTACGAAGAGGGGCAAGAGGTGGAATTTAGCCCCACAGATTTTGTCCACTTTCCCCACTTGCCCGCAGCCCACTTAGTTCAGGTAGAAATTGATTAACCGAAAAAATAAACAATATACCTCTCCTGAGACTTAATTTTTCAATCAGAGATATGCTAAAACCTCTCAATGCTTCCGGAGGCTTCTCCTCCTGGACCCCACTCACAGGCACGGGTTGTTTGTCCTCGATTTCGCGCTGCGTTCGAAATTCCTCCCAACAATTTCCTTTGCGGTTAATTTGCACCCCCTTAATTTTAACGTCGCCATCGACGGAGGGCCGATATTTCGCTCTTCCGCGAATGAAGTTATCACCCATTTAGGGTAATTACCTCCACAGTTCGGAGCAGAGACTTCTGTGTAAATTTAAGTTTGTTTCGTAATATGCAGAATACTTTTTGAGATAATTCATGTGCTGATGATAGTCGCTTTTCATCCTTCAGCATCTAACCTTCACCGTACGGTTTTACAGCTTTAAATAGGTGAATATTAATGCGTGCTGAACAAGTCCGCAGCCAAATGACGAATCCGGCTTATCTCCCAAGATAATACTGCCATTGTCCTGATTTATTTATATTTATATCAAGGCCCCTAAAATATTTCCCCTATTCAGCACCTGAAATGAACTATTAATTTAGGTTTTGAAGGGGATCTGATTTGTACTTTTTCAATAGAAATGATTTCTTTGCATCACGGATAACGTTTAACGACGCTAATCGTGTATTGCTTTGAAATCACGACTTGTACTATCTCTACAGTTATAGGTCAAATCTGTTTTATTTTGTTTGTTAGTTTGTTTTTCTTCGTGTTGTTTTTTGTCTTTTTTTAAAAGACCATATCACACTTATCAGAAAGGAAAATCATAAACTGTTTTTGGTGAAAACCTAACTAACTGTAAACAGGTTGGGAATCGAACTCCGAATCTTCCGCTCGCTTATTGGTTAAAACGGCAACGCCTCTGTTCACTTCCATGAGCAATATAAGAGTGTCGTCGTTTTGTATAATTTCTGAAATTTTGTCATTTTTATTACCTTCATATACGATACCGGCCACTGCAGCTCGTTGTCAACCTTAGGCGCGATTCAGCTCTCGTTTTCAAATTCGTAGGTCCCTGTTTTCTGGCCCGTGGCTTTGAGTGCGTTACGATTATAACTAAATGAACCAACAGGTCCCAAAATCGGTATTGCCTGTGAAATTAAAAAACCTTAGCTTATTGCAATTACATGTTGCGATCCCATAGTATAGAACCACTTGAAAAAACCGAAAACTATTTTGCCGACTTGAAGAAAGGGATTGAAATATCTTTTAGAACAAACCATTTAGTTTTCCTGCTTCATGTGAGGTAATCGTTGAACCAGTATTACGAGCCAATTGAAAAAACGAACCGCGGGCCCCAACGGCGAACTCCTTTTTTAAACCGCGTCTGTCACGTCAAATTTTACTTATGAACACCTATCAACCTTATTACTTTAGCTGTAATTGGTTAACAACTTTTGTTGATCTTTCGTTTTCAATGTAAATTGTTCCAATTCTGCGGTTTTTACAAATGTCTCGATCAAATTGGTGTAATTGTTCCTGCGCTCGTTTCAACTCAAGAAAAATTATAAAATATACTCAATAATTCGTGGGAACACCAATATTAAGTTGAACCCCCAATAGTTCCCCACCCGCGGGGACCATAATCAGAATCATCCGTTCTGGTCCTTAAAATAGCTGCGAAGTGGTTATTTTGAGGCGATCCTTTTGTATTCTTACGGATACGCCTACTGATTTCTCTACATTATTCACAATGAGTTAATAAGAAAGTTTGGAAACGGATTTATTTTTGTAAAAGGAAAAAAGGGTTTGTGATATTTGTAAGGATCATTTTAAAACAAACATCCTAACAACAAACAAAGGACCATTTTAGGGTTTTACTGGCTGTCAAAAGTCAACGACCCTCCTTAAACTCAACGAAACAGACATTTCTTTGTTGGTTGGTTCAAAAGGCAAATTAAACGTGTCCATGCGTGATCGATTATCTCTTTCAACTGCCAATTTTCCATTTGTATACTGGTATTTGATACGGTTAGGCAGTGACATACAATGACGTCATTCAAATCGGTACATTTCGTTCGTTGATGAAATCCACTAATTTTTTCCAATTAAACACTAAATGATTAGCAATTAAACATGTTTAAAACTAAATTCTAAGCTATAAGACACAAATGTTTATCATTTAAACATATTTACAAGGGGGGGGGGGGACAAAAGTGTTTAGAAAAACGTTTAATTCCTAAACACCCTTTTAGAGCGTTTGGAATAACCCAGTAAGGACTCGAACTTGGGCCCCCTGGTTGCAAGTCGGATGTTCCAACTACTTGACGGTGCAGTCAGTGGGAAAATTGTAGTTTTGGGTAGAAAACGTGATAAATTATTCTAACAATAAGCAATAATATGTAGAATTATCTCCCAACTCCCTTTTTAAGTTATCAATTTAATATGCCCTTTTCCAGTTGTAGCACCAAACACAATGACAATAGGTTCCATTTTTGAAGTTTTCTTTATGACCCAGACAGGAGTTGAACTCCAGATCTCCTGAGTGCAAGGAGATGCTTGACTGTTGACCATGCAGTAGGTCTAAATAGACCTTTAGTATGCCAGTCATCCTAAAGTGTAGCAGGTATTAAGTTATGAGTACGTTTACCTAGCTGTGTACACCATACCTGTAACTGACAATATATTAACATTAAATATACACTCAATAACATGACAATGCATGGAATTAATTCAGATATTACATTAAAAAATCGTTGAAAAGAAATAAAAAGTGAAACAAAATCTCGCTTATGAGTAACAAAAATCAAATCTATTTCTGTCTTCATTATCCGATTTCTGTCTTTAAAATATGAAATAATGCGATAACATCAGAAGCCCCTTCCAGTAACTCGAGAGAGCTCCCAATGCACACTACTTAACAGCTTCAAATCGTGCAAACTCGAACTTCGCGCTCAGTGCAGGGCACTTTCGTAAAACGTCACATGCCCCATCATAAGACAACGGAAAGGGAAAGTCACTTGATTCACGCCTGCATCATTATATTAGCATTTTCTATTTTCCAGCTCCCGCGATGAATGTTTTGAGTTGTGGCTGCATACTTGGTACCTATTTCTATAGCCGCCACATGCTGTACCGATGTGTAGCCTTAAACATGGTTAGTACATAGACGACGAAATCGGAAAGTTAGTGAAGGCGGTCATAAGTGGGATTCTTTAGTCTTAGATAATCTTAATTGTATTGTATGTAGAGGCTTTCCAATTTTATGACGGATCCACTGCCAAGTAAACCTGGCTTTGTGCTCAACGAACTGCAAAGTGTACGGTGGGAATCGCAGTGTGTGCACTTTCATCGAGCAAACGTGTGGAAAGTGGTCTGCTACGAAGTTACATGTGCTCCAACATGGCCGCTGCCGGAAGTGCTATGACGTCATATGAAATGCCTCTGTCTACAATCTAAACTTTCATATTCATTGAAATAAAGGGAATGAATAGGTATTGTAGTGTCCAACCGTCCATGATAGAGGTAGGCAAAGAATTTGAGTGATTAAAGCTGATGGACCCCAGTTATGTCCGACAAAATCAGACCATCACGTGACTATTCGGATTTGCCTAGATACTAAGTTAAAGTGTAACTCGAGTAAAAAAAACAGAAATATGTATTAACAGCCTGAAAATGAGTTCTAACAGCCCAATTCCCATCTTCATATAACATTCTAGAGCTGCAGTGCTAAAGTTATTCACTCAACTTAAAATGGTGCATTTGCACCAAGGTGTGATAGCACTGTTACTCTTATAGGGTGATGTAATTAATTGAGCCCTTTCTGTGCAACATGCTATGCAAGCAAACAGACAGTGTTCAAGGTCATAAAAACAATTTTACTTTCAAAGGGAAACAAAGCAGGTAATGTGAGTTGTACAACAAGGAAGTCAAACAATTGCTCAATGGACCAATTTGTATGAAGTGAATAAACTTCAACATTTTATATCTCAGCTCAGGAATGCCTTATGAAGATGGGATTTGGACTGTTGGAATTCATTTCGCATGCTGTTTATTATACATGTGTAACAATTAAAAAGTTCTAAATCGAGGACGATTTATTTTCCATAGTGGAGAAGTATGTAACAATTAAAAACGTCTGAACCCCGAAGACTATAAGGTTGTACACAGCTGTAACTTTTGTACAAATCCTCTTCACAATGTTTAGCTTTTCGTTACACCTGTTTTTAGTTCACGTTCTTTGTGAATATTCTTGCTATCGAGGCAGACTAGATCAAGACCTCAATACAGAAACATGCACTGAAGGTAACGCATACTATGTCTGTGCCGCATTATTATTTGCTTGATCCGTGTGTGACGCCCAAAACGCCTTGCCTTAAGACCGCCGGCACGTTACACATGTTTGAATTTTATGACTTGAGGTACAATTTAAAGACTTGATCCATTACCAAAAAGTTTAAATATCGCCAACCATTGATGCTACTTAAGGGTCGTGTGACATGAAAATGACAAAATTGGGTATTTGATATAAAAAGCATCAAAAACCAAGAAAATTCCCATCAAAATCCATCAAAGATTGACCATTTTACAAGGCAATTTCTGATTTGCACTCAATCATTTGTAAATATGAGCTCAATATGCAAATATTTCGATGTCATGAGAGGGACATGCCATATATGGCTAATGTTTATCCCTTGTTTTTACAATCTCTATTTCAAGTACTGTTGTAACATTAGTTTGTCTGAGGGTTTTATTTTGGAAGTTGAAATTGTGTCCTTGAAAATTGTCAGTATCAATTGCCAAACCATAAACTATCTGTTGAGTAATTAAGAGATAATTAATATAGGGTTAACAAAAGAAATCTCAACACTTTGCAACACTCCACATCATTATTTTTGCATAAGCGCAAAACTTGCTTTAGAAACATTCAAACTTTGAACAGGTTTATCTTGAGAACTGTAAAAGATATTGAAAAAATCCCATCGGATTTTCCCACAGAAAAGTTCACTTTGTAACTACCAAGTGAAGTGAGGTCATGTCACACTAACTTTACAAAGGGAATCTGTGCAACTGCAAGGGAAAATACATAGAAGAAAGGTTCTATGAAGGAAAAATCCACTTCATTAATTTTATCATTCGCTTCCAGGAAAGATGAGTGCATCTTACTCTTGACATTTTTAAATATTTTGAAAGAAGTAAAGCAAAAATAGTAATTAAATGTCAAACACTCTCTATGACTCATCTTCAACTTCCCAAAAATCTAATACTCGTGTCTTACATTTTCCGTTTGAAATGTAATTAGCCTTTATATCGACCATGAACATTTCACCACAAAATATATATAGAACTTGATTCCCCAAACGGCTGTTAGGGAATTATCATGAGGAAAGTTTCGTCCCGTGCAACATTCCCATAAGGGATCCTTGTACAAGACTAATTTTTTGTCCCTTAAGGGGTCCACATAGGTTTGCATGCGGGATTAATAAGGGTTCCATGTGGGCACCTGATCAGCCCATATTATCTATGTGGGAAGTTTCTGGTACAGCTGATACACGCAACCCTATAATATTCCTTATTCATGAAAGCTACCCATGATGAGCCCCTCAGTAATCCAGGGTGTAAAACTGAATTGTTCCCCTATGTGGTTACCGATTTTGGCCTAATAAGGTTTTGCTAATTCAAAATAAAAAGATCTGAATCCTAGTTGGTGTGATAAATGAACAAATAATAAAAAACCACGAAAAAATTGTCCACACTGTAGGCTCTACGGTACAATTTTGGTCAGTCGTTTCCCTAGCCACTAACGGGACCTTAATCGGGAGGGGCGTAGGGGTGAGGAACGACATCCCGTTCGCCTGTCCAAGTGGTAAAGAAAAGTGTTACACGGTTCGAAACAGGTGAACAACTCTGCTGTATAGATGGTCACCTATTCACACTTTCGTAGCTGTCCACAGTTCCAAACACATGATGGTTAATTTGCTGATACATAAACCCTGGTATATTCTAAAAACCAAAAAGAGAAATTCATTAGACTGTTAGAAAAGAGTTTTCACGAGGGACCACTAAAAGTAAGAGTGAATTCGTCCGGGTTGAAGTGAAAATTCACCTCAAGAATAATAATATTTCATTCCTTGTGTGAGAAACATCGCTCTTTTTGATTCGAAATTTTCCTCCATTCTCTGTGAAACCTCCCTTACTCGGAGTAAGGGTCCCGCAGGACAATCCTTTTGGCAGTTTTGATTTTGAGTAAAGGGCATTTTTTATAGTGTATGGGCACGCCATTCAAGTTCGTTACATTATTGGATCCATGAAAACGGAAAACGGCATTCGCTTTTATTGCATTTTATTTATTTTTATTTTTTTTTTGGGGGGGGGGGGGTGTGAAATTTCCATAACCTACCAAAATGTTGGCAAGACACACATGTGAGAGAATATGTTAACAAGAAATCTCACAGTAAAAATAAATCACAATGTTAAACATGAGTAGTAGCTATTGGTGGTACGGTTTTCAAAACATGTTTTAATTTTAATTCGTGACATTAAATATTCATTTTCCGGACTTTTCCACTTCTTTCAGTCTTGTAGGCTTGAGGAGTCTTATCCTTTCTGAATTTCATACTGGTTAACAAAAGGAATGATTTTTTTTGCGTTCAACTACCAAAAACCTCAAAGGGACGGAGGCAGTCACAAAGGCGCTACGCAGGCTACATACGTTAGACGGGAGGAAACCAACTAGATACGATTATTACATTGACTTTATGTACATAATCACGTGTAAGTTTAAAGGGCCAATCCTCTCACCCCAAACTACACTTCTTGTAGGGGGTACCAAAACTCTCCATTGGACCAGCTTTTTAACTGACTGTTATTTCAAACAATGCAGATTACCAAAGCTTACATTACACAGCATGCATTGTACCGAGAGTGTTTTGATCATACGCAAAGAACTTTTCTATACTCACCCTGAAGCAATAAACTGAGATTGTGACTGGATAAGGATGAATTTCAGATAATTGTGGGAGGGGTTTAAGCAAGAAGGTTAGGAGAGTTGGTACTGTTTGGGGTTAGAGAACTGGGCCTTTAAGTTAGGTGCCACAGAGAGATCATGGTTCCTTAATACTGTTGGAAACATAAAAAGATTTATTAGTAGGAATTAAGTCCCCAGCCAAGGGGGACGACATCTCGCCAAATATCCCCCCCCCCCTTGAAGAGTTTCACTGTCTGTCGTATTATATCACATCTACCTCTACTGATCCACTCGCATCAGGGGCTACCCTTGTCTTGCCTTTAAGAATGAAGTGGGAATACATTAGGTAGACGACCTGGTTCATATATTATGTTAACATTAAAATTTTTGCGTCATGTTGAAATCAAATGGCTCATTGCATTGGAGCAAATAAGGGTTTCCCTTCGAAGTAGCAGGCAGTCTAGCCCGCGGGGCGGACGAATTTTTTCCTCCAGCTCATCGCTACGAAAAAATCAATCACTGAACGGAATTTCTGACCACCGCCGGCAGGCTCTGAGGGGCGGCAGCCTAAAGGGGACTGCTGCCACAGAGGCGCTACGCAGGCTACAGGCAGTCACGAAACTGTCATAATGTTACCTACAGATAGCGTCAGGGGTTATGTTGGGTGGATAATGGGATCTTATCTCGTACTGTTAGCAATTCCAGATTTCCGCAATGGAATTACCCATTGGAATTTCCCTAAGCATTTCGGTTTATTTCAAACTGTCTCGCTATATTTGTAGCAGTAATATTACACTATGAAAGTCGAAAACAGGAAAGTTGAACTTTGGCAAGTTTAAACATTTGACGTAAGTGACTTGCGATACTTTCATGTTGTAATATTCCCAAATTTATATGGGACTTATTTCAAACAATGCAATTTGTAATTTACTTTATAGTGTGGGTTTTACAAGATTTTTGCAGTTACTTTGTCCTCTTCTATGTAAGAACAGAAGCTCTCAGGCAGGCTGGGTCCGTTTACATTTTACGATGACCATGAAATGCCCTCCTGAGCCCAAAACCTGAAAACAGAGTGAAGTGGTAGAATTTTAGTTTGTACTTCCGCCAGACATCATTTGGGCTCTTCGTAACAACGACCAGCCCATTACTTCGTTTGGTGGGCGAATCCTTTCAACCCAAACTACAGTTTTTGTAGTAGTCCACAGAAATTATCAATTGGTACAGCTCTTTGATTGACAGTTGGTTCAAAAAATGCAGAGTACTGAAACTCATATTACAGAGCATGTAATGTACGGAGAGTGTTTTGGTTACATATTGTGGTCTTGTATACTCACCCTAATTTAAAGCAACAATCTGAGATTGCGTTTAGATGAGGACAGGAATTTTAGACAGTTGTCTGGTTGTGGGTTAGCTAGTTAGTTAGATGGAGTCTTCCGGCCCAATTTCCAACCTATTGGTTCAAGTCAGGTTTTCGGAGGCGCTTAAGTAAGAAGGTTAGGAGAATTGGAACTGTTTGGGCTGAGAGCACGAGGCCTTAAGTGTTGGGCTGCCCCTGTAAATTTGACACTTTCACATGTAACGTGTCACTGAAAGACCTCATCCTGGTAAGATGAAAGTGCTTGTGTTTTGCGCTAACCGTTAACGAAACCCCACCGCTAGTGTTCGCGTGACCGCCTGTTGCGTATGTCTCGATCGAATTTCGACGTATTGCGGTATCTGTCACAAGTTCTTCCTAGGTTCTTGGTAGTTGCTCTGTTTTTGTATTACCGTAAACTCTCTCACACATTCGCCGTAATAACCCTGACTGAAACTCGAGACATGCTTGGGAAATATTACATCTTTAATTTTACATAGAATAACCTGTTATCACAAAAGTGTTTTAATTTCGACCCACTTATATCACGCTGTCATTTTTTTTAAAATAAAAGATCAATTGTCTACATGTCGTTTTCTGAATGTAGGGATAGCCAAATTGTCCTTGGACTCTTTGAGTACTGATCCACTGATCCTTGAGAGGACAGAGCCTACTTTCAGAGTGAATAAAATTAATGAATTAGGTCCAATCAAGCCCGCAACCAGGTAAAGCACCGTGAAGGGGAGGGGTGTATTGTCTCAAGTGAGTGGTAGACTTCAAACTCTATTGATCAATACAATTTTTCGAGGCAGGGGAAGTTCGTAGCCCCTGGATACGGGCCGGACCGTTCAAAGATATTTCGTGTAGCTTATGAGATGGTATTGGCTACCCATATCTAAATCACACGTGCAAAAGTTAAGTTCAATTTATTTTCTTATTCTTCCAATAAAAATATATAAGAAGGAAAAAGATATAAATTACAAATTTTCTACAATAACTACTTAAAGAGTAGGAACAAAGTTAAATTTGGTATGTCAAAATGCGAAAGAGGAACTAATTCAACTGAGTCTGGGGATTGTTCCTACGTGTGGTTCTCTATATATTTGTAAACTAAAAATGTTTCAAATGTGTAATCCCGAATAAACTTGAAGAACAGCAACAATAAAGGAATAGTAATGTCATCTCCTTAATTTGCCCACTTGGCGAACATTTCATACTTCATACTCCTGTCTTGGTAAGTGTTATTTACGGCAACACACTCAATATTTAACACCTGCTGCGAATGTTACAGATCGATCTCAGTCTGACCATGGAGCTATCTGTAATAGCCCCATGGATTGTCTGAGTGACCCTATTAAATTGTCCAAACCACTAAGCTTGTGAGGAAAATATTCCCTAATTTCTACTGATTCTGCCCGAGATTGGAGACTTTCGATATGGGTATCTCGACTTTAAATTTTCATATTTCGAATTTTATTATGGATATCTCGAACTGTATTTTGGATAGGTCTATAAAAGAAAAACTTAATTCCTTACATCTCGAATACTGGTTAGTTTGGGATATCTGTAAATAACAGATACCTTAAAATGAATATCTCGAAATAAATCAAAGATCTTTAGAAAAAGAGTGAAGTCATTTCGAATTCTCGAATAACCGTTAACGTAACGTTCCATTCGACTGCGACGCCTGCCATGCTGAGTGTACCACTCAAACTTCTCTCCCAGGCACCTTTCATGATCTTTCTGAACTTAAAGGTCGTGTGTAACATGAAAATGACGAATTTGGACACTTGATGGAAAAGCATTAAAAAAACAAAAAATTGCCACCATTCCCATCAAAATTCCTCAAAAATAGATCATATATAGGGTAATTTCTGATTTGTGCTTACTTATGCATAAGCGTGAGCTCAATATGCAAATCTTGTGATATCTAGGGAAAGACATGCCATATGTAGTCAATGTTAATTCTTTGATTTTTTGCAATCTTCATTTAAAGGACAGTTTTAACATTAGTAAGTCCTGAGGGTTTTATACTTTGAAAGTTTAAATAATGTCTCTGAAAATCATCAGTGTTAGTTACCAAACCATAAACTATCTGATGAGTAATTAAGAGATAATCTATATAGGGTTAACAAATGAAATGCCAACACTGTGCAACACTTCAAATCATCATTTTTGCAAAAGTAACATGTTGCATCAGAAACATTCAAACTTTGAAGGGGTATATCTTGAGAACCTAATAAATGCACTGACAAAATCACATGTGATTTTCTTTCTTAGGAAAGCGTACTCCTTAAATGCCAAAAAAGGTCATGGCTTCATGCTGATATGTTAGCTTGCCTTTAAAATTTTACTCATTTTATGATTTACTAAAAGGTTACCCCTCTTTAAATTCACTCAGTTCAGTGACAAAGATATTTTCACCTGGTGCTCAAGAGCCATTCAGTCTTTAGGATAGTCTACTATATACCTTGCGCATTGACGACACATTGACGTCATCCTTGGAACATCCAATGGAACACGAGGCCGCACCCATAAGAACTCGCCCTGCACATGTAGCAGACTATGCACGTATTTAGCTGATTCACAAAAGAGCTGGCTGGATTTTGTCTGTGTTGCCCCCCCCCCCCCCCCCAAGGAGAGCGTAATTTCCGCTCTGTGGCATCATATGCACAGGTTTTATAGACTTATTCAAATTGGAGGGACTCCATTTCTCCTTGAACAGTTTAACGTTTTGAGATTCCTATACGAAATATATCTTGTTAAGTCTGAAAGCTGGAAGAGGACAAAACAGAGTCCGCTCCTTGGGGTACCTTGCAGATTGAGAGACAAACCATTCAATTTAGTTTTGATGCATGCGTTATGGCTATTCCAACATTACTCGCTTGCACTGGGTTTAGGAGAGTATAGTTGTGGCATGTGCGATACCCCACATGCAGACACAGGATAGAAGACAATGCAAATGGTCCAAAAATCGTCAAGTTTATCATTGGAAATGGCTCGATATGGTCTTTTATGTTAGATTAAAGGGCCATTCCTCTAACCCCAAACTGCAGTTCTTGTAGGGGGGTACCAAAACTCTCAATTGGCTCAGCTCTTTGATTGACAGCGAATTCAAACAATTCAGAATAACAAAGCTTAATTTACACAGTATGAACTGTACTGAGAGTGTTTTGATTATGCACATTACATTGTACTGAAGTAAGAAGGTTAGGAGAATTGGTTCTGTTTGGGGTGAGAGAATTCGGCCTTTAAGTTGTACCTTGCCTTTTGTTCCCCTTTAAACCATCAGACTCAACAGTCTTTAATTAGATGACTCGGTGAATAAATGACTGTAACCTGTGAATTGACCTCAAACATAAGTTAATGTAATGAACCACTTCCGTTTCATAGGATTTCCCTCAACCCTCATCCAAATTACATCATAACTCAAAGAGATGCATATAGATGCATATACATGGTGGTTTTGTCTGGTTGATGTGGGTATAAAAAAAAGTGGTTAACTGGTAAAAAACAGTCAATATCCTTAAAATATTCACCACGTTAGGAGACAATTTTTGTACAACTCTTAAGCCTCCATGGGATTTTCTTGAACGTGTCTACTTCACAACGTCGAGGCTTAGCAAATTGCTGTTAGCAGGCTTAGCCTAAGTCAGAGATAATGTGCAAAACAGAAGACTTTGCAAAATAAATGACTTTATTTTATTTTCACGAGTTATATTTTTGTTATCTCAGTCGATGGTCAAATTTTGACCACTTAGTCTACATCTCGGGTTAACTTAAACCATTTACTTTTTTGAGTTTTACAGTTTTATTTCGTTACTTTCATCGTTACAAACTTTCCTCACGTGACATCTATCTCATGTGACCTTTTTGAATAAAGAATGATACATGTAAGAGCCTTTGGTAGGTTTCCCCCAAGGCGGAGTACGGGATTATTTTATGACATAACCAGTCGGCGAATGTAATAAATTTGATCAATCAAGCTATGATATTCCTTCAATCAATCGGTACGTTTCCCTCTGACTGTCTGAAAAGGATGCCACGTATAGTGGGCGGTCAATAGCTATGTTTACGTGAATGTATGAAGTTGGGCCGACTAAATCAATAGATAAAAACGTAATCAAGTGCTAACACCTGAACACTTAAAACATAGATTTCTCGTCAGTTTTCTTCAATGATGGACAGTCTGGCCTGATATTTTTTAGTGCTCGATTGACTGTAAAAAGGTTTTAATACTCACAATGGTTTCAGGAAATGAAGCTATTACTCACTTGTTTATTGTTAAAATGAATTAAGCCCAGAGCTACATATTTTAAATGACATTCTCAGATGCTGGTGCATTTGAAAAGCAAAATTTCCCTTTAAATGAAATATACATACTTTGTAAAGACGTTAAGATTAGCATGTCGCAGACAAAGATATTACAAACGTAGATTCCAAAACCCCATATGATGATTGAAACAATTCAGTCCTAGACGGCATAACTAAGTCAAGTCCAACACCTATCACTGACCCTTCCGATTGAGGATCATCAAGGTCTCGGAGTAGAAAATAAGGGTCATGAAGCCAAGAAAAAAATAAAAAAGTTGGACATCCCGGATGTATGCAACATCAGGGTCTAACACAAATGCAAATACAAATAGATCTGAAATTTATTTCCTTATACGTCTGTTTGACGTATAGATTTGACATTTTTTAGGGTGGTATCGTTTTTTTTTTCTTTTTTGTCTGGTGCCCCCAACATGAAAACTTCAAACACATACCTCAATGTAACAATAATGTGTGCCGTCTAATGATGGTATTGAGACATGGATATAGTAAGAAAAATCCTTCGTGCCTTATGGGTTAAAGTTCATATGAGGGCACGAAAGGTCAATTGTGAATCCTGGTAGAAATATATTCCAACTCAGAACTACCTTTTTAACAAGTATGGACATTTTGGTTGGTCGGTCGGTCGGTCGGCCGGTCGGTTGGGTGCAGTTCTAAAGCCCAGTTTCCAACCAACTGGCACATATCGAGCCGGCCACAATCCGTTTTTCTAGTTAAGGCTCACTGGCCTGTCTTCCCTTCTCCTACAATTCAGTAGCTTCAGCTTTAAAGTCTTTATTTTGGAGAAAAACTAAATTGTTTAATGAAATAGGGAAAATAATTCCTGCAACCGTCTCTGGAAAAAAGGCCATAGTCCCTCATGTGAAGCAGATATTGTACCACTAGACCAGGAATTGCAGCAGAGACTAGACCACACAAGCGATTTTCTAGGAGGTCATGCACGTACCTCAATGCGTTCCCGTTTGGTAGGCCTGTACTGGCTGAAACTGAACACGCGCAGTACGTGTGTTACCGAAGTGCGCGCACGACAGCACCTTAGTAACAATTGCTGTACAATGGACACCTGGATGGCAAAACAGAAAGACGCGCAACGTTGATGCACGACCCCTATACTTGTAATATGAATCAGGTAATCAGGACAAACACCTTTTAAAATATTTTTGATCCATTAACTCGACTTGACTTCGATCTCCTGCAGCCGACTTCAGAGTTGACCGTGATATTTGGAACGACGGCCGCCCTTAACATGATCTTGTTTCAGGTTTCAGTGTTGCCTCCGTGAGCCCATCACTCGATTTAATTACCTGAGCTGTTACTTTTAAAGTACCATAAACAACTAGGACTCACGTACCAAGGAGGATTTCTTGTTACTACCCGCACCGGTAAGTGGCAGTCGCTATGTTTATCATAACGAAGAATGATATAAAACTAATGAATTTGTTCGAATTTGCTCCAACTCAAATTTCACTTTAGGATGGTTGGAGTCAGAAAACCCCGGGCCGAGTTCTATTAGCCAACTCTGGGATGTCCTGCTGATTTCTAAATGGACCCTCGTAATCAAGGGGTGCGGAATGCCCCTTTATCAATTTGATAAGTTTTCGTAATTTAACCTTTGTAACTCTAGAGGAAATAAAAATGTGAAGACGAATTCCTCAGGGAAGAAAACTTGAAAGACTTGAATTTTTGTTTAGTTTACAATGACAGGAGAGTCGGTTCATGTGAAGAGTGTGCTGTCAGGTGATAAAGAGTTCCAATATTTAAGAAAGTGAACAGACAGTGATATTTCCTTACTTTGAGAAAAAGTTCATTTGACGGTTTTAGAGTGAATGTTTAGTTTTAATTTCATATCTACCCCTATTTCTCTCTATTGGATATTGAGAGTACTGCGGCCGACGTATAGTGTAGCATTCGATGGAGTATTTCAGATAAATTCCTCAGCTAGGGAGGGGGAAGACATCCCCTTCTTCTTTGGGAAAAATAAAACTTGAAACAATCGCCTCACTGCATTAAAGTGTATCTTGTCCCCTTTGAAAAATATTTCTCTCCTTCAAGAATCGCTCATTGTCTGGCTATAATCTTGGTTAAAATTATTTAGACTCAGTTCCACTGGCGTTGCTAAGAAATTTGATTTAGGGTTGACCAATTGCATAGCTGAGCGTGGACCTCGGGAAGGGGTCTAATTGGGGATAAAGTTTTGCATATTTAAGTGCCTTCAGATGCACTCTAATAATCCATTTAGCATAATTTGAAGTCATTTACTTGTTTCAATACAAAAACAAAACTTTTGCAGAATTCTATGATGGATGGGGCGCATGGCCTGTGCCCTCTGACTACGCCAAAGTGCACTAGTGTTTCAACTAGTGATCCTGTCTCTGTCCACCAGTCTACAAAAGTACAATCATATTGGTTTATCCAAGGTGAAAAATAAACCCATATCCTATAAGCTAGTTTTTCAATTTGGTCTTAAGAGGATGTGATTCCATTCCCATAACATGTACTTGATAGCTTAGATGTACACAAAAACATCCTTCAAAAGTCCATTAAACATTCAATTGAAATGGCTCTATGAACAGACTTGTACGCAGGATTTCCCTAGAACCACATTCAATAACTTAAATAACCGCAAAACGCACTTTTGTATTAAGAACTGAAATCTGCTTTCCAATGACGTATTGGGTTTCAAATGTACGAACTTTTAGAGAAAAAGGATCTTTCTACGGATTAAGTTCCGCAAGGAAAACATGATGTCAACGAGGAACATTGATTAGACATGGGGTTGTACCATTGCAGTTCCTTAGGGTATCGACATATTTGCTGATGAAATCATGTTTATCTATAACGTAGGTGGCAAGTGGTATCTTCTATGAAATGGTCATTGTTTGATGGTCCTTTCATTGGAACTGAGAGTATTTAATATTTGTTCATGATCAAGGATTCAAAAGGCCAATTATTATGACATGTACACTAACTTGAAAACAAACTCAATTAAGATAAAAATTTTGAAGGATTTTAGAAAACATAACTGTTTCTTTACGCTTTATGCATAAACCATATATAACCTTAAATTGAACGGATACATTTCCGCTGAGAAAAAAAATCCGAAGGGCTCTTAGCGCTTGGGAAGGTGAGGGGGTAAAAATTGCGAGTTGTTTGTTTCTTAAGATTTACGAAGACGGGTTTTTGTTTTACGGGTGTATAACGGCAGGGCTTGATTACCGGCCTGGGAGAGAGGACCAAGGGGAGGGTTTTCCCCTGTTGAATATTCTGAATATCATAGGCGGCAGGAGCGGGGCCTGCCCCCTCCCCAATATTTTTATGAGATTTTGGGGGCATGCCCCCACCCCCCACCCCCCATAACTGAATGTCGCAAAATAATTTTTTTAAAAGTAATTGAACAAATTTAAGTTGCTTTTATTACATTTCGGCTATTTTTGGCTCGAATATTATTTTCCAAAAGTTGCAAAGCTTTCGAGGGCTCCCCCTGGACCCCCACATCAACGATAACCTGTAAAGGAGTGTATTTTCAGGGTATTTGCAGGGTATTCTGCAATTGGGCCCCATTCTGAATTTTGGAATAAATTCAGGTAGACTGTGACAAGCTTCATATTTTCGGAATCTCTTGACTTTGTACTCGTCGGGTTTCTGGATGGATAATTTTCTAAAAGATTTGGAGTGGCTAAAATTGGCTACCTTGGTGTGGATTAAAGTGTGCTCCTAGGATATGGCATGTTTCTACCTCCTGTAGGGATTTTTTTCAATTCCTTGGGATGCACAAAATTGTTCCAAAATCATACTTGGTGTGGTGGGTAGAATATTTGGGTCTATACGATTGGAAGGAATCCGCTCTTTGGACGGCCATTGCTGCCAGTATTGGCCAGTGCAACCGCAAAACCCATGTTGGGTCTATGCTGTCTCAAGGGTCGCAAACTTACCGCTATTACCTCACAGGACCTCACTGAGCTCTTGGCTGAAGTGGACATAACCAATGGCGAACAAGACGGCGCAGAGGGGAAGACTGCCCCAAATTTCTGCAGTCTATATTCGGGCAGGAATTTTGGGAAAATTCGGACAGGATTTTGGAAATAATTTGGACAGCCCTTTAATTTTGGAAAAATGGGATGGTTTTTCAGAAAATTCCTAAATGTGGCCGAAACCTCAAAAAGATATACCGTAAAAAGGAAAGGAAAGTCATAAAGTCGCAATGAAATTTTCATGAAAAACCAAGTCAAGATTCAAAAAAGTCGCTACACCTTCGGGCAGCTCAAAAAGCTATTATTCGTGACTCTTACTTCACAGATAATCACACACAACACAATACCCAAAATTTTTGAATATCTAAATTCTTTCAAGCATTTGCCCGAAAATGGAAAAGTATCATAGTAGGGGTAACATAGTTACGAAAAATAAAAGAGATAAAAAATTGCGACACATATGGGAAACCTGTGGCTTAATAGAAACAATTATTCTTGAGTCTGTTTTTAAATCTTGTGTAACACAATACCCGAAATGGCCCATTATTTTAATAGCTTCAAATCTTTGCCGAAAAACAGAAGACGCTATATTTAAAGTACAACTTTCATGAAAAATAAAATAGATATGCGACACATTTGGGTAGAATGTGAAAAAAGGTTTTCATCATCCCAACTTCATACTGTAGTCTTGCAAAAATTGCCCGAAATGGTCAAATCTTAGGGGAAAGGTTAAAAAAAATGCTGGGACGTTTTCAATTGCCAAATTAATTCAAGGGATAGACAGGACGGTGTTCAATTGTCCAAAAGTTTGCCATCTGTCCTGCTCTAGAGCCGAGTTCGGGCAATGGTTATGAAAATCGGGTAATTTGTTTTTCGATACTTTAATGATGCAGTGTAAGAATGTATTCCCATACGTCTGTTTGAAAATTCATTTAAACACACATTGTAACGTGACAATTCTGTCAATAAGTGTTTCTATAAGCTAGAAGAAAAATCATTAACTTCATTTCATCCAAAGGTCAGAAGATAGTGGTACATTTTATCTGATTCTTCTTATCAAAATAGCCACTGCTAAGATCCACGTAGGGCTACTTTTTCAAAAGTGAAATCATATATAGTCGGAAGTTCAGGCACACAATTTTTTCAATATATATTGAATTTAGCCAAGAGTCGCAATAAAGTAAATTCATTAGCATGTTTTCAATTCCGTTTTTTAATTTTCCCTGAAAATATGTGGGACCGTTTCATCGATTGGTAGTGATACATTTTATCTGGTAATTTTCTGTTCGCTCCGCGCCAACCACTGTTGAGGCTCCGCGTAAATAGTCTTCCTAGCAGAATTTTATTTTCAAGTGAACACTTTTTGCAAAGAGATCCTCGAATAAGCGACTTATAAGTACCCCAATAGCCATAGGAAATGACAATTTTGACTGTCTGAAGGGTCAGAATTTTCCAAATTTCCTGTACGTTTCGCCCTAATTTGTGGTGGTGCTCCACTTAGACCGCTTCATAGCAGAATTTAAGTTTCAAGTGAACATTTTTACAAAAGAAAACTCAAAATAGCGACTGCTTAGTAGCTACGACACTGCCCCGGACTCCTACCAGGGCTTTACCCTTGAACCCCCACCAGGGGCCTTTAAGCGGGCCCCTGAACCCCACGCCAATGGGGTATATTGTGCTTCGCGCAAAAACGGACGCCTTACTGCGTCACCATTATGCCGGCGAAAACTCCTACCCCCAATAAAAAACATCTTCGGTCGCCTATGAATATTGAAGTACCTTCAGATGCAACCTGATGCTGCATTTGAAGGTTTGGTCCTCATAACACCTTTTCGTGACTGATACATCAGCATGAAGCCCTTAGTTAAAGTGTTAAACGAAAATGAATATGAAACATACACGGATTATATATGTGTTAACCGGATAAGCTCAAAAACAAACATAGTGCTGCCTTATTCAGACTATTCGCTGGATAAGAGTGCATTGTTTATGTTCATAGTGCTTCCAATTACAAAAAGGTATGTAAATCTTCGGCTCTTAAAGGGAAAATCCTCTCACCCGAGACGGCTCCAATTCTTATAAGCCACTTACTTAAGCCCCCCTCCCCCGCCCCTCCCACAACTGTCTAAACCTCATCCTCATCCAGACACAATCTCATTTTATTGATGCAGGGTGACGGTATACAATGTATGATCAGAACACTCTCAGTACCGGGAGGTCTATAGAACTAGTTGGTTAATATGAGCTACAGTACACTGCATTTTTTGGTTGTCAATCAAAGAGCTGAACCAATTGGAAATTTCTTTACTGTACTACAAATATTCCAGATTGGGGTGAAAAATTTACTGCCTTTAGACCTTGACTCTAATTGTTAGTGTTTACAATAAAATGAGAAATACAAGTCTATGCTTGTCATTTTTCAGAGAAAAAACACCCGGCCACTGTCCGAACAGAGCTGGATCTCGAAAGGGGAGTCTTTAAAATTTAATTTAATTTACGATTCGATTTTGCGATCATCGTTGACATAGATAAGTAATATTGACAGATTGAAAGTTCAGTGACATCATACTCTGTTATCCATAAACCCGTCACCTACTGACTTCTTTACGATGAGTGGGTTGTAGATGATCGGTCAGGTTGCAGGTGACATTTAAAAAGACATAACTTGGAAATAAAATTGCTTCCGCATTTTGGCTAAGGTCATAGTTAGGACCTGTACTTTAAAGGGTCAGTCACTAGAACATGACCACGCATGACAACCATTTTTATACATGGTCCAGGGATTGGAAGATTGGTCAGTAAAGTTATAGTCATTTCGGGACGCAGTGGCGTAGCCTGGATGGAATTTTTTTTTTTTTTTTTTTTTTGGGGGGGCTAGGTAACAAGTGGGGGGGGAGGACTGGTACCTCCGAGGGTCAGGTGCGGCAAGACTATCCAAGTGGAGCGCCACCATCAGTTGGCGTGGAGCGTACAAGAAAACAAACCCTCCAGATTGCTGGAAACGGCACTTCCCAAGTGTTTTACGATGGATGTACCCAGCCTTGAAATACGAATCTCATGTCTGTCACTTCTCAAATAGTGTGAATAAAAATCAATCTGTAAAAAAATGATAATACGTACACTTTTTAGGGTTCCAAAATCCGGGCATTTCTGATCTGTGCCATGGCCGGGGGGTGTCTAAAGGGAACCGGTATCTCCCTTCTTGGGAAAAATTGTGAACTTCGGGAGAACGTAGAATGCAAATGCGGCAATATTTGAATAGATTCAGCTTCAATTGGAAAACCAGAATTAGTTGTGTACCCCTCGGAGAAACTTTCTTTACGTAAGATTTGCTAGATGTAAAATGGTGCTATGTTTGGCAAAACTTTTAACTGATTAGGCCTGTAGTCCTACGTTTTAGAATTTTCCTATTTGGGGAGCATGAAAATTTTCAAAATACCCATTTTTAGTCTTTGTAGAGATTTTACAAGTGACATGCATAGTATCAAAGAAACAATTTTCCGGTTTTCAGTGGTGTCTAGATGCAAAACGGTGCAGTCTTTGTTCAGTCATCGGTACATTACGTTGTCAAAATTAAAATACTACGAGTAAATCTCTCAAAATATTTAAACCGCAAAACAGAAGTATGGATCATGCGGGAAACACGTGAAATGCGGACCTTGTGGACATTTTACAAATCCGCCCGGACGCCAGTGCCAACTAGTAGAAAGAGGACTTGTCGAAAAATCATTCTACAGTGGCACTTGTCGTTCTATAGTGGCACTTGTCATGGGAAGGAGTGGGGCACGACATAAGCCTACTTGTTAGGGTATGGATGGGAAGAATTATTCGAAGGCAGTACCTTGCCCTTAAACAGTTAAAGGGCCAATCCTCTGACCCAAACCACAGTTTTGGTAGGGGTGTACTGAAATTCTCCATTGGCTCAGTTCCTTGATTGACAGCTAATTCAAACAATGCAGAGCACCAAAGCTTTTATTACACAGCATGAACTGTACTGAGAGTGTTTTGTTTATAAACATTGAGCTTTTCTATACTCGACTCGAAGCAATCAACTTAGATTGTCTCCGGATGAGGATGAATTTCAGACAATTGTGGAAGGAGCTTTAGTAAGAGGGTATACTGTTTAGAGTGAGAGAACAGGGCCAAGGCATATTTTGTGTGTGATAAAGTATAGGAATGGTCGTGTAAGAATGGTCTCCAGTGTTTTCAGTAAATCAACCAGCCATCCGAAAGGCAGAAAGGGTCTTAACCTAACAAAGTCAACTTATTGCCGTCAAAACGTTCGTTTCATTTTCGAAGTGTAATGCAATAAACGACAGTGTAGATTATATTCGGTATCTAGTTTAATGAAAGTAATCATTTTGAAGTTATCACTTGATTTCATACATGCATGTTTTCTGAATTTCTACACATTTTATTTATTTACTCTTTTTGAAGGAAATACTTCAAAGTGTACCACCGTTCAAACATTTTATTTTTCCTCAATCACTTTATCAGGAGGCAAAAAATCTGGGGGACTGAAGAAAATCTGGGGCCTAGGCCCCCAGCCCCCACCCCGTGGCTACGCCACTGTCGCGACGTGGTCCCCGGGGGAGCAGCGTTCCTTCCAAGGCACCTACCGTTACCCCGCTTTGCGGACAAAGCTTTTTGATCCAGTTCATTGCATCGAAAGAACTCAAGGGCGGCAATGGAAGGACGACAGTTTCACATAGGCTACGCAGGCTAGAGCAACGTTTGCTTGCGTACTGGTACCCTGGCTTTGACTTGATGGGAAAAATGCTTAAAAATAAATTGTTTAGGGTTTGATGTTTATGTACTTGCAGCGGACATGACAACAAAGTTCTGATTTGAAAAATAAAAGTTATCCTTAATGAAACTAACAAAAATCACAAAACTCTCTAACAGTTAGAGGGTAAAGAAAGGGGGTTGGAAATCTCACCATGGTTTTACAAAAGGCCTTGCTTTATTTTTCACCAATTATCGTAACCAATCACAAAATTTCTAGCATTATCAGATGATAGGGTCTTGTTCAGGTATACAGCTCCAAAATATATCATGCCATGGGATTTGCTTACCTTTCCATAAACAGAACTTTAATATCGTCAACCGAATACCGAAAATGCATACCTACATGCCATAAATGAAATCATTTTTATATACTCAAACAGAAATATTTCGGCATTTCTATACACTCAAATTTTTCCGATATACACACCATAATTTCTGTTACTAAGTTGGGAACGTTTTGGCCGTTTTATAGTGGAACTAGCACAATTGGCTGATTGTAATGAACCACGATGTACCGACTTGTTTTCCCAAATTATCTCAGCTGCCTTGCTCGTTTTATCATTTCATGGTGCATTTAAGCATTTATAACTTTTATGTAATAAAAGGATTTCCAACGTTTCTTTAATGACCGTTTTTGTCAAATACTCTCTAAATCCAAACAGTTTAAATAACAGTCAAATAGGTAAAATCGATTGGAATATTCAATTATATAGATTGAGAATAAGTCTTGTTGTCCATCTTTGAGATATGCCACTACTTTATCTCTTGTAAGATTCAATTTACGGAATTAGGAGGGTATCAAAATATAGCAATATTACTTCTTGGAGATAAACTCTGGGACAAACACAAGTACAAATGTTGCAGTATGTAGGTCCAGTCTAAACCAGAAAATACATTTACAACCATTTCCGGTGCTTATGCAAGTCACTTGAAAGCACATATCCGGTAAATATAAGTAATATGTACCTAAGAGCACACAAAATGTCCCTAGCTAGCCTGGAGGCAAAAATAACCGTGTTTAAATTGTAACCTTGACTTGAAGAATATCCATCAAGAAAACTCCTCAAAGGGTAACGGCCGACCTGTGGGATAGTGCCAAACCACCAGAAAACCGCGTTTCTATCACCAAATTATTTCTTTTATGTAAACAGTTTAAATGATTCTGAAATGAGCCGCCAACTTTCTTGACACCATTGGCGTTCCTCCTCTTTTTATAAGTGCGAGGATGTACCTCTGCCTCTCACTGTGCCATCGGTCAGTGACCCTGAGAGGAATTTTCTTTTGAGAAAGGTGACGGCAAGAATTGACGAAGGAACTATAATATATACGACAACCCAATTACGCAAGTTGTAAATGCATGGTGAGTGCTAATTGCCAAAGAGGGTAGTAATAGTTCGAAATAAACGTTCGTTTTGTTGCCAGACAAAATGGAACTGATCTAACTTAGAGACGAGAAGAAAAATAGTGATATCTGTGCAAAAAATCAAAATAAATGTTGACGGAGGAGTGATAACGTGTTAAGAGAAGCAGGCAACAGCGAACTGTCTAGACCACGGACTCATATACATGAACATTGCATGTTACGTGTATGTCCTATCCGTAGCTGGTCGCCACAGTCTAGGGCCAAAAAAGCCGCACCAAGATGGCCGCCGTGAACCTATAAATCGTCTGATTTGACGACGAGTCTGTTATATTACAAGCAAAAGTTAAACTTGAATGGGGGAAAATATCACATTCCTGCAATAAGTGAAGGGATTTTGCAAGACCTAACCTTGCCATGTTTCAAAAATATTTCAACTTTCTTGCAAAATATGGCGGTATACTTGAGCAAGTCCAAACTTTCACACAAAACCATAGCAGACGACCATCTTTGTGCGCTTTTCTCACACATGCGGTAGCGACAACGTACCGTGCAGTATGCTCTGTCCAAGTATAGGAGGTCTGGACTCATTACAGCACCGGAGACATATAGTCCTAAGAAGCTGTTGAAAAATTTTGCCTTTATATAAGCAAAGATATTTCCAAATTTCTAAGTCAAATTTAAAGGAGAGTCTTGCTATGAGGATGTAAATTTGTCGACTACATGCATTAAAAATCTCTTTGAGAAACTTTAAGTAAGGATATTTCAACATTATACATTTGCTTTCCAAATAACTATCGACTATTCTCCATAATGTTCTATTGAAACTTTATTTTAGCAAAACGGTTATGAAATGTCAGTAACATTTGAGTCTTCGAGTCAAATATTTCTAAAGATTGCATGCATTGATTTTCTCGTATTCAGTTAATACATATCGAATTTCAGATTTCAAACACTATATGCCAGTATGTGCGATCCCCACTTTTGTCACCTCAATTCTCAATTTCCTAAATAACTTTAAAGTCCCGGATTTGAAGCGAGTAAAGACACGATCATGTTTCCAACATCTTAAAAGTTCCATTTTGGCGTAAAGGCAAATGTGATAAGAACATGCACTTTAAATTTACAAAGAATGAAATTTCAATCTCAAGAAAGGTGACAATGAAAAGTTCACTCCAAAAGAGCTGATCTTTACTCTGAATGGATTGCCCTCATCGACCCCTCTTAAAAGAGAGTGATCCATGATGGCACTCGTTAAAGAGTGAATTTTCACCCTTCTCAGAGTTAATTACACTCTTTTTAGGGTAAGTTTCGCTATTTTTGGAGTGAATGAACACTCTTAACACTCTAATAGAATGAATTCACACTTTTCACTCTATTAAAGCTCTAATAGAGTGAATTCACACTTTTCACACTATTAAAGAGTGACTAAATTCATTTCTTGGTGTTTATAGGTGTTTATGGCTAACTAATAAATGAAATCTCTCAAACACGTCAATGACGTCAAACTGTCAAACGTTAAATGAAGGACAAAAACCTAATACGGAAGGTAGGTATACGGTAAACAAGCATTTGCACTTTCGATAGCTCGTTGCTGTTAGAAGAAAGAGGGTGATGTTAGGAGGCGAAAGGGAGAGGGGAGTGAACTTGATCAGGTCAAGCAAGAAATTTGTATATTTTATTCTTTACCTTATTATCTTCGGCAAATTTTATTAAAGTTTGTACACGGAATGTTCTGATTTAAAGTATAGAAGAATCCGGACAGCGTGTGATGGTCTGATTTTACAGTTTTAGTCGGCCATAACTGGGGTCTATCACCTTTTCATCGTACCATTCCCTTGCTTATTTGTATTGCCTTACGTACCCTTGATGTTTGTGTCCTTTGCCTGACGTAGTAGCTTTAGGGGGCAGAACTCCTTTTGGAGAATGTTTTGTTTCCCCCCTTGGCAGCTTTGTCATTTGCTAGAGAGTGTAAATAGGAATTTGGAAAAAGATCCTTCATAAACTTTTTCAAAGCTTTACGAAACGTTAGAGAGAGAGACGTTAAGATTTTATTGTTCCTTGTTTTTTCAAAACGAATCAAATGAAAAATTTATTTCCAAATTTCGAAAAAAAAATATAAAAAGGAGAAAATGTATCTGGCATCTCCTTCTGGTGGTCTCTAAAAGTAACTTTAGGGACTAATTCGATGATACCTTTTTCTACTTTAAATGTAATTTGTAATTGGCAATAAGATCATGACTTGCTCTCGCAGGTGTGGCGAGAAAAGGAAAATTGTGACCCAAACCTTTTGACATTCTGACTCCGCAGATTAAAATTAATACGTTTCCATGCCAACCATTTGAGGAGGTGTGCCAATGAATTGATCTAATATGTAAACGGTTAGTTTTACAGATTGCGAAGTTGCCACAAAAAATCTTCCTTTTCACCGATGAAATATTTTAGGTAACAGTCTTTTATCAAGTTCGAGTTAGTCTGTACGAATCCACTGTTCGTCGTCATGCCCGCGCATGCCTGCACAAACATTGCTCCTTCTTCATTTAAGATCTTTTAAGAAAAAATAGGAATGATTTTCGGTCAAAAGGCACCTCACAATATTCCATTTTAAAAAAGTGCACAAATAACAATGTGGCCCGCCCAAGTTTTCTTTTCAAAAATTTATGGAAAATAGATAATTTTCAAGTTCAAGGTAGTCGACCCTTCATTTATCTGTGTCTTCTTTTATATTCCATTGGTCAGCCCACCTACTTGGATTTTCAGGGGTAGTCCCGAAAATATTTTTGATTCAATAAGAAACCCATCAAAAGTGTTTCCTTATTTTAATAGCTACAAATATCAAATCATGTCAGCAAAAATATTTGCTTTGAAAATTGAAATTTACACCTTAACACCTCATCGAACATGAAAAATCTCAAAAAGCAGAGGGACGCTCTGCAGTTAAGTCGTAGGTATCGTCTTCATCTATCTGAGTCCAGATTCCATGTCCATGCATATCGCCAACTTAACCTCAGCGCTAAACGGCAAATAGATTTTGGAATCTAAATGGAGTATTTCGCTTGATTGTCACGGTTGCTTCGTGTCTAAGTATTCAAACTGTAATTAACTCACAATTTTCCTTTCCAGGATACGGGTACTTAAATTCCGTCACTGCTGCATCGGTGTTACTATTGAATAAAAACACAATTTAAAAAAAAAAAAAACGTGTTTAGCAAGCAACCACTTATTTTGCCCTTACTTTGTACACATGTTTAGCCAGTAAACCCTTAACTTTTAGCAATTAAGCGTGTGTAAAAGCGAAATGCTAAGAAATGAAACACATGTGTTTAGCATCTGAACGTGTTTTGTGAGAAAGTGAGAGCAAACGTGTTTAAAAACGTATGATTACTTAAAACCTTTACTGATGATGATGTAATTATTACATTGTCCAAATTTGACTGGGTACAAGATTCACCTCAAGTGACAATAAACTGCTAAATAACAAATATTTCAGCATTCAGTCTAATCTCACGGATGCTACCAGTTAAAGGACAAAAAATAAATATTGTCACATGACTCGCATTAGCCAATCATGAAACAGGAAAGTCTACTTCCAGTCGGGGCAGCCTTTGACTGGTAAAGGTGTGTCAGTGGGTCATGCCAGCACTTATGTTTGTAGTTGGATGTCCCTTGTAATTAGCTTTTGATGTCTAAAGTATTACCTCCACATCTGAATACATACACATTTATTAAACAATTCGACGGCTGTGAAGAGGTAAAGACTAAGTGCTCATAAATATTCATACCGTTGAGACAGGCAAATTTCCCCCGATCTGGGTAACACTCATTTTCTCCTTAAAGCGGTTATCCCCCGAACTGGTTGAGCAAACAGTGGACGTCTCTCACATCTAGATCCTTCAAAGAAATAGAACATTCTCTAAATGACAAAGATCTATTGGTTCAAAAATTTGCCAAACATGTCTTAAAAGTAACACCATTTTACAACGTGGGTGACCTTTATGTCTAGTTAAAAAATTCCCCATGACTTGAAAGAAGGGAGATATACTCAAAGTAGAGGCTAGCTAAGGAAAAAATTATCATTCATAAAAAATAATATTTGTTTCAAGCTTAGAATTTGACAATTTCAATATTTTCAGTGATCTACGCAATGTAACATAAACCCATCCCGCACGACGGTAGACATAGGGTGAACTCTTATAGACAAAAATCATCGTCCAAGTAAATATTTGAAAGTGTGAAAGCAAATCTTTTAATTGGTGACAGCTCTTCGACTGTCTTCGAAATCAAATAAGTCAAAGATACCGAGAATCTCGTTTTAACGACACGGCGTGCACAGAGAATTACACAATACGGTGTTGTATGCTGTTATCCTTATCTGAATTAGTCTAGCATGTTCACATTACATGAATGGTTCTTTAGAACCATGTTAGAATATTTTTCGATTGAACTGTGAAATGTACTGAGAAATTGCTTTACATAACTTGAATATGCAATAGTTGAATCCCTGTCACTGACTGACGTTACAAGTCCCGTCCCTTTTTGATAGGTAAACGGTAAAGATTAGTGTATTGTGCGCTAGCTAGTGTAGATAGCTGCTCAAAAGCAGCTGACGGCTCACGTGTGACTACTGCACTGAAACACTGTTGCCATAAAGTTAAATAACTTTATCCGAATAAGGAATGAGAGTTAAACCCTACGTAAAAGAACGATACATTACATTCTCTTTACCAATTAGTGACATAACTGATTTACCACAAAAAGAGGCACAAGTCGAAGGGAGCTGTGCCTCTACCTCAGTTTTAATTTCGCTAATAGGATATCAAAAAGAAGATACGTCTCTAATTCACACCCCTCCCAATTCAGTTTTTTCCATAGCCTATTTTCCGACAGAAGATACTCAAAATTGGACATTTTGACTGCATGTAGCCTCATATTGTGCTCTACATTATTTTGTCCTCAATAATGGCGGCAAATCCCCTTTGAGAGTGGGGCTATGATGCGAAATTCAGAAGTATGAACGAGTTATGGGACTCCTTCCTGGTGCCTAGTCTACCTTGAGAGCCTGGTCCCTCCTCCCGTCTTAGAAATTCTTGTTTTTGTAAGATGTCTTACATTCATAGATAAAAAGTGGTGCAATGTCTGGCATAACTTTAAAACAGTAATTTGTTCACTAATCCTCATCTTCGGAGAGAGTGATTATAAACGTTCAAACGTTTCAATAATTTCAGTAATGCTGACTTAGATATTTTGCACGTTTGTCATTGCGATAAGGGTCTTAACTTTATCATATAGGTAATGGCATAGGCTATGGTGAGGCCTGAATTCAGAGGCTGATATCTTATTATAATATGAGCGGCTACGGTGAAGTATATTAAGGTGTTACTTCGCTCACCTGTTGACATACTATTGTCCAAGTTTGGACTTTTGGGAAAGATTCCACGAGTCTTGGTTGTGACTGTGACCCGGATCGTATAAAGAGTTCACAGCCATTGCCCTTCAGTAAGTACAAGTGTCAACTCCGTACCAGAACTAGGGGTGCACAGTGACCTTTTATAAAGGAACTTTCACCTAACGCCTAATCACAGGCTTAACTCTTCGCATGCGCTTGTTAGTCTTGTATTATGGGCAGGGAGTTTCCTGCTTCGCCGACCCAAAATAATAGTAATGTTTTAAAGAAAAGATCATCCTTGCTATACCCTAAAAATGTATATCCAAATTATGAATACAGATTAAATTAAAACGCTTCATATCTGCAACCTCTGTCTCGGTGGTGATGTATTACACTCTCGGCGGGGCCCGTTCCTTTTTCGGCACTCTTAACAGTTGAAACACCGTTGCCCGATGGATACTTGCCCTTTCATGACACCCTTATGAGATAGAAATATGATAAAAAGAAGTTTGGAAGGTTAGGCGGACAGAAAACTAAGTTACATTCGTGGGCACGAGAAAGTTAAAAGGTGACCTCAAATTAAAATTTTGCGGTATTGCCATCTCTGTTTGCATCAAAATTGGTTATGTAAGGTTTTTAAAGGTCATACGACCTTTTTCATGCCGATCATCATTTAGAATGTAAAATGTTACACTCTAAAATCAAAACAGATCTCGAGAAATTCTTTCCGAAAGAGTGAACTGTGGAACTACTCATAATGGAAGTGTGTTTTCAGTGAATTTTAAGTGAATTGTCCCTCTTCCTGTCGTGAATTTCACTCGTCTTTGAGTGGATTTCACTCTTTTGGGAGTCACTCTAATGGAGTGAATTCACACTTTTTACTCTTTCAAGGAGTGACCTAGTTCACCACTCTTTTGATTTGAGAGTGCACTCCATAAACAAGAGAGTGAACTAAGCAAGTCTCCATAATTAGGGAATAAAGTCAATGGTGCCCATGTCTCTACGTCAGATTCGAACAGGCTATGACGTCACGCATATGGGCTGAGAAACCCGAGGCGAATTCGAGGGTCTCTCAGCCCATAGTCGTATGCCTTAATTGCTTAAAACGCCAGTCACCATTTTGAAGTAGTTGGGCCAGCATATGTACTATAATTTAACTGTTGTTTAATGTATGTAACCTAAAACTATGTAGTCAAGCCTAAGTAACATATACCGTGTCATGAGCTGTGTTTATAGTCATGTTGATCAAAAAGTTGCTCTCCATACACCGTATGTCTCTACACTGGATTAGAAAATGGGCAACTGACCAATCACAAACCAACATTCTCAAAAAGTATTTCTGAATATAGAGTGAAAACTGTGAATTCACTCCATTAGAGAGTTAATTCATTCAAAGAATAGTGAAATTCGCAACAAGACAACAAGAGGAGTGAAGTTTACTCTGAGAAGAGTGAAATTCACTCTTTTCATTTTTAGAGTGCCAGTCTCTTAAATGCATACAATTGCACAGTTTTATCTTGTGGGGGATTTTTGAAACCTTTATAACATGCGATAGCCTTCTCTTTTGAATTAATTTTATATACAATTTATCATCGGCGCAATATACACTCCATACTACTCACTGAAGACCTGGTTTTCTCTGCCGAGGATCCCGCTAAAAATACTCTTCCGCTGGACATCTTATTTTCGCTATCTGCCAAATGTCGGATCTGTTCTAAATTAAGAGACGAAATTTACAAGTGCTCTGCAAGGTTTTAGGTAATTGCCAATATCGCAAACACGCAAAGAAAATAATATGTATTTCTTCAGTTCAATCGACGAGACTTTATTATCGAGATGAAACTTAATCACCGTCTTCAAGAGGGAATGGTGTCTTACTTTACCCTCCAAGTCTTCGTCAACCAGTGAACATGAGCGAAAACAGCCAAGCAATTGACCTAAGTACGCCCCCTCACTCCCAGGCCTGAAAGTATTATTTTCCTAAACAGACGAAACATTGACCTAAGCTATCCTGAAATTGTACTCTACCGATCTAGCACAATGACGTCATACTAGCGTAAGCCAAAACTAGTGCAATCATATCTGCAAAAGGCAGCATAATTTGCAATATCATTATTATTTGTTCGCTGACCAAAAATCCTTCAGGGCTTTATTATGCCTCAGAGAAAGCAGGTCCCTTCATCTCAGTCAGTAAAATGGCATTTAGCAGCTGACCTTCTATGCTGGACAAAATTTGCTTTCAGTTTTAAAGTTAGAGAAGGGATATTGTACGGCGGTCAGTCTAGAAAAGATTCTCCTACTAGTCACCCAAATTGTTTCATATCTAATTTAATTATATGTATAATATAACATATAATTATATCTTAATTATTCATGGTTATAAATATAATTTAAAAATAATTTATATACCGGTAAACCATTCGTTATACCGGTACATCATTCAAAAATAATTTACATACCGGTATATCATTATCATATCGATAAATCATTCAAAATAATTTCTGCTCTTCAAAAAAAGAAAAACAAAACAAAAAGAAAAAACAATAATAATAATAATAATAATAATAATAATAATAATAATAATAATAATAATAATAATAATAATAATAATAATAATAATAATAATAATAATAATAATAATAATAATAATAATAATAATAATAATAATAATAATAATAATAATAATAATAATAATAATAATAATAATAATAATAATAATAATAATAATAATAATAATAATAATAATAATAATAATAATAATAATAATAATAATAATAATAATAATAATAATAATAATAATACTAATACTAATAATAATAATAATAATAATAATAATAATAATAATAATAATAATAATAATAATAATAATAATAATAATAATAATAATAATAATAATAATAATAATAATAATAATAATAATAATCACAACTTGGAACAATATTCAGACTCGGGGGTTGCGGAAAACAAAGACAGCAAATTTCGTAATCTCGTCATCCATTATTGCATAACCAATTTGAACAGAGTTCATGTAACATTTTTATCAGATCTTAGGTAGTAGTAAACAGGTAAACAGTGGTACTTAATCAACGACATAAGTTTTTCAACTTTTGTGCATGTGTACATCTATTGTTTGGCACTTTACTGAACATATTGAGCAAGGCCTACATACAGACATATGTAAATCTGGCCTAGGACTAAAATTTCATTTTTTTAAATAAAAGAATAGATCAAAGGTTTTCATTTTAAAATTGCCCATACACTGATTGTTACGTCACGTTTTTTCTGTCGACTAATATATAATATGACAATACTGGAGAACGGATACCTTAGTAAATACGCCACACCTATTATCGGCAAAAGAGAGGAACTTACGGTATCAAATTATCTGGAGGTTATGTTGGTTAATGGGGGCATAACAGGACCCCGGTGAACAGGGCCCCATAGATGAAGTCTTCAAAGAAAAATCATAGATTAATCAATGTTTGTCTCCAAAACATTCAGTCATTTATTTATTTTTATACTGAATTGATTTGTTCGATATGTTCACAAATCTTTTCATGCGTGTTTCAGTCTGTTTCTTTCTTCTTTTTTTTTTTTTTTTGTTCAAATCGTTTCGTGAAACAATTTCAGTTCTTGCACCCCATTATCATTGTTTCTTTGAAGCGATAAAGAAAATTTCGCTGTGATCCTTGAATAAGCAATCAATCGTCCTGTGTGATAATAGATAAGTTATGGGGTAGTTCTCATATACCACATATTTATCAAATGATATTCTTAAACAAGGAAAAGTAATGCTTTAGTAATACTGCAACGCATAGTCAAATACCACCTTAATTGATATCATGGACCAAAGAATTCCGACCAGGAAAGTTTTTAAAGTTTCACTGTTATTCACTGTATTATTATATTGTTAAGGATTAATATATCTTAACATTTAGGTCGAGTCAATAAGGGATTTTAGGCATGTTCATTCATAAACCAGTGTCAGATGGATATAAAGTGTCGAAGCTCATGATATTTTCGATTAAGGGGCGAAGAGAGTTTCAAAAAGGTGATTAGTCCATTGCTTTGTGTCATTCACCTGGTGAAAATTTATTCTAAACACGAAAGAATAACAAACGAACTTTACACTTGGGGCAGAACTGAAAAGATGACGCGGTACTTTTGAATATAAAACGTAACGTTACGAAATGCAGCAAGAAAGAAAAATAATATTTGTGCTTTTCCTGTTTATCCATATCAGCCAGGTGATTTGACGTCATACCTTATCTCAAAACCGGCTTGTTTTAACGAGTTGAAAAGTACTCTTTCCTCACCGATGCATTTTCAAATGAGATTATTTTAAGTCCACTGATAAGTCCATTCATGAGGCAATCATTGAAACGTTAAAAGTTTTGACTGCTAGAGGCAAGTTACGCTCGTTGAAGCATTTTATCCTGTTCACAACACATTAGTATATGAATACTAATGATGACAGTGCAGCGAAATAGCAAAAACTCCTTACAAGTCATCGTTACTCTAATTACAGTATTGATATGTCCATTTGTGTATGGAGACGGACATCAGATGTGAGTATTTGCTTTTTACCTCGACGACCTTAGCATTACCATTCGGAGCAACAAAGCTAAAGCAACGAGCTGCCACTGCAGGCGGCCCTCTTGTCAAACTCCAGCCCGAACGGTGGATCAACCCAAGCAGAGAGGGAAAAATCCGTATACCGTCAGAATATTAAGGCGAAAATAAAGTTATATAAAATACATCAGAACAAATTTCCCCTTTTGCGTTTTGAAAAAGGTCATGGCCGGCTCGACTTGAACCACTTGGAAACTGGGCCGTAAAACTCCATCTTACTAACGAACCTTTGCGTTTTGACATATATACACGTTACTTCAAAGGCCCCCAAACATTGTAATACATGTAGGTTACTTGGTATTCAGGGAATCATGGAATAACACAAAACCTACATATATACAGCCGAAGCATACTAAATATAGCCAATCAGTGAAATATAATATGAAAAAGTATATTTTCAGCTAAGGAAAAATGAAATGAATTTTCGACACAGCAGTACCTTTGTCCAGTGGCGGATCCAGGAATTTTCAGTGGGGGGGGGGGTCTGCATGTGGTTGGGTATCAAATGTACACTGAGCGAAGCGCCACCATAGGTATGTATGTTGTTTAGTCTCTGATGCCTATAAGAATTCAGGAAATGGGAAATTGGGGTAGTAGGCAAGCATCCACATTTTACCTTATTTTTAAGTGTGATTACCACTGTGCTAGGGGCATTTCAAATATTTGAAAATATGGAGCTTGTGTTGCAGAAAAGTTTGGTTGCTGGGTTTTCTGCAAGGAAATTTGAACAGTTGGGGAATTACTGAAGAATTTGCATTTTCTATTGGCAAATCTAAGGTTGGGCGGCGACAAAGATCGTTGTTGCTACATAATGTGTCATCCAACGCCTTTGTAATGAGGCTCTCCGACGACATTTTTTTAGCTCATACTGGAGAAAATATGGAATTCTATGAAAGAAAATTTATGGAAATAGCACTGTATATAGTTAACGGTGTCACCTGGTGATCTGGTATCACAAGTGTAGCAAATTTCCGATTTTGTCACACCCACAGCTCGGAAAAGTTTACCAAAGTGAGGGTATGAGCGAGCACTTCTGCTAAGGAATTGCAATTTGCGGCGCGCGAAACGCGTGGAAAAGTTTGCTTTCTTGAATCAAATAATGACGAATATGGAGCTTATTTGAGAAAATAGATTGAGAATTTCCTAATTTCATGAGTTGTCAAAACCACACAGTAGACTGGGGTCACAATTGGCAAATTTCCGAATTCTCCATTTTCAGAGCCCCCTGCCCCGCCTGGGTGTCAAAGAAAAAAAGGGGGGCGAGATGCAACATGGTGCTAAATGTTTCAATATTTTAAGCCTCTATGAGACTACCAAGCTTTCAAAACATGGTCTTGAAAGTGTGGGTAATCATTACTTCAACGGACTATACGGTCAATGTGAATTTAATACCGGGTGTCCTCTATTACCGTCACACGGTTTTAGGCAACATGGCAACATGGCTATGTCATGTGTAAACTGTACGTAGTGTTATGTAGTATGGTGTACCCACCTTGACCTTTAGCAGGAACGCCATCTTGTTATTTACGAGCAACTTTCCCTTCCTCTTGTCCTAGATTCCCAGGGCCCTTCCTGTTTTCCGCCACGTGTTACCGTGAACGTGACAAACTACCCCGCTCTGGTTCCATGTGTATGCTGTATCCCATATTTTCAAGGTGTGGCCAGTTTACCCTCTACAGCCTCCCCATTGATCATTTAGATCAGCACATTCCTTAATATTTATCTAATTTGGTGCGTCACAACTTTTAACCAATCAGGGGACTGCATGTGTTCCGATCTCCCCGAGACATGAAACCTCCTAGCCTACAAGTTTTGGTCGCACTCACACACTGGTGCAGCAGACCTCAGACGACGAGCACCTGCGTCAATCTGTATATAGTTAAATTTTAATAATTCTTTTCTTTTTGACCGCTTTTAATCGAACGGAATAAAACCGCCAATCATCTTGTATCAGAACTAAATCTTCTTCTCATCTGTTTATTCATATCTCAACTCTTATCGCCTACACACTCTGCAACATCCCGTATAACCTTCGTATCAACGATTGGCCCATTATCCGACAGTCCGTCGTAGCCCCACGTGTTGACATAGACTTACATGCGATGTCACAAACAGCGTTACCAAAGGCCCTTGGCGGAAAACGCTGGATTTAGAATTCATCATTGCGCAATGTGTAAACATAACGGGAATTTACCAAATGATACGGAAGATAGATACATTATAATTTAAATTTTTCATTTTATTGAAGAATATGACACAAAAATACGGTAATCAAATAATGTAATAATGATAGTGGTAACTATCACTGTAATAATGATAGTGGTAACTATCATTATTAATAATAAGTACTAATACTAATAAGTACTAGTAAGTACTAATTCTAATACTAAGTACTAATACTAAGTACTAATACTAATACTATACCAGTACTAATACTATACTAATACTAATACTAATGAGTACTAATACTAATAAGTACTAATACTAATAAGTACTAATACTAATGATAGTGGTAATAATGATAGTGGTAACTATCACTGTAATGATAGTGGTAACTATCACTGTATTTTTAAAAGGTAATCAGGCCTAGGTTAAAATTAGCCTGGCTATCTATACATTTTTTTACCATCCCGGTAGGGGGGTATGCATACCCCCCATCCCCCCCCCCCCTCTGGATCCGCCACTGCCTTTGTCAAGTTACAACCACAAGTGAAGAACAAATTAAACGAGACTTAAAACTTTACACAACACTGAAAAAGCTACGCAAAGAGGGATCATAAAAATTACGTGAAACCGTACCATTGGGCCAATGCAAAAGTGCAGGACTACACATCAATAGAAAGAATACCTAAAAGCAGGAACTTTGGTTCCAACGTAGGCGCCTATGGAGAAAAACAAACCAGAACAGGAAACTGTTCAACGAATCCCCACCCTGGGTCTTTTTGTCTGGCAGTCAAAGTCGTCATTTACATTAAGACCTATAGAAACTCCTATACAAGGGCGCCGTTTTGTTTTGAAAATCGGTGGGGAAGTGACTAAGTGGAGCGCGACCATGTGTTCGCGCTGAGCGTACCAGAATTTTTTTTGACAGATGTACCCCCAGATTGCCGAAAATTGCATTTCTCAGACACGATTGTGATCAGAAATTGGTTTTCACGGTTTTGAATGTTTCATGAAATATAGTAATTAAAAAAATACAAGAATGAGAGTTACTAATGATAAATTTATCGAATACAAACATCATAATGAGCCGATATAAAGCAAGAAATTAGTCCATCTTCACCTTCCTTCACCACTCTTTGGGCACCGCTATTTTTATTAATATTTCTTATTTATGCTCTCAAATGTTTCCGTATTGTTTCCGGAAATCCGCTGGCGAATGAAAAATTGGGTTCCTTTCGATTGCATCATACGTGACCTCTACTAGTTTGGGTTTGCGTCTGCACAGCTAGTGTTGTTCTAAAGATTGGCGCCTGCTTCGGAGGTTAATTGCGAGTTGCATCATCTATATTTGAAAGAGGGACAACACAAACTTGGTTTCATAGCATATTGGCTAGAGCGTCCGCACTAAAAGGCGGGGAGGCTCGTGTTCAAATCCGGGTGGAGTCACCTTTATTTTTACCCCAGCTAGATTTCCTGGGATTTCCGATCTTCATTTATATATATATATATATATATATATATATATATATATATATATATATATATATATATATATATATATATATATATATATATATATATATATATATATATATATATATATATATATATATATATATATATATATATATATATATATATATATATATATATATAATGTGTGTGTGTGTGTGTGTGTGTGTGTGTGTGTATACATCCTGCTTCACAGCTACAGGTAACAGCCTACAGACACATTACCGCCCATTTAGTTATTGTGTAATTGCATTCATTGTTTTACGTGTTACCATTTCCATTTCAATTTAACAAAGCTGACTGCCGTCTGTGTTGTCATTGATGTTTTTCTTAACAACTCTGAAGTGTTTTATTTTTCAGTCTACCCTGGAATAAGAAAAATAATGGTGCCATGATTTTTAAACTTTTGGGCGGCGGGTGAATTTGTTGGGCATTGTCCTTAATAAATTAAATTGCAAATGAAGTACAGCCATGAAGGACAAAATTCATTCCTGTGAGTTTAATCACATAGAGCAACAACTCTATCAAGGTTTCCCTCGACAGCAAAATAAAAACATGTTTTTCTCTGAGAATAATAAAAAACAGGTGCAAAAGGGCATTATTTTGTAAAACTATCACACTGATTCTGAAAAATATAAGATTAAAAGAAAAATAGAAATTAATTAACGACTCATTATTCTTGAATTAAACATTAGAAGTCAAGGAAAACTTGATGACGGACCAGAATTGCCTGCCGGCGATCTTTTCAGGTTTCTATTATCCTGCTTTAACATTCCTGCAGTCATTCACCATTCGTCCACCTTTTGCCAAACTCCTCAGCTCCGCCACCGTCTGACTGTGTAAATGTTGTAGTCGAACTACAAACTAACTTTTACATACAACTGTACCATAAAATTCAGACAAAAAAATCAATCTAAAAATGAAAACTAAGGAAAAAACTATTTTGGAAAAATAGCATTCTAGTATTGAAGAGGTAACTGTCGTCGGTAAATTGTCCATCAGGTATTTCGTCTCTAATCACTCGAAAAACAAAGGGGTAAAATTCACTCAAAAAAGAGAAAATTGAGGGACTCCTAGAGTGAATTCCACCCGGAATTGGGGTGAAACAAAGAGATCGATAAATCAATATACATATACGTGAACTTCAGTATCGCACTTTCAGTCCATTCCGTGTGTGTGATATACCGGTAGCGCTCTTTACAGAGCAAGGTCTCACTGCTTTGCGACAAAATCAACTCATATAGGGTTGGTCCGGCCCTCACCGAACTTTTTTTGAAGGGACTTGAAATTTTACTCTTTTGTTTGCAGAGTGAAATCCGTATGATTTTAACAGGGACAAATGTAAATTGTTTGTTTGAAAGGACAACGCTATATGTCAAGTGATTTTTTTCCGAAAAGGTTTAATTGTATGTCATTGGGATTGTTGGTCCATTGCAACCTTCCCTGTTCGTTTTGTAACGAATCATTACCGATTACAACCCAACTTGGTCTAACCATATGATCTCAGTACTTTAAATATGCAACTTTCATTCTAACCAATATCAGTAAAACCCCTGACTCTATTTGGCAGTTAAGTAGTAGGGTTTCCTCAGTGAAAAATCACTTGGAATTACGTCAGTATCTTTTGCGGTTCTCAAGATATACCTCTTCAAAGATTAAATGTTTCTGAAGCAACTTTCTGCCCATATGCTAAAATAATGATGTGGAGTGTTGCACGGTGTTGACATTTCTTTTATAAACCCAGTGATAATAGTAATTAATTATCTGATGGTTTATGGTTTGGTCATTTACACTAATGATTTTCAGAGAAACAATTTGAACTTATATTATAAACGTGTCTGCGATCTCGTGCAAGCTCATTCGAACACGAACGTCCGAGCAATATTCCTCCCCTAAGTTACCTTCTCGAAGTCACACTACTCGCAAGAAATCGCAAGGACTCTCTATAGACGTTGGTCGTAGGTGGGCAGACATTTTGAACGCACAGTTCTTAAACCTAACCGTGAAAGATGATGTCAAGCATCCATGTGTCAATAAGCTCCTTATACGAATCGTTAGTCTAATTGTACACGTTACCGAATAATTTGATGACTTTGAGAGTTATTTCAAAATCATCTGCCAATGGGATAAGAAATTAAAATTTTCACCTGGCCAATTAAAGCAAGTCCCGGGCTCTAAGACAGATTTGGAGTGCATGCTTGAGAAGGAAGGAGAAGCTTCCGGGCACAGCAGATGGGGAGAGACGAGATGTGTATATTTTTCATTCCATATGTAAACATTTTGTAAGTAAAGTTCGATGGAAAAGTCCAACGCGATCTTAAGAAGTCATGCCCAAATTTTTTGCTACATTTGTTCCTTGCAACATACTTTGTCGCAAAAAAGCGGTTTATCGAACAATCAAATTGACCCGCTCCCTGTCATCATGTGCCTCTTGTAATTTTAAGGGCTTTTCACCGCCAACGAAGCAAAGTAAAACAAAGCAAAGCGAGTTAAGTACCTCTTTGAAAACTTCTGGCAAACGTTGACATCATGTATCATCAGGTCATACGGCGAGCGAGGGTACGCTTGACTTTTTTCAATAAGGTATGTAATTTTCTTTGTTAACCATGAAAAAGCGCCTCAAGCAAGTTGTTTCGATATGCAGCCACATCATATTGCTTTAAGTTCTGTTTATACCTAATCTTCATTTCATAATTGTTGTCATATAATTGTTACATAACGCAAGAATATGTACCTATTGAACAGCTGAGTCGGGTGTGAACACTGATGGAATTTGTACAAGTAATGTTAACAAGTATAACATTCACAATGCAAGAAAATGAAAGAAAAAACAAAACGAAATAAAATGCTGAAATGCAGGCCTAGTAAGGAATGTAAAGTGGAAAGGTTACATTTCCATATTTTTTATCTTCTAATTGAGGGAACGCCATTTGCCCTAAAGGCAACGATTCAGCCGCAATCGGAGAAGTGAAAAATATACAACACTGTCAATATTGTCAAATATTTCAAGGAGAAGATGAGTGCACACAAATCTTCCACACTTTATCTTTTCCCTTAAAATAAATAAATTTTAATCGTTAACATGGAAAGCTAATGTAAATCCCGGTAGAATGCTTAACATTTGTCGTTTGACACAAACAACGATGTTTCAGAAAAAGTATTTTTGTCAAAAATTCTTGTTTCCTTTCTTAAATGTATGCTGTCACATGTAATATTCATTGTACGCTTGCACGACATCCAACATGTCCAATGATGGTATTCAACAGTTCAATGTACTTTGTTACTCAAAGTCAATGCAGCTGGCTCGAGTACGATAAGAGTATTTTCAACAGGGCTAGAGAGGGGATGGGCCAAAACTTGACTAAGTTTTGACTGATATAATTTGTCAATTACAGAAAAATTAGTCACACGTAAAAAAGTAGAACATGAGTGACTAACGTTGCTAGTCAATTAAGATACCATTATGACTTATTTGTGTTCACAGTGAGAAAGAAGTTGTATGATCAGTTTATAGTGAAAACCCCTTTGTGAAGATACTTGCAATGACTAATGGTAAAAAACCACGACCATTGTGAAGGGGGTACTGAAAGTAGCAAGGTCCAAACAGCTCACGGTTAATTTGTCATTGTCTGAAGCCAATGAGGTACAATGCACTTTTGTTAAGATCAAACTGGTAATTTTCTTGGAGTCCAATACCATGTGCACAATGCTACCTAAAATGTCAATGTGACCCACTTGTTCGTACCCAACCGAAATTAGGCTGGTCGTTGATCCTTCATTGCCACCAGCACGGTTTTTGTGTTAATCTTACACTTTATCAGTGAGAACTGACGGAACCTTTTTCAATTTATTTCAATCTGATATTTCTTCGACTACAACGAAAGAAACAATATCCAGAAATTTATGCGCTCAATAAGCCAGGTCGGCAAATCGTTTTGTTGATGTACACATCCGCACATTGTCCAAATCGTCGGTATAAACAAACCAATCCCGCACTTACAACAGTACAACACGTACCGTATTCCAAAATTTTAGTTTACAGGAATTTGGTGAAATCATTCTCTCTTAACCCATCCATAACGTTAATAGGGATCTCAAGTGTGGTTTTGTAAAACGGATTGTGCCTAAATTGTTTTTTTGGTGTGAAAATTTGTATTTTAATCTGCCGTTAAGTAGCACCGAGACCCCTATTTTCGTTCGACTTGTTTAGACACTTACATAGTGTTGTATGCATGTACAAACGAAAAAAGAAAATGCTTCACGATACGTGCTGAGCTCGCTTAGTATGTCACGCCAAAAGGCTCACCACATATGAATATGTTCTAAAAATACACGTTGATGTACTAAAATTACACGTTCATGTACCAAAAATATACGATGATGTACTAACTTCATATGATCATGATGTAAATTTACACCATCATATACTAAAACCATAAGTTCATCATGTTAAATGTTACGATGGACATGAAAAAAAAAACATGTTGTACATCTAAAAACACATGTTGTACATGTAAAAACGTATGATGATCATGTTATTATTGTCCCTTCCGCATGACATATTGATTGACCCTTTCGGCGTGCAAGAAGTCCGCCGGAAGACTTACCGACGTACGATGATCATCTAAACTCATGCGATATAGTAAAAGTACACGTTCATGTACTAACTGCTTACGATGATGTACACGGGTTGCATACGATCATGTACTGATTTCATACGTTCATGTACTGATTGCTTTACCCACATGTACTGATTGCATACGTACACGTACTGGTTGCATATTTACATGTACTGAATTCATATGATCATACGTACTAAATGTATACGTTCATGTACCGAACGGGCCCATGTGGGTATCGAATGGTAATTGGCCCCTGGCAATACTAATGGCCCCAAGAATTAATGTTGAAGCTACGACCTGCGGAACTTTTGATTCGAATAGAAATTTCGATGGCCCAGGGGCCTTACAGCCCTGTTGATAGAGAAACTTAGCTCAAGAACCGGAAGTACCGAATCATCATTGGGTGTATTGGCAGCGGGAAGGCCTGGACATTCACTTGCTATGACAAGTTAAAGTGTTAAGGGTCAAAATATATTGCAGCATAGAATTAGACCGAAACTCTTGGGCCCAAGACCCCATTGTGGCAAAAAAAGGCACCGAACACCAGAAGAAACATTGAAGTAACACTCAGTGACCAATGCGTTCTTATTTCTTGTCCTTATACATATGTAATGTAATAGCAGGTATGAAAACCAGTATAGCTTAACCGTTTTAGGTCCCTGGGTCCAGGTCCCGCAGATCCTTCAGCATTGCCAAGTGTTGCATGCGTGGTGTAAAGTATATGAGAGAGGATATGAAACTGATGTTTATTTTCACGTTAGTGGCAAGAATCAAAACTTCATTTTAAATTTCCCAATACACGGCCCTGGGCCCTCTTTCAAATACGTCGACTGACTTTAGTCCCCCAAATCTTCTTGGTGGGAATTGCTTCATCCTAGGTTATATTCTCATATAGTATACTTAAGGGTTCCATATAATTTACTTTATGGTGCATGTAAATTTGCACCGAATATTCATAAGGACCCCATATGGGCCTCTCCTTATGTCCTATATGGGATATGTGGTACATGTGGGCAACTGGTTTGTTGGTTTAACATAGTGACCCAGTCTTTTCCCATATGGTATCTATTTTGGCCAGTCCCGTAAAAATCGACAAGCAGTGGTCAAGGCTTGCCACCGAATGATTTCCTCATGGGTCCAGGCCTTCTGGGACCTAAAATAATCAGGTTATAGGGTTTCCATACTAGTTGGAACACCACATCTGTATAATGACAAGAAATAAGAACGCAGTGGTCACCGAGTGTCACTTCAGTGTTCCTTTGGGTTTTCGGTGCCTTTTTGCCTACAATAGGGCCGCAATGTATTTTGACCCTAAATACTTCAACTTGTCATTTCAAGTGAATGTCCAGGCCTACCCGTCGCCAATACACCCAATGATGATTCGGTACTTCCCGTTCTTGAACCAAGTTTCTCTGTCAACAGGGCTGTAAGGCCCCTGGGCCATCCTATGTCACGGAAATTAGAAAAAAAAAACTTTGGTTCTATTTAAGGGATTTAATGCAATGTACCATCGAAATTTCTAATCGAATCAAAAGTTCCACAGGTCGCAGCTTCAACATTAATTCTTTGGGCCCTTAGAATTGACAGGGGCCTATTACCATTCGATTCACACATGGGCCCCTTCGGTACATGAAGGCATACATTTAGTACGTATGATCGTATGAATTCAGTACATGTACGTATGCAATCAGTACATGAACGTATGAAATCAGTACATGATCGTGTGCAACCCCTGTACATTATCGTAAGCAGTTAGAACAGGAACGTGTACTTTTACTACATCGCATGAGTTTAGATGATCATCGTATGTCGGTGAGCCTTTCGGCGGACTTCTTGCACGCCGAAAGGGTCACTCAATATGGCATGCGGAAGGGACAATAATAACATGATCATCATACGTTTTTACATGTACAACATGTGTTTTTAGATGTACAACGTGTGTTTTTACATGTACACTGTAACATTTAACATGATGAACTTATGGTTTTAGTATATGATGGTCTAGATTTACATCATGATCGTATGAAGTTAGTACATCATCGTATATTTTTGATACATGAACGTGTAATTTTAGTACATCTACGTGTATTTTTAGAACATCATCATATGTGGTGAGCCTTTTGGCGTGCCATAGCTTTGTATATCCCGCGATGTGCCCCACAATTATTACATGTGACAACGAGTTACCGAACTCGCTTATTGCACTGTACATCATAAACACACATTATTCAAAACGTGTGTGAATCGACTTACTAATCACGTTGGTCAACAATATTAAATAATATTTGACTACTATTGGACTAATTTATCAGTTTCTGACTTAGTCAAATATCAGTGACTGACGTGGTTGGTCAATTCATGCACCGCTTTGACTAATTTGTGTTTACGGTGAGAAAGGAGTTGTATCAGTTTATTATGTTTCATGCTTCTTGCAATTGCTTTGTGATGTCACTTATAGTAAACTGTTACACGTTGCCAGGTACAGCGCTGTCGTAAACTGATGCCGTAAATCGAAAAATTAGATGTATTTGCCGGAGACAAAATTCATTGACTAAAAATATGCAAAAGATGCTCTCTTTCAGGAGATGAAAATTTCATTTCAAAAGCAAACAGCGTTCGAAATATCTGAGTTTCAAGGTAATTTAATTATGTTTTTGAGACCTAGTGCATTATGGGAAATCTGCGATGTCACCTCGCCATGCACCCGAATTTGACATTACATTCAATTCATTTATAATTCAGGTGCCGCAAAACAACAAGTTTAAATACGCAGGCACCCCCACCCCCCCCCCACACACACACACATCCTCAAGCCTAGCCCTTTCCTTTTGACAACGGATCCAAGGATCCGTGGTCAAAGGTTCCAAACAAATTAGGAATCTGAGGCAATGTACCCATCTTTCGTAACTTTCTGTCTGTCTTTGTTTTTGTTGAAAAGTAAAAGGTATTTTTAAAAAATATTAGCAATCTTTCAAGTAAGAAATCTTGAGTTAGGTGTCATGATAGTGTTTGTGGGACATAGTCTGGAACATCCTTGTCTTCCCTACAAGATCCTATTTTTTCTACAGAGTATCACCATCTTTTATACCTGTAGACCAAGGGCCCATTCCACAAAGTTACGCACAATCTTAAGTTTGATTCCCCATACTTTAGTCAACAGTAAATCAAACTTAAGATCGTGCGTAACTCTTTGTGGAACGGGCCCCAAGGCTCCAACCCTTAAATTTAAAAGGTGTCACATCGAGCAATTTTATCTTAACATGATGAAAATTAAAATGAACTTCAGGGGTAGATCCATTGACAAGCGCTGGATATAGACGAATTCGGACAAAAAAGACTTAGCAGCTTAGTGGTGGTCTGGTTTTAGCTGTTTAGTCGGACATAACTGCGGTCAATTTCAATTTCCTTGCTTGTATCATGGATAGTTGTACACTGAATTGTATCTTGATTCCCTCCTTTTCATTGAATGTGAGGCTTTGAAATTTATGTAGACAATATGGAGACGATTTAAGGTTAATGGACCTCACTAATGGCTGCCTACAGTCACTAAACACAAGCGTTGATGGGACTCGTCTATACTCTCGATTTTGTCTCGGTATAAAGGTAACGGGTGCTCTTTTGGTGCGTGATGTCTTAACAAATAACAATTGTCAAGTTCGTTTAAAAAAGCAGTGTTATTTTCCTGTACATTCAAAAAGAAAATTTAACAACAGTATGATATTTTCTGGGACTATATTTCATATTCACCACTTGAACCCAGATCGAACTCCAAAAGTGGCCAGTGCGCCACCATTTAAAGAGCCCTATTTAAATCTATAATGTCAACTGATTATTAAGTCGCTAAACATGATTTTGCCAGTTTGCATTTAAACTGACCAGGGAGCCAAATAACCGCTCCCTGAAGGGCGGGGACTATTCAGGAGTTTTTTGTGTTCCCTTTTCATTTTAAGCGGAACACTGAGTCGGTTCATGAAATTAATGTTCTCCAACCTGGAAAAATTGTTACATATTAATGACACATGGTCAAACTTAAATACAATGCCGACTCATATCCAACATACAAACCGTACTGACCGTAACCACTAACCGTAATCACTGTTTATGGAAGTGATTTGTGTTAATAGTTAGTAGAGATTCAATTTGGTTTTTAAAAATTTGTGACACACACTTTTTCAAATTATGCACAAAACCGTTACTTCCTAGAAAACAAACAAATTTATTATTTATTAATTTTTTTTTTTTTCGTTTTCTTCTGGATTGGAAACTTGCCATATTATGCTTATAATAAGCATTGTCAGAATCAAGTATACCCTTGAATACCTTCTTTAGTTATCGAGCTTTAGTAAATATACCCTTTTAATTGGTATAATGAAGACGGAATTGACAATGAAGTTTTTTCAATTACTTACGAAAATCTGATCTGAATGGTATATTGTTATATGTAAACCCTCAGTAGGCGACTGTGTGTTTTAAGGTCTCGACAGCAACATTGAAAGAGTTTGATAAAATAAATAGTTACAAAACGGATATTGGGTATTCTTATATGCAAGACGAAAGTTCCACGGCCCCGTCTCTTGTCTTAATTACGAAAATCGGTAAACTGATTTGGAGGAAACTATTCCGCAACATTTGTCTGAGGTTGAAGAACCCACAGTTAATTGTCTTAAGTAAGTGCAATTATCAGTTATAATTGGTTTTTTAAGGTTTATTTGTTCATAATGACGATTTAAAGATAACATTTCTTATTGAATATGAGAGAAATCGCAACTGTCATTTATTCCAATCGAGTGATTCTCATTTCGTTTAAAGGGAGACAGTAACCTATTCTGATACAACGCTATTTTAAAACGATAGCTTGTTTGTATGCAAATGCGGAATTGGCAGTGGTGCTTGACAAAGGACTTGTAAACATAATAAAAGTATCATGCTCCTGAATTTCATTAGGTATAAGATACTTTTTCAGTTTTTTTTTTATTCAAAAAGTGGTTTGTTTTATTCCATGAGTTGATAGTCGAAATTATCTGTCACCATAGCACAACAAAGGTGACTAGTAATTCTCTCTGACTTACACATTTACATAAATCCACTCTTAAAACGCCCTGATAAATTTTTTGTTCATAAAATTCCGATGATATGTGTACTGTTATTATCCCTAATGATCCGAAAATACACTCTAAAACAAAAGTCATCTTTCTATTAAGTCACTCTATTCTAGAGTGAAATGTGTGAGTTCACTTTCCATTGGAGTGTTATTTCACTCCAAGATGAGTGAAATTAACTTGAAGAAGCGTGAAAATTCACTCTTTAATGAGTACCTGCAAGAATCACTCTTCTTTAAGAGTGGTCCGTGTAGGCACTCCATCAAGAGTGAAACTCTACTCTTTTGGAGAAAATTTCACTCTTCTTAGAGTGAATTTCCACTATTCTAAAGAGTGGAACTTCGCTTTTTTTATTTTTAGAATGTATTTCACGGCTTACCACTTTGACTTGACGTGGTTTTAATCGATCCATTAAAGGAAGTCAACTCTTATCCCAAGCTCAGTATAATTTTTGCAGTAGTTTACACTAATTCTTAAATAGCACAGCTCTTTAATTGACAACAATGCAGAATACCGCAGCTTATATTACACAGCATGTACTGTACTGAGAGTGTTTTGATAACACATTGGGGTCGTACGTACCCTGTGGCAATAAACTAATATTTTGTGCGGACTAGGAGGAGATTTAGACAATTGTGGTGGGGGCTGCTTAAGTTAGTAGGTTAGAAAAATTGGAATTATGTAACGTGAGAGGATAAGGCCTTTAAGTAATTTCCCATCTGTCCTTCCCCTCACTCACTCACCCACTCACTCTCTTACTCACTCACTGGCTCCTTGACCCCCTGACTCACTTAATTACTCGCACTCTGACTCACTCAATCACTCACACTCTGACTTTCTCACTAACTAACGTTCTGACTCCTTCACTCACTGAATATCCTACTGACTCAAGCCCTCACCGACTCACCCACTAACTGACCCGCAGACTCAGTCCCTATCCAACTTATCGACTCACCCACTCACTCATCTGACCTGTAGCCAGCAGATGTATAGAAGTTCATGAGGAGAGGGATTAGAGGATTAGACATAAAATGCATTTTCAATCTTTTCGAGGGCGAAAACTTTTCCCTAGGTTTCGCTTCGATGTTTGCTCACCTGGTTTGTGTAAAACATGTAGAACTAGAATGCAAAAATGCATTGAGGTTTCGATGGTACATACATGGTCTTTTCAATAAAATGCTACATTTCTTGTAACAACTGGTGACCCAAAATAACCTTTGTCTCCACCTGTAAGTGACTGGTTTTTCTTTTAACCAAAACATTTCTCTATTCAAAAAGCCAAATTTCATACTGTGCCTTAAGATATTCTGCAAACAAGGTTTTCAGAGTTTGATGCCAGGTGATACCACATGACCATTGACCTTCACCAAAAACAACAGGTACAGTACATTCAACTCACCATAACACATCCACATACTAATTAGGAAATCCATCCAAGTTTCCTACCTTGAGATATCCCATTTTGACAAGTTTTTCAAAGTTTGACCGATCATGACCCCAGATGTCCTTTCACCTCCACAAAAATAAACCTTTTACAGACCATATTCTCACCATAATTCATTTACATACTAATTTTGAAATCCATCCACCTTTCATACCTTGAGCTATCCTAAACAAGTTTTTCTGAGTTTGATCCCTATGACCCCAAATGACCTTTGACCTCTACCAAAATCAATAGGGTTCTTCCTCCCATCATAACGCATCAACATATCAAGTTTGAAATCAATCCAAGCTTCCTACCTTGAGATATAGTGTGAACAAGAAGTTCGGAGTTTGACCCCATGTGACCCCAAATGACCTTTGACCTCCACCAAAATTTATTGGGTTATTTCTTATATCATAATGCATCAACATATCAAGTTTGAAATGAATCAATGTTTCCTACCTTGAGATATAGTGTAAACCAGGATTTCGGGGTGTGACCCCATGTGACCCCAAATGACCTTTGACCTCCACCACAAAGTAGGGTTCTTTCTTACATCATAACGCATCAACATATCAAGTATGAAATAAATCCAAGTTTCCCAGCATGAGATATCATGTAAACAAGGAATTCAGGGTTTGACCCCATGTGACCCCAAATGACCTTTGACCTCCACCAAAATCAATAGGGCTCTTCCTTACATCATAACGCATCAACATATCATGTTTGAAATCAATCCAAGTTTTCTACCATGAGATATTGTGTGCACAAGGATTTCGGGGTTTGACCCCATTTGACCCCAAATGACCTTTGACCTCCATCAAATTCAATAGGGCTCTTTCCTTACATCATTACCCATCAACATATTAAGTTTGAAATTAATCCAAGTTTTCTACCATGAGATATTGTGTAAACAAGGATTTCAGGGTTTGACCCCATGTGACCTTTGACCTCCACCAAAATTTTATTGGGTTATTTCTTACATCATAATGCATCAACATATCAAGTTTGAAATGAATCAAAGTTTCCTACCTTGAGATATTGTGTAAACCAGGATTTGGGGGTGTGACCCCATGTGACCCCAAATGACCTTTGACCTCCACGAAAATAAATCGGGTCCTTTCTTACATCATAACGCATCAGCCTATCAAGATTAAAATGAATCCAAGCTTCCTACCATAATGTATCATGTAAACAAGGATTTCAGGGTTTGACCCCATGTGACCCCAAATGACCTTTGACCTCCACCAAAATTTATTGGGTTATTTCTTACATCATAACGCATCAACATATCAAGTTTGAAATTAATCCAAGTTTTCTACCATGAGATATCGTGTAAACAAGGATTTCGGGGTTTGACCCCATGTGACCGCAAATGACCTTTGACCTCCACCAAAATCAAAAGGGTTCTTCCTTACATCATAACGCATCAACATATCAAGTATGAAATTGATCCAAGTTTCCTACCATGAGACATCATGTAAACAAAGATTTCAGGTTTTGACCTCATGTGACCCCAAATGACCTTTGACCTCCACCAAAATCAAAAGGGTTCTTCCTTACATCATAACGCATCAACATATCAAGTATGAAATTGATCCAAGTTTCCTACCATAATGTATCATGTAAACAAGGATTTCAGGGTTTGACCCCATGTGACCCCAAATGACCTTTGACCTCCACCAAAATTTATTGGGTTCTTCCTCACATCATAACCCATCAACATATCAAGTTTGAAATTAATCCAAGTTTTCTACCATGAGATATTGTGTAAACAAGGATTTCAGGGTTTGACCCCATGTGACCCCAAATGACCTTTGACCTCCACCAAAATCAATAGGGTTCTTCCTTACATCATAACGCATCAACATATCAAGTCTGAAATTAATCCAAGTTTTCTACCATGAGATATTGTGTAAACAAGGATTTCAGGGTTTGACCCCATGTGACCCCAAATGACCTTTGACCTCCACCAAAATCAATAGGGTTCTTCCTTACATCATAACCCATCAACATATCAAGTTTGAAATTAATCCAAGTTTTCTACCATGAGATATCGTGTAAACAAGGATTTCAGGGTTTGACCCCACGTGACCCCAAATGACCTTTGACCTCCACCAAAATCAATAGGGTTCTTTCTTACATCATAACGCATCAATATATCAAGTTTGAAATTAATCCAAGTTTCCTGTCTTGAGATATTGTGTAAACAAGGATTTTGGTTTTTGACCCCTGTGACCCCAGATGACCTTTGACCTCCACCAAAATCAATAGGGTTCTTCCTCTCAGTATGGGGTTTGAGAACTGTCAGGTCTTCCCTTCTCAAGATATCGTGTAAACAAGCAAAGTGTCACAAACACACACACATACACACACACATACACACGCACATACACACATACATACACACACACGCCATCATGAATGCATAGGTTTCTCTTTTCATCGAAACCAAAAATGAATGATCTATATGTGCAGTTTCCCGGTGTGTAGTACCAGTTTATATTAGAGTTACTGTTTTCCATTTGCGGATACAATTGAGAACAGGGCACGGAGCGTAGATAGTTTTCAGTGACGTCACAGCTAGGCGCAGCACAGCTCTTTGATTGATAACTTGTTCAAAAAATGCAGAGTAGTCACGGTTTAGCCCAAAATTACAACCGCCATGTCTGCGGGCAAGCCTGTGCGCATTTACTTGGGTTGCTCTAGCTTACATGGCTGAAAAACTTCATGCGAAAACCTATGATGTCAGGTGGGAACTCTCCATTTGCCCATTCGGTTGATGTTAAATATTCGTAACGTTGAGGGTCAAATTCAATGTCACACTTGTCTGTGTTGATAACAAGAGTTATAAGTAATTCATTAGATCTTGTTGTTGCGAAAGAAACATCTTGACTCTTTCATTACAGTTGTCATCAAGGATTCTTGCTTGTTTGTTTGTCACTCTGAAGCAAAAAGGATAGAGACACCGAACCTTTTAAAATAACGTTAATTGATAGTTCGTTGGCACCGAAATTTGTAATTAATTTTTTAATAGGAGAAATTTATAGAAAAGCGAATACACAAAAAAGCCCAAATGAGTTACCGACAGCATTTATGGAGTAATTAGAGTCAGTGTTAGTGTTTGCACACATGACTAACACTCATTTACTTACATTAGTGTAAACCTACGTCACATGTCATGTTCGTCAAGTGTAGATGAAGACAGAACTGGTAGGTAGTTTTATCATGGCTAAAAATAGATTTTGGCTTTAATTAAACTTAAAAATGCTTTCCAGAATGAGTCAGTGTATGTAGCCTTGTCTATATACTGGTACGCATTAGCGACATCGGTCAAACCAAAATTGCTTGGAGAGCGGAAGCAAAACTTACGACAATGGACTAGATAATCTATATTGACGTTATAATATACGAGATGTTCCGGCTAATATTGCATATTTCGTAGTTGTCGCTGCAGTTTAATTTTCTGCAGGTTCAATAAAGCACTCATGTTACATTTAACCTCGATCAGTGGGTCGAGGTCACAAACTTGCACATCCTGAGAGGGTAAAACGTAGGATATTTGGGGTCAAATTTAAAATAATCCGAGTTAACTTAATGTCCTCAAAGTACATACGTACATTTCAGAGGGTTGCCCTCAAAACAATAAAAAAAAATATCCTCCTATCCTATCTCCCATCTGATTGAATTTTGTCCAAATAGAGAATCTTATTTGGTTCACAAAATAAATGAGATGTCCTGAGAGGGAAAAAACCTTAACGTCAGATTCAGGTTTTCCAGCTTGCAAGATTAGGGGAAGCTTAAGCAAACATTTTAGTTAGATATGTGAAAGGAGAATCAAACCTTAACAGTGTGGTGAAACTTCCATTCAATTCGGACTTGTATTTATCGAGATATAAGTGAATTAAGTTACCAGATTTTAGTTCAAAAGTGAGATTGAGGGCAGCAAAGGTTATATCACTATTCCACATTGATAATTAACAATAAATGCTTTGTTTTATATTGTTGTGATGACCTTGAAGTTAATAGGAATGAGACTTCCCTGTGGGGAATGCAAAATTTGTCAAGTTCTCGTGCTACTTCAGCAACCACATTCTAATAAAATGTAATTGTTGGGAGAAAAAGGATGTTAAGTTTGAAGGGTAAAACAAAGACTGTCCATTAGCAGATCTGTGTGAGGATATGATGTCATATGCGCTTGCCTCAAGTTCACTTTTTGTTGAAAATGTGATAAACTTTCTTGCTCATATCTTGAGAACCACACATCGGATTTCCATGCAAACATCACCAAAATGCTTAGAATACGTTGCCCTCTAACATATAAAAAACTTGATATGACCTTACACTCATCTTTTTCACAAAGGAGAAACAGCACTTGACGCACCACTTTTTTTTGAAAAAAAAAAATGACGGAAGTTGGAAGGAAATATTAACGAAAAGTGCAATTAACTGTTTTGGACAAGATGTGTAATTTTGTGTTAATTTTAACCAAGTTAAAATTCTGTCGACGTTAAAATGACATTTTTTACAATCTCTAGTTCTTAAAAATTAGTAACCGCAGTACCCATTAAAATTCATATGATGATATTGACCATTTAATTTCGTGCCTTCTGTTGAACATCTACATCATAAATGGATATGAAATTAAGAATAAACAAAGCTGTGACGTAGGGGAATAGGTTTATTTAAAATTTCTTTTATTATCTTTTCTTTTTTATACCATTTTCACGATGCGAGTCGTATCAATGTTTACCTGAGGGGTTCATGTTGGTAATTTTATTTGCCTAGAAATGATTGCATCATCCAAAAGACTGTTAACTAGCTGAAATTTAATTAAGACATAATCTATATTTAATTATAGACTAAATATTACCACGTTTATTCAACATAAGAATGTATTTTTGTAAGTGATGTGCGTCATATTTAGAATAGTTTATTTCAAATTATGGTATCTAGCAAACAAGTAAAGCTAAAAATGTTTTAATGGCATACTCTGGTGGCTTTTTACTAGGGTCTCTAAAGAAGTAAACTATTCCATGCTGACCATATTCTTCCAATCCCACCATATCCTTTTTCTTGACGATCTCATTTTAACGATTGGTTATATTTTGTTAAAAGTCTCTCCAATTAAAGTTCAACCATGTAACAGAATGTTTTGTAAAGTGCATAGCAGTACGGGATTCTTTCGTTCGGGAGGGGTGGTGGTGACTTTTTGCCAGACTCCAGATCCCCGTCCGGGTCATAATTTCTGCGGATCGACTGAGGCACCGAAGTCTGCCCGATTTAGCGTGATTGCCGAAAATGGGGGCAGGGGATGCAACCCCCCGGCTCCCTCGTCTCGTGCGTCCATAGTAAAGAGGACACTTCGTCACATACTTCTTTTACCTTCGTATATATTTGAACTGTTGAACGTCCTATTTGTCCTATAAATTAGATGCAGTTGCAACTGTTTGAATATCTCTCCCTGTAATTTAGCACAACCCTGCACCATATGTGTCTGGAGTCTTTATCACAGATATAAGCGACCACTTCCCAATCTTTCTTAGGGCCCATCCCTGTCAAGACAATGAAGATAATGGTTTTTATGCTAGGAATTATTCTGAAAGTAATGTTAATCACTTTGTGAATAGTATGCGTTATATTGAATGGAATGTAATTTATGAAACTGATGACGTAAATGACGCTTACAACACCTTCTTTACTATATTTGGTAATCACTATGAAAATTGTTTTCCGATGTCTTATGTTTACCCTAGAAGGAGTCGTAAGAAGCGACGTCCTTGGATAAGTGCTGGTATCTTGCAGTCCATTAAACATAAGAACAAACTGTATAAGAAATACTTAAGAAATACGGCCGATGATGGTACGCATTTTCGAACATATCGCAATAAGTTAAATCATGTCATTCGTATTGCCAAGAAAAATTATTTTTCTTCAAAATTAAATTAGAAAGGTAAATTCTCATATCCGACCTCATTTATTCATTACAATGATGAAATAACCGATAAGAAGACAATAGCAGATGCATTTAATGAATTCCCTAACCTTGCCTCTACAATACAGAGTAATGCGAATGCTAGTATATATCTAAAAGGTAGCAATCCTTCAACTATGTACCTTGCTCCAACAGACGAGGATGAAGTTATCAAAATTTCTGTCTTGTTTAAAGCCCAATAAGGCCGCTAGTTTTGATGGGATTAAGCCTGGTATTGTGAGGAAAGTCATACATTTCATATCCAAACCCCTTACTTATATTATCAACAGGTCGCTTGGGACCGGTCTCGTACCGGATCATATTAAAGTAGCCAAAGTCATACCTATTTTCAAGAAAGGCGATCCGATGCATTGTGATAATTATCGCCCAGTTTCCATTCTACCTTGTTTCTCCAAAATATTTGAAAGACTTATCCACAATCGCCTTTACAACTTTATCACAAAATCCAGTGTTTTGTACAACGGACAATACGGATTTCGGCCAAACCACTCTACTGAGCTAGCTCTCGCCCACGCAATAAATCAATTGAATATAGCCCTAGATCAAAACAAAACATCAATCGGAATTTTCTTAGACTTGTCGAAGGCTCTCGACACAATTGACCATGCCATTTTGGTGAAAAAACTTTTCCACTATGGTATAAGGGGATTAGGACTTGAGTGGATTAAGAGTTTTCTCTCCAACAGGAAACAGTTTGTGTTTTACAATGGAACCAACTCTGAATCATTACGCTTAACATGTGGTGTTCCTCAAGGATCCATTTTACGTCCTTTACTTTTTATAATTTATGTAAATGACATAGTAAACGTTTCGAATGCTTGTACTCTTGTTCTTTTTGCAGATGATACTAGTATATTCTTTACAGGTGATGATATCAATCAGTTAAAAGACACTGTATGTACTGAACTTAGTCAACTTCATGAATGGTTTTTAGCTAACAAGCTCTCTTTAAATGTAAAGAAAACAAATTTTATGCTATTTAGCAAAGTAAATTACAGTAATACACCTAATATAAGTGGTATTAGAATTTTCATGAATGGTGAATCATTACAAAAAGTTGATTGTACTAAATTCCTAGGGGTTTTAATTGACAATCGTTTAACTTGGAAACCACATATTGACGCCATAAGTGTAAAAATTGCCCAGTGCACTGGAATTTTGTCAAAGCTTAAACACTATTTGCCCAGGAATATCCTTCGTTCCCTTTATCTCACCCTCTTCTTGCCACACCTTCTATACTGCCTGTCTGTCTGGGCTGGGACAAGTAAGACACACCTAACCAAACTCATTACATTACAAAAGAGGGCAATCCGGCACATTTGCTCGGCAAACTCAATTGAACATACCAGTAAATTTTTTTCTCTACTTAACTTGATGAAGTTCACCAATTTAATCCACTTTAAAGAAGCAATCTTTGCTTACCGTATCGTACATAATCTTGCTCCACCGTACTTTCAACAAATGTTCTCATTTAACTATGACACACACGACCATAATACAAGGCAGTGAGGATATCTCCGGTTACCACGTTTTAATTCAAATTTTCTGAAGCAAAGTTTACACGTAAGAGCATCCTCAATCTGGAATACCCTCCCTAATGAAGTCCAACTCTGTAAATCAATTTCTAGTTTCAAAAGTAAGTATTGCAAGCACTGCATTGAAAAGTATTGATTAACGAAGTACTTCATATAACATTCACCATTCTTATGTTCACTGTATATCGTTTAGGTTAATGTTCATATTTTCCTCTTTGTACTTCTCACAGGGAGTGCTCTGTCCCATAAGCCTACCAAGGTTATTTAGAGTACTTCCTTTCGTAACTTTCAAAACGTAATTTGTTACAACACTGTATATATGTAAATATTGTTATTATTGGTCGTTACGATGAAATGAAATGAAATGAAATGAAATGAAATGAAATGAAATGAAATGAAATGAAATGAAATGAAATGAAATGAAATGAAATGAAATGAAATGAAATGAAATGAAATGAAATGAAATGAAATGAAATGAAATGAAATGAAATGAAATGAAATGAAATGAAATGAAATGAAATCAAATGAAATCAAATGAAATGAAATGAAATGAAATGAAATGAAATGAAATGAAATGAAATGAAATGAAATGAAATGAAATGAAATGAAATGAAATGAAATGAAATGAAATAGAAATGAAATGAAATGAAATGAAATGAAATGAAATGAAATGAAATGAAATGAAATGAAATGAAATGAAATGAAATGAAATGAAATGAAATGAAATGAAATAGAAATGAAATGAAATGAAATGAAATGAAATGAAATGAAATGAAATGAAATGAAATGAAATGAAATGAAATGAAATAGAAATGAAAATGAAATGAAATGAAATGAAATGAAATGAAATGAAATGAAATGAAATGAAATGAAATGAAATGAAATGAAATGAAATGAAATGAAATGAAATGAAATGAAATGAAATGAAATGAAATGAAATGAAATGAAATGAAATGAAATGAAATGAAATGAAATGAAATGAAATGAAATGAAATGAAATGAAATGAAATGAAATGAAATGAAATGAAATGAAATGAAATGAAATGAAATGAAATGAAATGAAATGAAATGAAATGAAATGAAATGAAATGAAATGAAATGAAATGAAATGAAATGAAATGAAATGAAATGAAATAAAATGAAATGAAATGAAATGAAATGAAATGAAATGAAATGAAATGAAATGAAATGAAATGAAATGAAATGAAATGAAATGAAATGAAATGAAATGAAATGAAATGAAATGAAATGAAATGAAATGAAATGAAATGAAATGAAATGAAATGAAATGAAATGAAATGAAATGAAATGAAATGAAATGAAATGAAATGAAATGAAATGAAATGAAATGAAATGAAATGAAATGAAATGAAATGAAATGAAATGAAATGAAATGAAATGAAATGAAATGAAATATGTAAGGTATAGCTAACAACAAAACAAATGTTGCTCATTATTTCCGACAGAGACGTCCAACTGTCCAAATTATAACACAGTAGAATTCACCCCACATGTATAAAAGACATGTGAGCGCGAATCTGATTGGGTGGCCAATCAGCGGTCTGCATTTCTTGGTGCTGGTTTATAATTCCTTTAAAGGAGAACGTGCTATGCACTCTTAAATCGTATGTGTAAGGTGTATTTGGGCGTAACAATTTCGGACAACATTATCAGTTGGGAAGCTGACCTCGGGGTCACCAAAATATATTCAGCTCTGATGACGTCACACAATTTTGAATTGAAGCCGCTTATGGAAATGTACACTTGGAAAAAAGAATGGTTGTTTTATTCTATATACTTTCAATAACGTACAAGAAAACGATGAAACTTACCACAATAACTTCGCAAGTTATCATATCATCAATTTCAGGCGAAATTGTCGGCTAAAATGCGCATGAATCATCTGGACATTTTTGTTCACCCTTTAGTGACGGTTAGCGAATGGCCACAAATTTGCCCGAAATCATCCCGAAGCTGCCCAACAATTACCGAATGTTCAAATTTGAAATACACTTTTCCACATAGTTCCGTTGATAAATTATTCCAATTTTCCTGAAATCGGTCAAATCCCGCTTTTTTGTGCTAGGAAACTCTTTCGCATTACACATGCTCGTAATTCAGCCATCTTGAAAGGCAATGTATGATGGTACCCAGCATATTGCAGCACTGCAATACGAAATCCAACACAATGCCATGCTTCGGGCGTGCACATACGCAAATGATGCGAAAGCACGTATATATAAAGAAAAGATAAAGCAGAACAAAGACACAGAGTTCTTTATAGCATTTTAAGTAAAGATAAACGGACAACAAGAAAGATACCAATATATCTTGTAAATATTACTTGTTTTCTTTCTTTCAAATGATATTTCAACATATTCTCACCTTGAAGACGGAAGTTGTGCAGTTTTAAACTTCGCAAGTGAGCTATCGCTCCTTCGGTTTTCTCGGAAAGCTTATTTCGAAGACTCTAGCCAAAGTGCACCCCTTGACAACGGCTATCTATTGAAACGACTTTCTTTCGAATATTTAACTTTCTATTTTTCTTCAATTGCCAAAAATACTCAGTTAACTTAGACCTTGAATAAGATTTATTGACACGTTTAACGGGTGTCCGTTTTCGCCTTGCCAGACTAGCTTAAGTACGATCGTCTCCCAGGATGCATTTCACCGCCAGTGCTGAGGGTTGTAAAGATTGCGCAATAGCGTTCACAAATGTGAGGTTGCGAAATAAATGTTTTTTATCCAACTCCCATTGCCATAGCGCGCTCTATTGTTGAGATATTAAATTTTGAAATGTATTCACTTAATAGAAAATATTTCATCGCGCAATAATTTGTTACTTTCTTGTCTTACGACCCACATTAGAGCTTTGTTTCCATTTAAATTTAAAATGTTTTATGGCCTTGAAGTGCTGAACGGTCCCTGTTTGCTTGCACTGCATGTTGTACATAGAGGGCTTAATTAACGATACATCATCCCATGAAAGTAAGAGTGCCATCACATATAGACGAATCAGGTAAGCGCTTGTGCTTACTATTTAGTGACACTAGGCAGCCATTAGTGGGGTCTACCAGCCTTAAATCGTCTTCATTTATTGCCTAATTAAATTTCAAACCCTCATATTCAATGAAATTGTGGGAATCAAGAAACAATTCAGTGTACTACTATCCATGATACAGGTAAGCAAGGAAATTGAAAGACTAAAGGTAATGGACCCCAGTTATGTCCGGCTAAATCAGACCATCACTTGACTGTCCGGATACGTCTGTTGATACAAATTTTAGACTTGATGTTCACTTAAACATTTTTATGAATAACACAACATGGAGGAGGTGAATAAATTCTATTTCCAAGCATGACTTATTATCTCGATTTTTTTGATTCCAGAAAAGAAGTTTACTTCTCGTAAAATTATTTGAAAAGTGTTATTACATTTACGGAAGTTTCTGGTACCCGTCTGAACAGAGACCAAGAACGGAAGAAAATTATATACAGATCTAATGTAGGATCAATACGAATGTTACGGGGACTGGTATCGATTTCGCAATCAGGTGATCGTATAAAAGAGGGGGCGTTAATGCTGTCAAAATTCAACAATTTAAATGCCGTCATACGATTGCTTTCTGACGTTACTGCCAACGCATATACCTCCAACTATTATAACTTATTTTAGGGAATTTGCAGACATTCTTTCTACAATAAACACGTACCTTGTATTGCATTGACAGGTAAAATAAGCTTAGCCCACATGTCTGGCTCATAAACGTCACGCTTCGTTAAGTGTTCCTCAACCTCACCAAAGACAACGGTTATCACGTTAAGGCAAAAGAGAACATTTCATCTGATTTTGATCACGAAAATTGGAACAAAAAAGTCACAATTTGACAGAGATACTCACATAATTGACCAATTTCTCAAAGTAAGGTCGAATTATTTCCTACTGGTATGTCTCCCCCTGTACTCAACTGCTTATTTTTAGGAGTATGAAAATTCATCTTCCAAAGACAACTGGCGTTTCAGATAAAATGAGGACCGTGACTAAAACACAGCAAGTGACGAAGCAAAAGTAGGTTGCCTTTTACCATTTCCGTAAAATATTTGCATCTTACTATAGATATTCATCAACCTATGCCTTGCATGGAGAAATATGTAACGTGTGAAGCACTACAGGAACTTATTGCACGAAGAAATTAAAACGTTAAAGAGCTCCTTCGCATGACTGCATGAGAAAAAGTTTTACACTAGTTCGTGGGTGGGGAGGGGGAGGGTAGAGGTGAAATGTCTTTGAAAAATTTCATCCCTTGACAATTTTAAGCTGCATTTGACACAAAATATTAATACACATCTCGCCGCATTCGCTACCTTGACTTGATTTGGTCTGTAGCATCAAGACCGACCAGGGTTTGTTCGATTTCAGATTCCCAAAACTTTTTCCATTGATTATTTAGGAATTAAGTCACACAATGTTTCACTCATGAACATTCTACAAGATCTCAACATCTTGGAGCCCATACTAATCATTAAGTAATATACACAACCAACCCCCAGCAATCTTCCCGTCTTTGCCAAGGTTTTCTCAACTTCGTCTACAGCTTATTGTATATTTTGATGTAAAAAATGCCATCACATCTATTCCCACCCACATATAAACAGCTTTTCTTCCGTCCTTTTCAATCCAAACCATACAGATAGCGAGATCAATTTACTTCTTCTCCAAGAGCAAACGTAAGACGTAAGCGAATCACAGTCAAGTCATTCACAAAATGAAAATCGTCTAGGGAAATGCATCCTGCTATGTCGGAAGCACGGATGGTCAAGTATCACCAATGTTATGTATAAGATGCACAGTTGTCAAATAGTCGACGAGTTTGAATAAATACATCAAATTGGTGGACACAAAACAGGTTCGCACAGCACATCTTCCGGAGTATCAGTGTCGAAACTCAGGAGTTGAGTATCGGTATTGCTTTTTCACTTTTTTGAGCGATGACATCATTTTAAACATCATTAGCCAGGAGTCCAACCATTTTCTTCAAGGATGCAACTGTGTCAGTGCGTTATCCAGATGAATTTTATGTAAATAAATTCTGCTTCTATTTCTACATCCAAATTGCCCCAAATATCTGGAAAATGAGAAAAAAGTTAAATAATAGAGTTATATCTTATTTTGAAAAATTACCAGACTTCCTAGTTTCAACTTTTGAAAATTTTAAATAGAGAAACTTTGAAATCGTGATGACACGACGGCTGTCATTTTGATAACATTTTAATAACGATTCAAAACAACGATAGCACACAGGGTAGGAAACAAAATATCACAACCCTGTTTTGTTTAGTGGATGTCTTTATAAATAGCCAAACCAGGGGTTTGAGGAAGCGGAGGATAATTTTTTGAGGGCGGAATGGGAAAAACTCAAGTTAAATGAAGGCAATGTTTAATATTTTTCCGTCAATAATTTGTTTTCGATGGGACGACTTACCTCCCCTCCTCCTTGATCTAGAGCCTGTCACACTGCAAGGATTCCGAGTCATTACACAAAGTCCCATGAAGGTTACAAAAGGTTCACATCTATGGAGATTGTCGTTTCAGCCGCAGTTAGGCCTTCATTTCCAGATGAAGTATTTCAGTATCTTAATGAGCCCGATGGTCCTAGCCACATATATACCGCTACACCAGTTTGTATGGTCACGTGGTTAGAGCATCCGACTTACAGCTGGAAAGTTTGCAGGTTGAAACATGGCGGGCCATACCGAAGAATCTAAATGTGGAACCCTCTGCCATTGTGCTTGGTGCTCAGCAATAGCAATGGAGTAGGGAAAACAAGCCAGTGAGCCACAACTGGAAAAGGCTTTGGTTCTGGGACATTACTGAAGACTTTTATTGGCAATGTGGATTTCAGGTGGGGAAATAGGCAGTTAGTATATATCTATAAAACAGTTTACTTAGAATTTGGTGATAAAGGGGCATACTTTAAAGCTCACTTGAAGTATGGGAGTTAAAGACCCCAATCCAATCCCAGCAGTTAAGCGTCTGGAAGTTCACCATTTCAAATGGTACAGACATATTGATTCACACCATAATTTGTCAACCAATTGTCCACATGACGGTGGTCTGCAAAGAAGGCAATTCCCTAGCACCTTCGCAAATGGACTTGGTGTGATTTGACTTAAGTTAAATCATGGAAGTAAATTGACTGACAGTACTGGATGCCATTTTAGCTCATCAGTAACTGAATGTAGCATTTGCCTACGACAGGAGTCAGCTGTAACCAGCCACATTAAAGGTATATTCCAGTGGTTTTTTCATGTTGTTCCGACCTTGCCCTACAAACCCCATGGACGGCGATATCGGGAACGGGGGACATGTCCCCCAATATTTTGAAAATCACCCTTTGACTACATATTTTTACACATTAATTTCTTGTATTCCCCAACAGGCGTATTGAGCAAAAATCGCCGCTGAGATGCAGTTTTCACCTCCTAAAAGAGAAAATAATATTTTATTATTTAATACTTTATTCTTCAATCAATGACCCTAAGCACTAAGTTGTGTCATGAAACGACTAAGAAGTCTAGAAATTAAAAAATGATCGATCTGTCATGTCCCTCCTTCTTGAGAAATCGATGCCCCTGATTTTAAATACAAGTTTCAAATGTAAACATTTTACACCACTTCCAGGAAAACAGAGACCTAAACAAAACAAGGGTACCACAAAAACACTTTAAAAAGAAGAAGAAAATCATGAGAGTGAAATAGAATGTTTTTTACCTTAATCTGACAATTACTTCTTCCTTGAAAAAACCATTGTGATCAAATTTATGCGATGAACTGTGACGGTCGACGACTTTAAAAAGGCGAAAGCAGTGGCCAGGACTTTATAAAAAAAAACAACAAAATCTGACAGATTTCCCCCTGGTTCACTTTTAAGTATCTCTCATAATATTTCAGGTCATAAGTATTGCATGTTCTGGGTTAGCCTATATGCAATGACCTCTGAAATTTTGCAGTGGTTCTAAAGGGCCACTCATGACAGGAGATAATCTGCTTCATTAATCTAAATTCGAGGGACTACACTTTTTCTTAGAGCTTGTCACTAAGTAAGTTATTTGTAGTATACCATACGTTTGTTCGTTGTTAGTTATATCGTTGAAAAATAGGACGGTCCACTGATCGGTCCTTTATGTAACACGTAAACATTTGCGGTGTTTTCTGGTTTAGTGCGATTAACGGTTAATTGTTATATCACGTGACACTGTTTACGTTCCTTTACTTTTGAAAAATGTCATTCAACCGCATTTGGCAGGATGTCTACCTTTTTCCAGATTTTCCATTATGGACAGCTACCGTAATTGTTTTTTTTTTTTTTTTTTCTAAATTTATCCAAACCCTTTGAAAATAGGGACAACTCCACACAAACTTCCAAGAATTAAAGTCAGTATTGACGAATGGGAAGTTTAAAAGAAGGATTCATGGTTCTTTTTTGTTGGTTGTAAATTCCCTCTCAATACTGAAATAGCAAGGTTGACTCAGTGCATCTTGTTTATTTAAACTTGCGTTGATTGTGTTAGTAATGGCAGCTACATGAATTGTTTTTACTCGAGCAATTGCAATCCCCATGAGCTTGGCCGTCGTAATTGGGAGGTGCAAGGTATACACCCCCGTCACGAGCCTGATAGAGGATGTTTATGTGAGTCAAACAACGAAAATCGATGTAAACAGGTGAAACGAAGAAACTGCCATCTATTTTTTTCTAGCTATAGCTATATAACCTGCGTGACATATCTCTTTGGCTCATGCTACACGGAGCTTCTGTTTTACAGCTAATACCTAAGACCTGCTCTGTGGTGAACATTTCGTAAACTGCATGGAATAATTGCAAAATTTTTGAATGTTATTTTAAACCTAGGACTAAGCATAGGCATACTGGAGGGTTACACCTTAGAGGACAGAGAACAATGCACCCGAAAAATACAACGGCTACCCTGGCACCAAAAAATTATCGATGTAAACTGTCATCATTAGTTTGGGCTGAACATATAGAAAATTTAGAAAAACCGCTACCCGAAATGGCATTTTCCCAGACTTGTATGTGGGCATCTAGGAGGGACAGGTTTTTTTTAATTTCGTTTGCAATAAAATTTTCACTCTAAGAATATGCAAGTAGATAAACGATCTGAAATTTACCTCATAAAATGCAGGGGTGTACCCAGTTTTAAGGTGAGCAAACCTACGAGGGGGGATTTACTTTTCTACTATAAAACTTTATTTTGGGGTCAAATTTTTGAAAGAATTCGCAAATTTGGCAATTCTGGCTATTGTACTGCTCAAGACCATGCAAAGGGGCTGATGAATAATTGTTTTGTACGTTGCCCGAAAGTGTCGCGATTTCTTTTATCTCTTGATGTTCCATAAAATTTCTACCACAACAATGATGCTGTTTTATTCTGCAGAAAATGTTTTGTGTATTTGAAATCATGTCAGATCTTTAAAGGTTCAAAGTATGCCCGAACTTTTCCAGATCCCTGCTCGAAATTCAGATCATTACGAAAATTTATTCCCCCTCCTCCTCCTTTACGCATATAGGCTATGGAAGGTCTTATAATCTAATTTTATGTTTACAACTTTTGAGCGGATGCTGTATATAAAGGGTAAGTTTTAATTACATTTCGATGCGAACAACTTGATTTAATTTAAAAAGAGATCGTGGTTACAGACCATGACCCCTCCCCCTACCTGGTTTCACTGAATTCCAAGTCAATGGGTATGGCACCATTCGGGTGAACTGGTGTACACAACACAGTTTCCATACGATAATATAAACAGTTATTCAGCGTTCAGTTAACCTTCTTCATTCGAAGCAGTCACGTGTCAGTATTTGGTCATAGAGACGGGGTTTCATGTAAGGGGTCTATGAGATTTCAAAATAAAGTCAGCCTGAGAAGAACTGATTCTTTCACTCTTTAACAATAGACGAGTTCGAAGTTTATATCTGTGCATGCGTAGTGACCTTTCTGTTCAAGTCAACTGGTTACAAAACACCTGAGTACTGCGGCAGCCGCGCATAGCATACCATTTTACGTGTGTTTACCGCCACTTAAACACAATTAAAAGTGTTACCTGGTGACCTTTGACCTATTGCACAGTACTGCTTCTTGAAGAAACTTCAAACTGGTCCATTCATAAAACTCGGGGATGCTAAGCCCGCCAATCTTTCACCGCCATATTTTGGCATTGAACAATGCCCATAGTCAGACAGTAGCTCAGCACTTTGAAAGAGGCATTACCAGTGCAATACTACTTTGACATGGCCTTGGGCAATCGACCTCTGTCACGATTGAAACTACACCTTGCAGCTTAGTTCCGTAATCCTGTCGTATCTTGGCAGGAAAAGTGCGACACGGTTCCTGATCGCAGCAACTTTATAGCCTATTTTCAATGTGCATAATGTGTGTAATACTCACACCGTAAAATTGGGCTGGGAACGTCATTTTGCAATACAAATATACCAACAGTCTCAGAATGTTGCGATGGCTTACCCGTAAAGCTTACCACAAGTCATTTGTCATGCAAATATCAGGCCTACACTTGTAATCTAAACATACATGTTTTCGTAAACGACCGACCAAAATGTCAAGTAATCATTTATCTTCAAGACTTCTGAATTTAATCATTCTCTGCCAAGAAACTAAAATTTATTTGCATCTGGCTGTCTTATGGTTAAAAAGGACAATGTTTGATTATAAAAGAATGGGAATCTTTGATTTAAACTTGACCGCAAATGGAATACCGCGAAGTAAGCGTTACAGGTCAAGAACAGTCCCAAAATTTATTTTGAAACCACAGCAGAACGCAAAATATTACCGTTTTCTTCTTATTTCTATTCAAAGTATCTTTAATCATATTTTATGACTTCAGTACTGCATATTCAATGTAAATCAAGCAGTTACTTCTAGTAAATTCACTATTTGAAGAGAAGAAATGTTGTCACATGATCCTAAACAGCCAATCATGAAACAGGACACACAACTTCAAGTTGTGGTAACTGCTCTCTTCCTTTATGTAAGTGACATTTCCCTACACAAGCAGCCTATGTCTGTATGCAGGTATGTAGGCCTAGGTACAGTGCCTTCCAAGATACTTGATATATCATGTAAATTTACGTCCATAACCAAGTATAACTTCTTAACGCACGAAAAATTTGCTGAACGCGTGCTTTCCTTTCGTTCTACTTTGAAGGGAAAATTGATTAAATGAAAAGATACTCAAATTCATGGTATAAGATTGAAACAAGGTTAGGTTTAAGCGTTGTAGTGATATTTGACTTAATCTTTCAAAATCAAATGTCGGGAATCAGCTGTTCATTTCCAAGAAGAAAAATAGAACAAAACAATATAAAACTCAGAAAACGGAAGAAGAGCGATATTTTTTATCAAATTCATATTTACTTGCCTAACTTGATAACACATAATAAAAACAGTGATATTTCCTACGATAAGAGCACAGTTCAAGCTAAATATGACGAAACTTGCATATTTTATATAGTTAACTTACTCGCATTACGTGGAGACTTTCCACTTCAATTAGTTTCAAAGTGTTTTTAAATACCGAACATCTCTTCAATCTTATTTAATCTCTTTCATTACAAGAAGGCAATTAATAGGCCTATAATTCTTAAAAAAAGAACACGAAACAACAAACGAAAATTTTACTCTCTTAGCAGGCTGTACTGAATATTCCTCAGTCATATAGTTTGAAAGCTGAACAGCTGAGAAAACACGAGTCTGTATAGCTGAAAAACAGAGGTAACGAAAATTGTGTTTCCTATTTTCCCAATGAACATTTATTTGACATCATTCTTTTTAATAAAGTCAACGTACTCACTTTAATAAAAGGATTCTTTTTCCATGTAAACACGTTTTTTCTTCCCTTTTGTCTTGATGACGTAATACTGTACACAAATATAAATGACGTCATAATTCAAACCTTGGAAACAGTCCCTCCCATAGTGTAGCTGATGAAATAGCAAATAAGGTTAATTGAGCGAATATTTAATGATTCCTCTTTGGCTTACAATTTAATGACCACGAAACGAAGACAAGAGACTTCACACCATATCCTTTTCTTTGATTGCATTTGTCGAGGGAGAAGGATTTTAAAAGTCCGTGTTGCCAAAATGTGGGTTCAGTGGTCATCCTTTAAACGGGGAGCAAAATAAATATTGACCTAAGTCCTTAAACAGTTAAACTGACGCCCGAGAAGTAGGCAGAGACACGCTGAACAAGGAATCTCTTTAATAGAGACCGGTAGTAGAAAGCTAAAAAATGCTAATCCGTCTTCGGTATTGTTTACTTTATCATTGTAAGTTAACGAGACGGATGTAATAAGTGTAAATATTAATGGCATACAGTGTGAACTTCATCTTTAACGGGTTAAGTGAGGAATTTTCACACTAACTCTGAGTCATTAAGAAGTTAATTCGATGTTTCCGGTAGTAAACTTCTCCTCTCATCGTTTAAAACCGTCTATTTGAGAATGTTTCCAGACAGGTATACACATGTTAATAAAACGGGATAGGTGGGGATAACCAGACCGACATTAATCTTGCTTTTATCTCTTACTATCTTTCCAGAAAATCTGTTATCTGTAAATATCTTTCAGCCGTTTTGAAACGAACGAATGATAACTAAGCAGTAATGTATCGTCCCCTACAAATGTGTATATTTTATTCAGTACTATTATTTCAAGGCGAAAAATGCACGTAGAAAATTTCTTACAGAATTTACGACGAATTCATTAATTGCATCATCTGATCGTGAGATTTGAATCTCTCGTGTGACAAAAGCCACCTGTGGAATGTGTTTACTTAATGCGAATGTGTTAGATTGAAAGCAAACTGTTGCGTCTCCCTGAATACAGAAAAAATCAGCTTATCGTGATAAGTTAAATTGTCTCTTCCTCTGGTGACCCTTGCGGGATCATAAAAAATGTTGGCACTTAATGTTGCCTACATATACCCAGGGATGGCGGCAACGAAGGGCCGGGAAAGGCGGCAGCCCCCCGTCTTGGAAGGAAGACGGTTTCGTCAGGGAAGCGTTAAATAAAAAAGAAAATACAAACAAAACACCTACAAAGGACTGAAGAGGGTGAATGGGAGATCTTGAATACTTAGTTGCAAGGTTCCGGTTTATTCATATTACTGCAAATGAAAACTTAAAGGTAAGGAGCAGTCCTCCCCCCCCCCCCAAAAAAAAAAAAAATAAAAAAATATTTGAAGGAAAGTTAAAGGCCCAGTTCTCTCACCCCAAACAGTGCCAATTCTCCTAACCTTCTTACTTAAGCCCCTCCCACAATTATCTGAAATTCATGCTCATCCAGATACAATCTCAGTTCATTGCTTCAAGGTGAGTAAAGAAAAACTCAATTTATATAATCAAAACACTCTCAGTACCGTGCATGCTGTTTAATATAAGCTTTGGTACTCTGCATTGATTGAATAAGCTGTCAATCAAAGAGCAGAGCCAATTGAGAATTTCGGTACCCCCGTACCAAAATTGTAGTTTGGGGTGAGAGGTATGGCCCTTTATATAACACAATTTTCATCTTATTTCTCTTCGAAGTTATCTTTCATTACATTTTATGACTCTACTATTGCATATTCAAGGTAAACCAAACAGTTACTTCTGGTAAATTTCACATTTGAAGAGTAAAAATGTTGTCACATGACTCCCAACAACCAATCATGAAACTAGACTAGACTCTTGCCCTTTAAGTTAAAATAACGACTGCTTAGATTATACTTAGAACCATGGGAAATTTCATCTCCAGTCGTCTGAATGGTCATGATTTTTCAAAATTTTCTGCAAGCTCCTCGCCAACGAATGGTGGCGCTCCGCTTAGATAGTCTTCCAGGCAGAATTGCGATACATTTTTTTCGGACGAAAAAATAAATGTTCAGTAAGTTCCACGCCGATCGATGGTGGTCCTCCGCTAAACTGTCTCACGGGCAGAATTAGGTTTCATGGACAAAAATAAACTCCTGTCTGTACCCCCCTCCCCCCTCCCCCTTTCCCCTCCCACACAAAAAATGAAAATGCTCCTGTGCTCGTTTGATTAATCATTATATTTCTCAAATGAATCACTTTTTTAAGCACTGATCCAAAATTTCAAATAAGCTGCAAAAACGAGGTACTCTCTCGTAGGACTCGGAATATGGAACCTTTCTCGTCGCTGCAAGTTGCTTCCCCCTCCCCTTCGGGCTATCGGTCCTAACGTCGGGCAAATCCTGGCGCCACCTCTGCATACACCAAGTACACAATCTTAAATACCGTACAACTTGTTCAAAAAGTTTTCAGTGTTTGACCTGCATTGACCCCAAACGACATTTGACCTCCACCAAAAACTACAGGATTTACCTTTGTGCCATACTTTATCAAGATACGAAAGAGATCCACCCAAGCATTCCTCATTAGGCCTGAGACCGTCCTTAAAACCCTTTAAGTGTTTGACCCCAGTTACCCGAAATGACACTGAACCTCCTACAAAAGCAATAGGGCCCACCTTCCCACCTTTGGTGGTTCTACATACCGAGTTTCATTCAAGTTCAACCCTTCTTCAGTTACATGAGATCTAACGTGACCTTAACACGAATACGGTATGGTTTATATTTTTATATGTTTCATATGTTCGGGTTAGATTAGGTTAGAATGAGTTTTACGGCCAAGTTTCCAACCGATTGGTTCAAGTTGAGCCGGCCACGGCATTTTTGCCAGTTGTGGCTCTAATGTTCGGCTGAATTTCACTTAGATTGCATGTTCTAACCAGAAAAACGAAATTTTGACACGCTTAGCGTCCAGATGTATTGTAGGCCATACATCTACTACCGACGCTGGTTAAGTTATCTCTGTGTTAGGCTTAAGAATGTGGCTCATACCACATGCAAGTGTTTATATCACAGATGTCACCACTAACACATTGACTTTAAAGGGAAGGTTTAAGCAAAAATTTAATTTTCATATGTGAAAGAGGAACTAAATCTACATAGTGTGGTGGAAGTTCCATTCAAATCTGACATGTAGTTCTCGAGATATCAGTAAATGAAGCCAGTAGTTTTGTGTTCCAAAGTGAGTTTGAGGGCAGCAGAGCTTATATCACTTCCTCACATTGACAAAGAATGCTTTGTTTCCCTTTGTTTTACTAAACTGTTGTTTTGACCTTGGAGTTAGCTGGAATAGGACCTCCCTGTGGGGGATGCAAAGTTTGTTAAGTTCTCATGCCACTTAGGCAATCACATTTAATAATTATGGTTTTTTGAGGAGAAAATCAACTCTAAAGTTTAAAGAAAAACAAAAGACTGCATGTGCGCCAATGTGGGGATATGATGTCATATGTGCTTGCTTCAAGTTCACTTTTTGTTGAAAATGTGAAAACTTTACGTGCTCATATCTTGAGAACTACACACCGGATTTCAATGCAAATTTCACCAAAATGCTTAGAATAAGTACCCCTCTGACATACCAAATCCTGTAATGACCTTAAGCCCTTCTTTTAAACGTTACACTTTTGGTGCCTCCTGCACGGTGCCTGTGCCACTATATCAGAACTCCTAGCCACGGATCACGGGGATGAGTTGGCACGGATGTGGGGATGAGTTGCGAAGTGATACAACTTGACAAGTGTGGGTGCATTGACTTTCTGTTGTCGGAACATCTCCGCCCCCTCAAGTTGACACCCCGATACTGGTAGCACTTCTCTCTGTGCCGATGTGTCTTTGTTCCAACATAAGGTACGTCTCTTTGGTGCATTCATTAAGATAAGTTTTGATAGGATAGTATTAGGCTAGTGTTACTGGTACGAGTTTGGACTCAACGTCAGAATGCAGATGAATAACTCAAGCTAGTTATGAGTAAACTGAGAGGCAGCGAGTGGCTTTACCCTGAGAAGCAGAACAAGTTTTTGTGTTCAGCCCAGCAATCGCCTTCAACTGACATGTTTTGAGTAGGTGAGAGGAAAATCAGCCTCAGAAGCGACAGCCAAATTGAGTCGCCACGCAGTCATTCTTGTACAATTACTCAGTTTTTCCAAATTCAGTGTTTATCAATTGCCAGGAAGGAATCGACTTTAATTGACTGGGTAATTGGAGGAACTGAATACAAAGGAAAAAACATCGATAATACATAGAAACACCTTTCCGGATAAACACTTCCGGTTTACACGTTTCAGTATACGGACTTACGAGACGGTGACCAGGTAGCCGGATGTAACCTTTGGACAGCCTATTGTAACAAAATGTATTGTTCCGGTCATGGGAGGAAGATTATAACAGTGAAAGTGAATTGAAGGTTGTCAAAATATGAGTTATCTCCATTAGCCCACATTATTGCTTCATGACAACTGGTGACATGTCCGTTCTCTCCTTTTTGATGTAAACAATGAAATTAGTCTTTCTTTCAAATTTTTACAAAAATCCCTTCACATTTTACGAGATACAGTACGAATAAAATGCCGCCAGCACTTTCACACTACTCGGTTAAACCTTTAGACTGAACCGTCTTGGGTAATTACACTGCACTCAGGAAGGGTGAGGAGGTCGTGTGTGGCAGGTGAGTTTGTCCCCGACTACCGCATGTGAAATATGCACAGAAGACCGTTATTACGTATCCCACGACTGGTGGGTTAACGGCGGCATAAAACCGGCGAGCAAACCCCCTGTTTGTCACCCTCATGGGCTGGGGTGTAGAATATGCCCGCGATATTTCCCGTCTGTCGTAAAAGGCAACTAAAGGGATGGACTTGAACCGTTTTATGACTTATTCGTGTGTGTGTGTTATTAAATCTCATGTAAATGTACACCGTACAAAAATTACCGGAAATATACAGAACAATGAAATAAAAAGATAAATAAGGATTACAGAAAAGTCCTGGGAAACTCAATACCAAAGCTTTTCTGTGGTCTTTATGTTTCTCTTTTTCACTGTTCTGTAAATTTTGAGCCATTTTTTGTACGAGTTACAGGTAAGTAACTTTAGAGTGAACATCAGCTTTAAGTAAAGCTGGAGGCAAATCCAAATAGATGAATAAAATATTAAATCGAACAACATTCATTCTGTCAAATAAAGCACCACTATGCATCTCAGCCCTTTTCCAAATTGAAAAAAATGAAGTGTAGGGGTTATATGCCGTTTGACAATCATCAATCAAACACTGCTCTACTTCTAGCAAAACTTCCTAGATACTCCCTGGCACCTTGCAGTCTAATTGACACTTTCAAGGTGATAATGGTTCATCTTCTGTGTCATATAGTTTACCAATAGCTAGTTTCACTCATGGAACTAAAAAGCCCAATCCTCTCACTCCAAATAGTTCTAATTCCCCATAACGTACTTACTTAAGCCCCTCCCACAACTGCCTTAAACTCATCCTCATCCAGAAACAACCTCAGTTTATCGCTTAGGGTGAGCATACAAGACCCCAACGTGTAATCAAAACACTCTCAGTACATTCACATGCTGAAAAATATGAGCTAGAGTGCTCTGCATTTTAAAGTTTCTGTCAATCAAAGAGCTGGTGAATTGCGAAATTCTGCAGACTACTAAAATTTGTAGTTTGGGCCTATCGAGAGTTCCGACCGCTTTTAAAACGCATGGGGGATATTCATAGCTCTAAACTTTTTCAAACCGCCCACCTTTATAATAAAGTTCACCGACATTTAGAAGTTGGAAAGACAACGAATGGTTAAGTCTGTAGACATCTTCTACATTCATTTGGTAAATCTGAGCAATAAAAATTTACTCTATTTAACTAAATGTACTTGCAGTTGCATAACATGTAATTTCTGGATCGCCTGAGTAAATAATGCCGTCGTATTAATCCCTTGAGACTTTAATGTTTTCCCTTACATTTTGGTCATAATAATTCGTTTTCGCTTCAATACATCGAATGCGGTACGTTCATCCTGCAGCTGGCCAAGCAAAACCCTGTCCCGTTCACACACTATCTCTAAAGGTATAATGGCGTTCTATTTTTAATTCCAATTTCCACGACACCTCCGCTAGGGGATCTACCAACAAACCAAACTTAAGGCTGACAAAAGTCAAACTTGAGAGGTCTCCATAGGTACTGTTTATTCTGCACTAGAATTTGACCTACCTGGTTTCAGGTAGGCGGAAAATGTCGGCGTTGACTGTGACGTCATTTCAAGGCCAGTCAGTTGTCATCATACAGTCATACACACTTGGAAATTGTATGACTTGTGTATTTGTGAGCAGATTTGTTGCTACTTCCCGTGTCCCTTGACAACTCACACATTTCGGGGAACACCTCGTAAGCTTTCATCCCAATGTGCTGTACGTAAGCCAGCACTGGAAGCAAAGTTGTTTCCCATCTTTGTGCTTTGTTCCGGTTCGACGCCCCAGCAAAGGAGGTGAACAATAGAAGAAACGTGAATCATAATAGGAGACTATTATGGAGAGAAAAGTGTGCAAGAACAAGAAAACCTTACTCGTATTAAGACTAAAATTAAAACAAAAATGTTGTTAAAATGAGCAGATAACTGATCTCAAAAGAGAAGTTTACTGATGCAAGACCGCGCTTAATTTCCGGTATCGCGATATGCGATGAAAAAAATGAAGTTTAGGGAAAATGCAGTCACTTCAACGATCTTGAAGAAGTAAAGTACACTGTCCTTATTCATGATTGGCTCTTGAGAGTAATGTGAAAATATTTTTTCTCATCAAATGTGAAATTTAGGAGGTGTAAGGGTGCTTTTACACTTGATCCGGATCTGATCGCCTGCGCGGGGTATGGAAGATCAGACCCCACGCAGGCGATCAAATCTGTAGTGTATATGCTCGCCGGATCAACGGTGAGATAAGGTACGGTGTACAGGGTCTATTTTACACTTTGGTGCGCACGCGCATGTGCCTGTATTCTGTAATTCATTTGGAGCGACTTTCGCTTAAGCACAGAGGAGGATCAGAGTACGAGACAAGTGTAAATACACCAGGATCAAGCCATACACGTAATTCGATACGCTGATAACATCGGGCAATCAGATCCGGATCTAGTGTAAAAGCACCCTAAATCCTCGGTTTACCCTGAACATACACAGAGGCGGGGCCACAGGTTTTTCCCCGGAATTTGTCCTTGCCCCCCCCCCCACCAAGTAAGGTCAGTTCGGAGATGGGTTAACCGAAAAAAAAATAAGGAATATACTCCCCCGAGACTTAAAATATCATCCAGTGATATGCTAAAACCTTAGGGCTTCCGGCGACTTTGCCTCCTAAACCCCCACGCCAAGAAAAGGCGCTTTGGACTCGGTTTCGAGAATTTTTGCCCCCAATCCTTCCTCGTTCTAATATTCTGGCGCCACTGAAAATGAAATGTTGAAATTCGAAAATATCATGAAAGATACTTTGAAGGGAAATAAGAGGAAAATTGTGAGATTCAAGGCTGTAAAAGGCGGGGAGGGGTGAGAATTGATAATATAATTAATCAACCAGTGAAACAATGGTAAGGAATTAGGCAGCGAACGTGAACCAGCAATTCTTAGATTACAAGGGAGGATTACTTGGGTTGGGCGACAATTAACCCTTCATTTTTGAAGAGGGAGTTGTCAACACAATTAAACCACCACACCTCCACCCGGTTTCAGGTGAACTGTTCTGAAAAAAAGTTTCGAAGAACAGAATGGGACAGAGTGGACATCACATTGCAATCCAATGGAAGTTAACTAGGGAGAAAAAGCAGAAGGACGTGTTTGGGAGTTTCTCTCGATTCTTGCAAACCTCTACTATATGTATGGAGTTATCGTCGGAAACCCTAGACAGTGTACTTGATTATGTAACATACTTGAAGTTGATTATGAAATGCCAAAAAGCATTCTTTAGCATCAGTGACATTTTCCTACCAATTTATCAAACATCTATGCGAAATCGATGTCGTCCTAGGTAGATAGGTAGATATTGAAATTTCACGATAGGGCGGATAGGCTACTAAATTGTCGATTAGCCTTTTCTGTTCCGTGCGAAACCCTTCCCTCTGGATTTCTGCAATATTGAAGACCTCCATTGCTGCTCTTCCATGAAAGTTTTCACTCCCTCTTTCTGACCGTGATGCCTTCTGGGACTCTTAGGTCACATCATATGTGGATTTGTTATTTGCCAGCTTGTGTAAACTCTGCCTGGAACTTGGTGACATCCGTACTTTAATTGTTCAGGGAGCTGATAGCTTTGTAAGTGCGCTTGTCAATTATCCAACTGCCTTTGAAGAAAATGACACGCCGTATTTCTGTCATTGTCCAGGTTTGATGGGAATCCTTCACCCTGGGACCAGTTATGAGTCATCCCCAGGGGCATTCTACATTTGGTAAACGATTCTGGGAAAGACTGTGACTCGGTGAGCCAGGCAGACCGGTAGTCATAGTGACAACTATCTCACAATTGTTCTTTGAATGACCTCATTGAGAGAAGACAACTCATCCTTTAGCTGTTTAGTCAAAAGAGCAAGAGGGCCATGAAGATTTACTAATCCTTGACTTTATCACAGAGTGGCACCTCTTCAACTTAACTTTTATAGAGGTGAAAGGCGTTCCAGAGACTTTATGAGTATAACTTCATTGTTTTTCAATTTCTTTCGACTAAAATTTAGAGGACGAGGGGAAAGCTGAGCGTGGCAACCAGGTTTTCGGCCAAGGGTATTTGAGGGTCCTAGATTTGTCGTATTAATTGGGATATCGCATGAGCTGGCAAAGTGTGACACGATTAGACAATTGACTAGGACTGGAGTATCTCGATGAGAGAGCTTCCATCATAGAAATAATGAAATTGATATCATATATGACTAGACGGTGATGTAATTGGTCGCCAGATAGATTGGTATGCGGAGCAAAGATTTAACCTATATTACCAATATAAACAAATTCTCATGTTCTTTGTTCAGTAAGAGATCAGGCCAAAGATTGAGATTGGAGGTCTCTTGACTACATCATCTTGGACGGTATCATGTTACAGATCGGGTAAGTTTGTAGCTGAACTCATTAAATATTCATGAAAAGGATCTGTCAAATAGGTTTGTATACATAATGTTGAACTCTTCAGTCAAACGCATTGTCAAATGGTAAGGCCTGGAAGAAGTCACGCGGTTCACTCGATCATGCTCATAAGGCATTGTTTTGGTCCAACAGTGTTGCAATACCGGATTTCTTAAAACGGCCCATTGAGTTCATATCAATAACTTTATGAGAGTGTCAAAGGGTCTCTTTCACTTGACAATGCTTACAGTTAGCATAAAGAGTCAAGTTTCATATCCAATAGTAACTGGAAAAGTTAAAATTTTGAATTTTGTGGTGCCCTGACTTATAACGGTTTTGTGCATAATTTGAAAAAGTGACGGTCGGGTCACACATTTCTAAAAATCGAATTGAGCTGTTGAATACTCACTCATAAAACAATAATTCGTAAGTAGGATATGGAGGTTGTCTTAGTTGGACCATTTGTCATTACTATGTGAAGAAAATTTAACAGGTTTGGGAAAAATGTTGAATTCATTACTTAACTCAATAAGCCGCTTTAATGTATAAGTCAGTATAAATGGGGTATGAAAAAAGGTATGAGTGTGTGGCGTACATGTGAAATTTACAACTGATAACACTGAAGAGAGTCAGGGTATGTTCTTTTCCTTCAGAGCGAGCATTGACAGCCAGACAGCAGATTGGTGAAAACCTGTACAAAGACCTGGTATAGCTTCGAATTGAGGTCCGAATTGACAAGAGACACAAACACTAATACACACACACCGGCAAACACATCTCAGCTTGACCAACTCGTTGATCCTACCGTGATTTTCATTTCATATATGCATAGCAAACTTGTTCTTTAGTCAAAGTTGATGATTTCTGCCAGGAAGTAAAGGACCGACCCTTCTTGCGAAGACCATGTGTTTAAAAGACATTTGTCACGGTGTCTACTTGCCTGCGTAGCAGACTGTGGGCATATTCCTTGTTCAGTCATATCCCCACCAAGTCTGTGGGGGTTTGTGAAACCCTTAAAGAGGGACTGAACAAACCGAGTCCGCTCCGCGGGGTAGGTGTCTACCGGTTCGTCGTTTAATGTGTCTTAGCGCAGGTCACGTGTAATAGGCCTATATGTTGAACTTCACCTTAGACTTATTACAAAGATGAACTTCCGGTGAACAAGAGTTACACTAGTTCGTTGGGCCGGAAGCCAGTGAATTATCCCTGCACTTACACTGGATGCAGTGGAATAGGTGATGATATTTGGTAAATTCGACATGGTGCATAAGAGGACAACTGCCGCGAAGGTAGTACCGAGGTCCACAATGGTCCACATTATGGTAGGTCCACGGGTTCAAATGTCAATATTATTGGTCATAATCTAGCCAACTGTGTGTTTGGTTTAGTTAGAAGGTTAGATGAGGTTTGCTAGCTCAGTTTCTAACCAATTGGTTTAAGTCGGGCTGCATGGTCACGGCCTTTTGCAGTTTGGGCTCCATGGCTTGCTTTCACTACTCCATTATTACTGATGATGAGCACCGAGCACATGGATAGTAGATGCCATTTTGAAAGTCTTGGGTATGACGCAGCCAAGAGCCGAACTCCAGGCATACCGGCTGCAAGTCGGATGCTCTGGCCACTTGACCATGCAGTCGGTCTTATTGACATAGCTTCTTTGGACATAGAACTTTATGTGGGGGTTTCGTTTAGTTTCTTCCAGTCGAGGAAACTTTAAAATATGCACCTGCATTTTGTTGTTGACTGATGAGAGAGCTCTAAATACTACCAGCATTCGGCTTATTTGTTCTTAGATTCCCAAACATTTGTCAAAATTTTGCAAACATAGGCCAAGCTGGAATCTCGTCGTGTTGAGGCGCTCTCCCTTTTCCATGAATGACAGTGATCAGTCCTCAGGTGAGTTTCCTGGATTTCATGCCGGGAGGGGTTTCTCGAGTGTAACCTGATGGATGCAGACCCTTCCCTTGAAAGAGAAAATCGGTATTTGGGGGTCTCCTGATACAAAATGGTCCAAAATTTGTGCCTCAAACGAAATAATGGCGTGTGAAGATATCGACTTCTTGTATTTGTCATTTTTTTCAAGGTTGGGCTATGGCAGGTCAACACCCAAAGTCCCTAGCTGGCTACGCGCGTAAGTTCCCATCTACACCCAGTGGCAGTTTTCACACTCCTTACTTTCGTAACATCGAGTGAGGGCACGGGGGGTTCAAAAGTCGGGTGGAAATTGAGGGCAGATTAAACGTTTGGTAGGGCTCTTCGCACAAAATCGAACGCGATTTTTAACGACTGTAGTCTAGATTAGTTATTTAGTTAGTTAGATAGTCAAATAGATAGTTAGTTAGTTAGTCAGTCAGTCAGTTAGTCAGCTAGTCAGTCAGTTAGTCAGTTAGTCAGTCAGTCAGTTAGTCAGTCAGTTAGATGGAGTTTTACAGCCAGTTTCCAACCAATGGTTTAAGTCAAGCCGGTCACGGCCTTTTTTCCAGTTCTGGCTCACTGGCGCCTTTTCCCTAATCCGTTGCTTATGCGGAGTACCAAGCACAATGGTAGCAGCAGGACTGGAGTCTAGAGGCCACCTTAGGTGGACTGGTAGGATCCAGGGGTAACGCCCTGATGTGGGTGCACGGGCGAGGTCTCCGGAAGCTTTGATGCGTTTCTAGCACATCTTTGGCTGAATATTTAGTTTTTACTACGATAGGTATGCTTTGCTTTAGCAAATGGGTTCATGGGCCACCTAAGGATCAATGGAAGGGCCCAGTGTGGAAAGACCGATGGGGGTTCAGGAGAATAAGTCCTGTGGAGGCTCCAAGGTTTAACTTTATCTCTTGGTAAAAAAGTAAGTTCCATGATAGGTCATTTATTTCAGGAGCGAGAACATATGGGACACAAAGGTTTTGCCTGAAGGACAGATGCTCCATCTCTATGTTATATGGTCCCTTACATGGGCCCATGGTCACGGAAAAGGACTGTCGGAGATAATGACCTAGTTAACAATTCATTAATTCTTTGAAGTAAACTACACCCATACCCTACCGGATACCTATCTCCCTAGGGGGCTGACAACCCCTCTCTGGGCAATAAATTGCGAGTGATCGAAATCTAAAACGTGAAACCATAGTGGTTGCCCGTACTATGTGTATAGCTAATTGTTCCCCAAAGACAAGTGAATAGGGTCCAGCTGTAAATTATCGCTCCGATCCCATTCTATGATTCCTATGCAGATTTCCGAAAAATACCCATGACAAATTTGCACGTCCCTACTAAGTACAATACACCAAACAGTGGCGGATCTAGGGTTTTAAAAAGGGGGGGGGGTGGCTAGGATTTGGGTTTTGAATATTCCAGAAAAAGTAAGTATTTCGCATGTAATACGGTTGCACCTTCAAGCTCTATTCTACATTCGTAACAGACTGCCAGAATTAAATAAGTCCTTGGTGTTGCTGCATTTAACATTTTAATTAATCCACTTTCAAATATGTACTTGAAAATTCGGTGTTGTTCGCGTTCCATAGGAAATAATAATAGGAAGACTATAGCATGTGAAAACAATGCCTACTTTTTATTATTATTTTTTTGTCAAAAAAGCTAGCCACCCTAGTCACCCCCTCCCTCCCTAAATCCGCCACTGACCAAATGTTTGACAATGCCCAGTATACATAGCTGCAGCATGCTTCCAAAATGATTACTGTGGATGCTCCAATCTGGGCTTAGAGCCAACTCTTCAACATACCCTAAAGTGCAAAGCTCAGTGATCTGGTGATGTTTTGATTGCTCACGCGAAGGACGTGTATTTGCTGTTCATTATTAATATTACGCACGTGCTAAAGAGGTATATCTGATGGAGTACCGCTGCAAAGATGTTTTGAACGGCTGGGAGCGTGTTCTGACATTCATCCCTGTTGGTAAATATAACAGACTATAGCTGCTACAATCATTTAAGTACTACTTTCATGCTACCACCAAGGAGTTATATATAACGATGGTTCAGTCCAGTGGTTCTCAAAGATGGGTCGCAACCCAAATGTTGGTCGACAGATCGTTTCTGATATGTCGCGAGTAAATACCGTACGTAGCACGGATCGCGAATGATTTTATACACGCCGTAGTCACATATCATCGCCAACGACAGTATGTACACTAAATCCGTCTCCAATGAATTTTGATTCTACTCTAATGCTAAGTGACACATTTGGGCCAGGGAACTGCTTACCTACGTAGCAGGCTGTATGGGATGGTCTTAGAGGCTGAAGAGCTTAGAAACACAAAGTCTGTTCCGCGGGGTATATGTGGAAGTCTTTTCGACTTCTGTACCAACATGTGTGACTTGATAGCAGAGTCGTGAGTCGCAGGGTGACAGTGGATAGCCTGAAATGAGCCATGGCAGAATATGGAGTGATAACCAAGGATGCAGGCTATTACCAATCCTAGCTGTCAAGTAGGTTACATTCTGCGGCCGTTACTGGGGGCCATCAGCATGAAATCCTTTTGTTTCTTTTTACTTCGACCGTAATAGATGCACCTAATTCAAAACCTGTGTAGGCTTTAGGGGTTTGATTGCCAGCAGCCATTTATGGTATACAGATTAACAAGGAGTTGAAAAGAAAAAAGTTGATGGACCCCGGTAATGTCGAACCATAATTCAACGCCTGTTTAGCTAATTGTAACCGTTTGGCTTATTGTATGCATGACAAGCTTCACAAACTTCTCTTAATTAGGCATAGGTCAGCAGCCAGCACATCGCACAAAAATATTTAAACACGTTGGCAACACCGCAAGCTAACTATAAAATATTTTTGTGTTAATGAAAGCCTATATGAACATACAGACAAATATGAGATGGAATCCTTGTGGCTTATGTTTTCTTTTCAACAAATGCAAGTTTTCGAAAAGTCCCTGACATGAACAAGGGAATATACCATTATATAATTAGTTGAATTATATGGTTTTATTTTGGGGTAATCCCTTGGTGATATAGACGATAGGTATAGGCATTAGTTTTATGCGGCTGTGAGCTTGTCACACTGCCAAGTATCACAAATGGGCGTATTCGTTCTAAATACCATTCAATGTCACTTTATTTCGGAAGTTTTCAATCACCCGATTGAGTGGGTGCTAAAGTCATGCCATCGAATGGCGCCTTAGGCAAAATTGTATTCATGATGTTTGATCGGAAAACAAAAAAATAAAGATAAGAGAATCTCAAAATCATAACAAGTGGTACCAAGAGAGGTGTTCTAAATACCGCAAATATTTGAAAATAGTTGAACAGTTTGCACTGGGTGAATGAATCTATTAAATATAGCCGGTCGAACTGCGCTGAATTACAAGTGGAATGATGTCTTATAAATACTGCATGTGAATGAAATGAACATGAAATTAAGTTTCAGGTAAGTCGTGGTCACACTTTAACGAATTCAGATCGGATCTCGATCCGATCTTTGAGACTTTTTATTAAAATCTTCTCAACCTCTGGACAGAAAGAACCCAAAACTTTCGCCAACCTGTGTAAGTAAAATTTAAACAGGCCTATGATTTGTATCGCTGGACTACGAAAATTAATTTTATACTAAATATTCCGTGACGTCACATCGGCAGATAGGTTCTCTTTCGGGATCCGATCAGACTGTCAGAATTTGTTGTAGTGTGACCGCGGATGTAGTTTTCTCTTGTTTTGGTGTTACAGGTTCCTCGAGCCTACCCCGGGACCCTTAGTGTAGAGATCATCGCATAATCTTCTGAATTATGTGGAACTACATACATATGCACCAGTCCAAACTTGAATCAATCGGTCTCTGGCCTCCATTGGTTTTGTACATCTTTTAACAACTCAGTTAATTTTATGAATGTCATGGAAAGATTCAGGACATTCGTTTGACGTCAAACCTGTGAATAATTCGGACTGCGAGGTTCTTAACACAGACTCGGATCCGCAGATACAGTCACCGCAAGTATTTTGATGGTCTTGACTAGTTATTTTAATGTGATTACGTAACAAGTGAAAATATGTAAATCTGAATGTGAGGTATTGAGCAGTGTGATTCGTGTTATGAGAATATTATTGTAACCATGCAGGAGCAGCCTCGGTAAGGTGCTGTGTGAAGTATTGAGCAGCAAAAACTTCGACCTGGCAGCATTTTTTCTCTTTTTTTAGA